>VZQC01010571.1:426291-562586 GCA_009823505.1 Rhizomys pruinosus | reverse complement strand
TGGTCTTTTTGAGACAGGGTCTCCCTGTAGCCCCAGCTGTCCTGGAACTCACTCTGTAGACCAGGCTGGCCTTGAACTCACAAAGATCCGCCTGCCTCTGCCTCCCAAGTGCTAGGATTAAAGGTGTGCGCCACCATGCCCGGCCTGAATGCTTTCTTACCAACTCCCATTTATAGTGACTTTTTGCTCACACCAAACAATACATAAAAAAGTTTAAACCTAGAAAAAAAATGTAAAAGATTTTCCTTATTTCTGCTGCGTCTTTGATCCCCAAGTCTCATGAGGTATTAAGGTGCAATCTGAGTGTCTTCAGTCTAAGGCCAGATTTGCTACAAAACTTCCTGATATTGAAGGATAGACCACTTATCTGAGTGCCTTTGACTGGTAACAAAAGACAGTGGTCTCCAGAGCCTGACATGGTGAAGGAGGAAGACACAATGAGAACCACACTAAGAAGCAATGGGAAGTTCTTTTTTCTGGCAATGGTGGAGGTGGGATTTTTCTGATATTATATTATGGAGATACAGCTAACACGAGGTCCCTGCCTGTTGGAAGATACTTCTATTTTCTCAGCACTATTTATGAATGAAACCAAAATAAATGGAGATCATCAACATGATGCTTTCTATTCTTGCTAAGAAAATAATGATTTTCATTGTGATGTTTTTATATAGTGTTGCTCACAAAAGAGCAGACTTGAAGGGAGAAGTCAGGCAGAAGAGTTGAGCCTGCCCAGCCCACACTCACGGACAGAATGGGCCTGGCCCCTCCATTTCTCATCCTGATGGGCAGGGTATCTGAGCAGCACTGTGATATATTCTTTTTTTAATTTATTTATTTCTTTTATGTGTATGAATGTACTGTCTGCATGCAGATCTGTGCACCCATGTTGTGCAATGCCGCGGAGGTGAGAAGAGGGCATCGGATTCTCCTGGAACTGGAGTTAAAGACGGTTCTTAGCCACCATGTGGGTGCTGGGAATCGAACCCTGGTCCTCTGCAAGAGCAGTTGGTGCTCTTAACCGCTAGGCCATCTCTCCAGCCCCCTCACTGTGGTATATTCTTTAATATCACTTTTTGTTCTTTGACTAGCGCCCATTTCCCTATCTACCAATATTTGTTGAGGCAAAGTGGACAAATCTGGTAGACCCGTGTTGAATATGATCAAGGATAGGTTATTTAACCATACAACAATATGGTGAATTCTACTTAGTTTATGTTAATTTGTATCCTGTCAAAGTGATACACTTGTCTTTACAAATGAAAATGGCCATAGGCCTTTATGTATGGCAGCACAGCGGGACATGTGTTCTGGACCTGTCCTGGTCTCTTTTCAGTCTTCTCACCTGCACCAGTGAAATACAAACTAAAAATAACTTTTGTCACAATGTTATCCAAAAAAATTTGGGTTTCTTGTGTTTATTTCATCTCATGTGTGCCTGTTCCGGGAGTGAATAAGATTTTGTGAATGAGTATCTAAGCATGTGATGGTAAAGGACACTGCTTCATGAGAAAGACATAGAAAACTAAATCACCATGATTATTATGTAAGCTGATGACATAAAGCAAATGGTCACATTCAGGTTTCTATGTTTTCCTACCAGCCTTAGTCTATACTCTTTCTAGGCCTTTGTTTAAAGTGTATTTATTTGATGTGCAATCCAAGATTCAGAGCTGGTGCTTTATGGAAAGCATGCTAGGAAAAGAAGCTGAGACATCTCCATTTGTGAAAGAAATTTTCAAGAAGGTCATTTCCTTTAGTCCTGATTTATCCCATATCTGGGGTGAATAAGAGTTTGACTTTTGCAAACTGATTTCTGCTCCATGAGCAGCTGCAAGACTGGGATGAGATAGCATGCTTTCTGTCTCCTGGGATCGACTTTGGGTATTTTTCATTTTAACCTTCTAAGCAGGTTCACTAGCCTTCTGTATGAAAAGAACAGGAAGGGCGGGTATATGAAACCCAGACTTCCAACTGAAGCATTATGATTCTTCCCAACAAAGGCTAGTTTTGTAATGAAGCATCTTTAGTTTACCTATTTTTTTTTTTTTTCCTTTTTGACAGAGTTGGGATTGTGGAGCCACTTAACAAGTGGCCGAAATGTGTACTACTAATGTCTAGCTTTTGGATCAAAGCTTTCCGGGCTACTGCCTGAAGCAGGAGGCTCTATCTTCTATGTTGTGTTGTGCTGCACACAAGCTTATAAGAAACGGGTTGGCAGGCAGATTAGGCTGAACAGTGTTTTGAGAGGCTACTCAATTTGCTAAGCTCTCATCAAGCTATAAAGTTGGTTCTCAGAAGTCTCCATTTTCTCCTGGAATCCTCTTTGAATGGAGGCCCTTGCGGCTGCCTACTGTGCTTTTAGACGGTGACACCTATTCTCTATTCTCCTTCACTTTGCATATCATTTTTCAAGCTTTCTGAGAAGCGCTGTTACACTTCTATGAAGAGACTCCAACTGCCAATCTTGAAATATTCTTTGAAACCAGTAACACCAGGTGCTCTGTTCAAGAAGCAAGGAGGCAGCCACCATATAATGTACAATGCAACATTTGTTCACAGCACCAATGAATTCACACACACACACACACACACACACCTACTGCCTAAATAGCTCAGTGTTTCTCTTGAAACATTACAAGAGGTTTAGGAAATGCAATGAAACTTTAAAAAAGAAAGAATGTAAAAATAAGGAAACAGAAGAATCAAAGAAATATTTAGAAAGGATTTTAAGTTGAGTATGCCTTATAACAGTAGGCTTAGCAGAAAGGAATGTGGGGAGTTAGACAGTCATATCACCAATTTGTAGGTGAGAATAATCTCTGTCAGAATAAAAGCCCAACTCTTTATGAGCAATGGTGGAGGTGGGATTTTTCTGATATTATATTACGGAGATACAGCTAACATGAGGTCCCTGCCTGTTGGAAGATACTTCTATTTTCTCAGCACTATTTACGAATGAGACCAAAATAAATGGAGATCATCAACATGATGCTTTCTATTCTTGCTAACAGTTATTTTCGTTGTGATTTTTTTTTACATAGTGTTACTCACAGAAGAGCAGACTTGAAGGGAGAAGTCAGACAGAAGAGTCGAGCCCACCCAGCCCACACTCACGGACAGAATGGGCCTGGCCCCTCCATTTCTCATCCTGATGGCAGGGTGGCTGAGCAGCATCACTTTTTGTTCTTTGAAGTACTGGGAATGGACCAGTGACTCTGCGCATGCTAGGCTGGGGCTCTTCCACTGTGCTATATCCTTAACCCTTATGTTAAATAGTTTAAACACATGATAGACATTTAAATTTCCTTGTGCTTGTAGCACACATGATGGTGTTAATAATAATTATTTAATAGCCTTTTTGGACATTTTACCATTTGAGAAAAGAACTTCATTATATAGCTCAGGCTGGACTTCACCGCTTAAGCCTCCTGCCTCTGCTTCCTGAGTACTGAGATTATAGGTGTGCATCACCACTTCTGGCTTTAATGGTGTTTGATTGATTGATTGATTGATTGATTGACTTTTGTCTTTTCGAGACAGGGTCTCCCTGTAGCCCTAGCTGTCCTGGAACTCAGTATGTAGACCAGGCTGGCCTTGAACTCACAAAGATCCGCCTGCCTCTGTCTCCTGAGTACTAGGATTAAAGGCGTGCGCCACAACGTCCGGCTGCTTTGTTTTATTTTAATGGAGAAGTTCTTTTATGGTAGACCAGGTTGTCCTTGAACTCACAGAGATCCACCTGCCTCTACCTCTGCCTTCCCGAGTGCTGGGATTAAAGGTGAGCAATCCTTATTTCTTGAAGCTAACTTAGCCTAAGTGTGGATGGCTGCACTTCCCTTTCTGCTTTTATGGGACATCATCTTCAACTTCCCTCCTCTCCTGACCTTCCCACATCCTCTGTATGTGATGTGTCTCACACTGAACACCGGTGCCCACGTCTCCATCAGAGCCGTATGAACTGCTTAGGTACACCACCACAGGCCCCAACATCTCCTTCCTGTGGGGCCTTCACTTTGCCCCTGCCAGTCTTTCACCCTTGTTTAAAGACAGCTAATACTGTCAGGGGTGTGCCAAAAGGAGCTTGCCTTAACAACAACAACAAAAAAAGACATTTGTTTTTTAAAAAGATTTTAACTTTGTATGTGTATGTACATATCTCTGGGTACAAGAATGTGCAGCACATGCATGCAGATCTTTGGAGGCCGGAAGAGGGTGTGTGATACCCTGGGGCTGGAGTTACAGTCAGTTATGAACTGCTTGACATAGGTGCTGGGAACTCTCGTCCTCTATAGGAGCAGAATGTGATCTTACTTGTTCTTAACCTGTGAACCATCTCTCCAGCCTCAAGGCTCTCACCTTAATCTCTTGACCATACTATCACATACTAGAGATGCCTTTAAAATGGCGTTTTATCCTGCCCTTGAGCACATTTTAAAGCCTTACAACCTGATTGGCAATCCGTGCATTACATTGTTTAAACCAGATTAGCATGCTTCAGTCTCCTAGCTGGTTTTCTGAGATCCAGACTCAAGAAGACACACACTCACCTGCATTAATTTCATCTGCGCATTTTAACATGGCTACAAAATACGTACTCTCCCTCCTCCTTGATGGAGTTCTGGTTTTTTAAAAGAAATGGTTTTACCAGCTACTCGTTCTGTGGTCTTTGTAATAAAATTCCTTCAGCAGAGAGGTGAAAGGGCCCGAGCGACGCCTTCCTCCCTCTGGCTTCTTAGAGGATGAAGGCTTCTAGGCAGGATGAAAGAAATAATCCAGGAAGGAAGCCAGGAGAAAAGGGGCGGAGGGAAACTTAAGCCGATGTCAAGAGGTTGGCGCGGAAGAATGTTACACAGAAGGAAGAAGAGAGAAGCCACTTGGGCAACTCGCGCCATCCTTCCTTGAGGGCCCCTTGCAGAGGCGCCCTCTGCTGAGCCACCCGGCCTTTCCCTCCCTCTCCTTCCACCTGTGAACATGTCAGCAGTCTCCCTTCAGCCTCTGGCATTGCTACTCTGGGTTATGGGTCTTTGTGGGACCTCCTGTCCCACCACTGTTCACGCATCATGTAATGAACCACGTTCAGCACCACCCTGGACGCTGCTGATAGAAACGACTGTGTGTGGCATGACCCGCTCACAAGCTGCCCAGGCTCAGCCTGGCTCTGCAGGTCCTGTTGTGCCCACATCTTTGTGTCCCCAGCGTCCCTGGCATCAAGTGTCCTTCTTCTCCTTTCTTTGTCTTTCAAGGATCAGACATAAAACTAAAATGAAAGGCGCTTTGCCAAATTTGAGCTCTACAAGAAGCATGCAAACGTCTAGCATTTTCCATGCATTGAAACCTTTGCCCCAGTCGATGTGGGGCAGAAATCTTGCTTTCAAATCTTTGTTTCCCCAAGCTCAAGAGCCATTCCTATTCTATGACACAAAATTAGTTGAATCAAAAATGGATTAGTTCTCCTCAGAATGTCCCACCGTAGTGGGTGTGAAGACACAGGCCATCTCTTTTACAGGTAGGGATGCAAAGGGTGCTGATCAGTGACCTGCCCCAGGTCTACAGGACAGCAGGACTACGCAAGAAACCACTTCGTTCTGTTCTGAAGACTTGTATGAGATGTCAGAAAAAGTGTGCTTGGGTGGGTTGATAAGTACTTCCGGCCTGTGTGAGGGCCCAAGGTTGACCCCCTCAACACTGCAAAGAAAGTGAAAAAGTTTGTCTGTTTCCTCTGTGTCCTCACAGGGAGCCTCTGAGGAATGGAAAAGGACTGAAGATTGGGGGACATGCATGGAGGTAGAAGGAGGCCTCCCGGACGGAACCGGACGGAACGACGGTGCGAGCTCGCGAAGCTGAGCGGACCCTGCTCGCGAAGCTGAGCGGACTCTGACCGCAGTCAGGAAAAGAAGGTGAAGGAACGGCTGCTGAGGACAAAGGGGGTAAAGCCAATTGGCAAGTGACTGTTTCCACTGTGCAAGAACTCATATCAAAAAATTTTCAGATGGAGCTGGGCGTGGTGGCGCACACCTTTAATCCTAGCACTTGGGAGGCAGGCGGATCTTTGTGAGTTCAAGGCCAGCCTGGTCTACAGAGCGAGTTCCAGGACAGCTGGGGCTACAGGGAGACCCTGTCTCAAAAAGACAAAAAAAAATTTTTTTTTTTCAGATGGAGCCTCTGTGAAGGGCCAGGCTAAAACTAGAAGAGGGCATATGTCCCCTGGATTGGAGTTACCAATGACTTCCACTGCCATGTGGGAGCCAGGAAGTAGCTCACAGGTCCTCTGTGAGAGCAGCCAGTGCTCTTAACCACTAAGCCATCTCTTCAGAACTTGTATTTCAGTTTTTATGTAAGGCTGACTAGCCATCCGATGCCGAAGCCTTGCTTTTGTTCTTTCACAATGTACAGACTCTGTGACTCTGGACAAGTCACTTTGACTCTCTCAACCCTATTTTCTCCTTTAAAAAGTAGATGTGATGCTTTGTGCTTACAGGGATGTCACCAGGATCAATGCCACTCATCACTTATAAATTCGGATTTGTTTTTCAAATGACTACATCAGGGTTAGCATTGTTAGGCATCAGGTATTACTTCATGTCTCCACAGCAAGCCCTAGTGGCTGCCATGGCTGCAAGGAAGTCTAGGAAATGACTGCCCATCTTGTTAAACTATTTTTTGTCTGAGAAAGGTTCTTGCTATATGATTCAGGCTGAGCTAGAACTCAAAGTCTTGTCATTGCCTCCCTCCTGAGTGTGGGGTCCACGGGCTTGAGCCACTGTCTTGAGCTTGTCTTTGCTTCTGTCTATAAAGAGAACTCAGAGTAGAAAGGATTTAGGAGAGGCTCTGGATGAGCCAACATGTGCCAGCTACCCTACAACCAGGAGCAGCAGCACATGCTTAACCAGAGAGAAGAAAGCATCCTTAAATAGATGGACACCCTGGAGCACTAAGCTCAGAGCCACGGACCTAATTAAATAGTGTAAAAGTCACCGACATGGTGGCACGAATGGCCCCCCTGTAGAAGTGACCAGGGTGGCACCCTGCAGCTTTTCTAAGAATGGCAATACATTAACAGATTTCCAGAAAAAAAAGACATTGAGTCTTTCTTTCTTTCTTTCTTTCTTTCTTTCTTTCTTTCTTTCTTTCTTTCTTTCTTTCTTTCTCTTTCTTTCCTTCCTTCCTTTTTTTTTGGTCTTTTTGAGACAGAGTCTCCCTGTAGCCCCAGCTGGCCTGGAACTCACTTTGTAGACCAGACTGGCCTTGAACTCACAGAGATCCACCTACCTCTGCCTCCTGAGTGCTGGGATTAAAGGCGTGTGCCACAACACCTGGCTTGAGTTTCTTTTCTTAAAATTATTTACTTTTGATGTGTATGAATGTTTTGCCTACATGTATGCAAATGTAGCACCTGCACACACATGCAAACCCATGGAGGACACAAGAGAGTGTTGGGGCCCCTGGACCTGAGATTACAGATGGTTGTTAGCTGCCATGTAAGTGCTAGGAATTGAACCTGGGTCCTCCACAAGAACATTCAGTGCTCTTAATGGATGAGCCATCTCTCCAGCCTCAAGTTCCTTTGTTTTGAGAGTTGCTTTTGTATTATCTGCCTTTACTTTTCTCTACCATTCACCCCCATATTTTAATAGCACTTAGCTTCTCTAAATCAGTGCTCCCTAATGCTGTTTTAGTGTAGACTGTAGTTTCCAGGTTTTCTTTCTTTTTTCCCCAATAACTCAACTCTGTTGTGTTTAATTTTCTCAGATTCCAATTCTTGGTGATTACGGCTTTGAATAAACAAAAAAGAAGATTCTGGGCATATAGCTCAGTGGTAGAACATTTGCCTGGCAGGCACAAGGCTATGGTTTCAAAAAGAAATAGAAAAGGGAGAAAGAAACTCTAGCTGGGGGTAGGTGCTTTAGTGGTACTCTCTTAGGATAGCTGCATTCTAACAGTGGCCCCAGGCTGTAGTGAAAGTGCTTTGACTGGGGCCCGCTACAGGAGAGGCCACAGGAAAAAGAGTATCAGAGGAGGGCCCTTGCATGAGATCTGTCCCTGCTATGCACCTGCCCTGTTTGAGCTGAAGCCTGACCCTCGTAGCAGATGGAGAGGTGGAGGGTGGGAGATGCAGGGTGGGCTGGCTGTTATCAGAGTGTCTTGTAAGAAGACAGGGTGGCTGTGTACCCGGATAAGGTGGGGAAGGACAAACCTGTCAAAACATGAGAAGAAAACTGATGTGTTAAGAAGAGATGACACCAGGTTTTAAATAAAGCTTCACAGAAAGCTCTGTGGTTGGGCAACACCGATCAAAATAGTGCAGCTAATGGACTAATTACTAGCATGGAGATAGAACCGGGAGCCCTGGATGGCAACCGAACTGAGGGAGGAGGGGTAGACAGACGGTGAACAGGCGAGAGGGCTGACCAAAGGTAAAGTAAGCTTGGGCCTCACACTGAAGCACAAACCAGGTTTTAAAAAGTCTTTTCTTGGGCTGGAGAGACAGCCTAGCAGTTAAGAGCACCGACTGCTCTTGCAGAGGACCCGGGTTCGATCCCCAGCACCCACATGGTGGCTAAGAACTGTCCGTAACTCCAATTCCAGGAGAACTCCAGTTCCAGGGGAATCCGAGACCCTCTTCTGACCTCTGTGGCATTGCACAACACGGGTGCACAAACCTACATGCAGACAGTACATTCATACACATACAAAAATAAATAAAATTTAAAAAATAAAAATAAAAAAAATAAAAAGTCTTTTCTTATTTTTCAGTGAAACATATGCTTTCTTGAGGCCTACATCTTTAGCTACTAGAAAACTATCTTTACTACTTTACTACTAGAAAACTGTCAGGAAAGCATATATAAGGATAAACTAGGAAATAATTATTCACAGTATAAAACAACTGCTACTTTACAAGAATTCTCCTTAAAGTTTCTTTAAAGGCCAATTAAAATACAATTCAGTGTGCTGTTTTATAAATTCTATACTATCAAGCCAGGGCAGCCCATTTAGTAGAGATAAAGATATCAACAGAGTTGGTTGAGCATTTAAAAAAAAAAAAAAAAAAGGAAGAGCATACACACTGCTAATAGACAAAGGAGATAGAAAAATGCAGCCCACCTTTAGCTCGAATCCGGGGTCACTTCATATGCCATGCCAGTAGGCTCCTGTTTCACCAGGAAGACTTCATTAAGTAGAGAGCAAGTCAATAAAAATGAGCTTTATTAAAAAGAACTGATGTAATTAAAGGTATTGGTGAAAACTAGCTCAGTTATGAAGGGGAAATGACTCAGCAGCAACTTCAGAAATGAAACCATATGCGTAGAATCTTCTCCCAATTTTAGATTATTCTGGAAACAAAAACGACCCCCCCCCCAAAAAAAACCTTTGCAATCATCAAGGTGAATGGGAGCACGCTGCAGAAAGAAGTGCTTATGTAAAACTGCCATTCTTCCAATAATGGTGAATTATAGTGTCAGTGGTGCTGGCAGCACCGGACATCTGTTAGAGGGGACAACCAGAAAGCCCAGGTCAGGCTGACATGCTGCAGATGGCTAGGGGTGATTTTTATTAATACTGCCTGTGTGACAGGCTAAATGAGAAGATTTGATCCCTGAAATGCATAGAACTGCATACAGAAGAAAATACATTTATGATTCACAGAATCCCAGATCAGATGATATTTCTGGGGGGAAAATGCATAAGTTAGTCACATGATGGGATGCATACACATCAAAGGGCATCAGCATTGGCAGCACAAGATGGCTTTCTAGTGGAATCTTCCTATCCAAGGTCACTTGCCCTTATCACCTGATTTAAATCTGGGGCTTCTTGAATCCATATGCTTTAAGACCAGGCAGAGGGCACGTGGGGCAGTTCTGCAGTCCTGAGCTATGGAGGAACTGTGGGAGGAACTAGCCTCTGTGGGACATTTCTATATAATGGGCTCACACAACCTTCTCTGTCCACATGGTACCTAAGATGAACAAATGAAATGTCTGAAAGAGTGACTTACAGAACTATGCATCTCTTTTTGCTCGGTTGTTAATGTTTGGCCTTTTTGAGATAGGGTCTCCATATAGTCTTGGCTGGCCTTGATCTCACAGAGATCCACCTGCCTCTGCTTCCCAAGTGCTAGGATTAAAGGTGTGTGCTACCACACCTGGCTTAAAGATGGTTCTTAGCTGCCATGTGGGCGCTGGGAATCGAACCCCAGTCCTCTGCTGGAGCAGTCAGTGCTCTTAACTGCTGAGCCATCTCTCCAGCCCCTTAGGTTTTTCTTTTTTTTAATCATTTAGACCACGCGCTTGGGAGGCAGAGGCAGAGGCAGGTGGATCTCTGTGAGTTCAATACCAGCCTCGTCTACAGAGTGAGTTCCAGGCCAGCTGGGGCTATAGGGAGACCCTGTCTCAACAAACAAACAAACAAACAAACAAACAAACAAACCTGAAAAGCTTAAAAAGGAGGTAGTATCTGGAAACGGTAGGTCTTCATCCAGCCCTGCAGTCTGCAACCACTTTCCACCTAAAATGTCTATCCATAGCCAGGCACGGTGGCACACATCTTTAATCCCAGCACTTGGGAGGCAGAAGCAGATCTCTGGGAGTTCAAGGCCAGTGTGGTGTACATAGCAAGTTCTAGGCCAGCTGGGGCTCCAGGGAGACCCTGTCTCAAAAAAAAGACATCTATCCATCCATATCTGCCCAGAATTGCATGTTTTGGGGACAGCAAAGGGGTTATTTTATCTTCTAAAATGTAAGTAAAAACTGGGGACCACCTTTGGGAGACGAAGTGATATTGTGATCTAATTCCTGTCAATTTTCGGTGATACCTGTGGGAAAGGGAATAAGGACACTCTTGAAGAATCTGAAACTTCATTTTATCTAGAGAATGAAAAAGACCTTCAACACCTTCCACCCACAATCTGCTGATTCACAACAAACAAAAACTAGCAAACCCCAAGCCGGCATGCTCCATCTCTAGATGAGCCTCAGGACAAGGTGTTCTGCAATACTGTTCTGGTGCTTTTCACACGGAAGAGACGTGCTGTTCATGACGGGTGTGTTTGTTGTGGGAAGAAGAAAAATGAAATAGGCTTGCTTAAGCTAATCCAGGCCTTTTGATTGTTATAAAGCTAAATTCCACTTCATCTTTCAAGAGGTGAGGAGTCTATATGCTAAAGTTACATGCCCAGAGTTTCCTAATAGATATGGCTAAGCATACTCACCCAAAGATATAAATAGGAATATTGTTGTATAAACAACAATATTCACAGGTTAAAATGAAAAAATTACGCAGCCACGAGAGTGACCTGTAATGACATGACACTCAACACTACATAAGGATATAATATTGAATGGAAAAGGACACAAAACAGTATTTATAGCAAGAGCCCACTTATGTGAGGTACAAAAACAAGCACAGCAAACTGCTGCTTGAAGATGGGATAGTAGCCACCCTTGGGGGGCAGGTGGGTGGGGGGCTTTCCTGGGACGTTGCTGTGTCTTTTGATCCAGATAGCGACACAAGGCTGTTCTCAGTTTGTGAAGACACACTGTACACTTCTGTGCATTTTCCACATTACATTGTATTTCAATGGAAGTGTTAAAAAATGGTCCAACCTCTAGGTGGGCAGGATTCAATTAGATTTGCTTTTGCAGCTTTCTAATAGCACCTGTTTTTCAAACTTAGTTCCCTAAGATCAGGATGCAACCAATGAGCAGAAACTCAGTTTCTTTCAGAGACTGAGTAGCAGAGGATGTAAACGTGTTCAGTCTTGCCGTAAACCATGGATCCCATAAACAGACCTGGAAACTCAGTGGGGTTACAGAGCCATGGAAGCTGATCATTCACTGGGTGATGTTTCAGTAACTGGGATTTTGTTCCATTTTTGAGATGACTTAAAAATTTTGGAGGTTTATGCCAGGTGTGGTGCTGCATGCCTTTAATCCCAGCACTTGGGAGGCAGAGGCAGGCCGATCTCTGTGAGTTCAAGGCCAGCCTGATCTACAGAGTGAGCTCCAGGCCAGCTGGGACTAAAGGGAGACCCTGTCTCAAAAAGACCAAAAGCACCCAAAAAAAAAACCCCAAAACCTTTGGAGGTTTTACATCTTCGATATGAGAAACAACAAGAAAAACAAATCAGAACCATCTATTATATTTAGGGCTGGCAAGATGGCTTAGTGGGTGAAGGTGCTTGAGTTTGATCCCTGAGAAACACCTGGCAGGAGGGATCGGCTCCCGAAAGTTGTCCTTGACTTCCATCCACACCCTGGCACACACATCACACACACAATAATAATAAATAAAGTCACGTAAATTAACAAAGGATTTTCTCGCTAATACTCAACTCATTCTGATTTAATATTAACCTGGAATTATAGAAGAGCCATTTAATGGCTATGGTATGATTTTAACTACATCATTTTATAAATTCCTCTAGATCTCTAAAGAGACTGAATGCTGTGTATGGGCACACAGGCACCCAGAAACAGATTATGGATTGTGTTCAGGCCCCCTAGCCATTACAGCACCCCACTTTCTATTCCAGCTCTAGCTTTCATTTATTGGTGAAGCACAGAATTATGAATAACTAAAGAGATGGTATGAAGTTAAGTTTCAATGTGATGAGTAAAATTTTAAGCCACTTTGATATTTATATATTCTAATAATCCAACAAATGTGTTCCTGGCTACTGATTTTGAAAAATTGGCTAATGGTTTGGGAATACATATGTTACCACTATCACTGGAAAATACTAATTCTCTCAAATTGAAAAGGAGCTTTGCAGGCTATTTTATGTTCTTATTCAAGAACACACAATAGTTGGGTATGGTGGTGCATGCCTATGATCCTAGCACCTGGGAAGTGAGATAAGAGGACCTAGAATTTGAGGCTCAAGTTAGAAATATGTGAGACCCTCTCTCAAAAAAACCCAAAACAATAAAGAACATGTATTTTTAAAATAGCACAGAAAGGTCTCAGACTATTCAGAAGAGAATCCACTAGGCCTTTCTGCACATGTTCTCATGAATCTGAGATGATTTGGTAATGCCATAGAACTCAGCTTGAGAGCACCCAGGCTTTTGTACCTCACCAGTCAAAGGACTATTTACCCGATGTGGGTTTTCTATTTGCAAACACAAATAATTACCTGAAACTGAAACCTTATTTACCTATGTGCATTCTGTTTCCCAGAAGTCATATAGCTTTAACTTTCTTGCTACAAGGCAGAACAGACTTGGAGTTTTCAACCAATTCACTTTCTGGCTTTGGACAAAGGATAATGTCCTATGACTTGGTATTAGGAGACTTATTCAGATTAAAAATATACATTTCCTTGATCATGGCTGTAGAGCATTTATAATCATGATTCGATACATTTCTAACAAGAGGAAATGAAAGATTAAACTTGGCCTGAACACTAGCCATCTATGAAAATGAAATAGGAACCCAAGATAATGAGGCAGAAAGTAGTATCAAACTTCATTCTCACCCTAAGGCTCTGAGGTGAGGGGGTCTAGACTGTCACTTTCTTTCAAATCTGATGGAATGGTTACTTTTCTTGTGACACACATACGCATGGCTGACCCGCTGGCCAGAAGCCCAGGTGACATATGAAGCTACGGATACACACAAGAGCACACGGGAGATGTGCAAGTGCTTAGAGGTCAGGGAGACTCTAAAAGACAATGAAGAGGGTCATTATTAGTAGCGTGCAGCAGATGCGAGCAGCCTTCCCTCCACCTGGTGCAGGGCAGGCGTTCGACAGTGGCTGAATCTGTTCCTCCAGGCTTTTCCATCCTCAATCGCTCTTCAGATATGGCTATTTACATGAGAACATCTCAAGTCACGGGATAAGTGGATTTAACAAACGATGCCATGATTCATAAAATGGATCAGACTGCTTTATGAGGGCAGATTCATGCTGTGCTTCGAGTGAACACACAGAGGTTCATATCCATTTTGAGTATCTCACTTGCCTCTTTTTAAATCCTTTCCTTCAATTCCTTCACCTAAAATAAATGACATTTAAAAGTCAATTTAAATCTTTTTTTTTTTTTTTAAATATGTCTAATCCTATAAGGAGGCAGACGGTAGACAGAAAAAGTTGGCTGGCGCTCCAGTGGTGCAGTCAGTGCTCTGTACTTGCATGGAAAGGTAGATAGGCAGATGGATGAAACTATGAATGGCTGTACTTTCAGGTATTGTTTATCAAAGACCTGAGAGTTTACCTGATTAGTTCTTTGAACTTCTTTCCTTTTTTAAAGTGTGCATTATAACAGGAAAAAAAAATTCAATTTCAACAGTAGAGGATGGAAAAATGAAGTCCCATGAATTCAGGTCCACTTTCAACAAGTGACAGGTCTGTTAAGCCTGGGCACCTCACCACACCCCCATGCCATGATTAATTAAAAAAATTTCAACCACTATATTAATTTATTGTATTTATTTCTAAAGGAGGCCATCAAAAAACATAACCAGGGCTATGTTTGAGTAAGATCGCAAGATGGCTCAGTGGGCAAGGGTGCTTGCTGCTGCAGTCCTGAGTTTGAGTGATCCCTGGTCCTATGGTAGAGGGAGAGCTCACTCTCTAAAGTTGTCCTCTGACCTCCACATGGGCTCTGTGCCACACTTAAAAAGGAAAAGCATAACCACAGACCACATTGTCATACCTAAAAATAGTTAACAAAAATTCCTTAATGACATTAAACATCAGCCTATTCAAACTACTCCACTTGTCTATTATTACTGTTGTTGTTGTTGTTGTTGTTGTTGTTGTTATTGTTATTGAAACCGTGTCTCCGTGTATCCCTGGTTTAGACAAAGACTATAGGTCAACTGCTAAAATAGATCTTCAGTAGATTAAACTGAAAGTACAACAGGAAGTTAACCAAGGAGACTCCACCTTCTCGGCTGAGGCTGGGTTCCCACACTTTCTCCGTTCCCTCCCATTGTGTAAAAACAAATGTTTTATATAAAACAGAAACTAAGCCAGGTGTGGTGGCACACACCTTTAATCCTAGCACTTGGGAGGCAGAGGCAGGAGAATCCTTGTGAGTTCAAGGCCAGCCTGGTCTTCATAGTGAGTTCCAGGACAGCTGGAGCTACAGGGACACCCTCTCTCAAAAAGCCCAAAACAAAACAACAAAAAAACCCAAAAAGCCCGAAACAAAGCCAAAAAACAGAAACTAATGCACCAGAAATAGAGCAAATCAGGACTTGACAGAACTAGTCTTAAGAATGTTCAAATTGTGCAGGGCATGGTGGCGCACGCCTTTAATCCTAGCACTCGGGAGGCAGAGGCAGGTAGATCTTTGTGAGTTCAAGGCCAGCCTGGTCTGCAGAGCAAGTTCTAGGGCAGCTGGGGCTACAGGGAGACCCTGTCTCAAAAGACCAAAAAAAAAAAAGTTTAAATTGTAATCAATGAGAACTATTAAAACTTTGGGCAAGGTTTAAGTAAGGATGTGTTTAAGAACTATATGTGTGTATACGGACCCAGAGGGGCAGTATACTGCGTATTTAGAATGAAATGTCCTACTCATAAGGTTTGCATGTTTTATGTCTACCACATCTCTGTCAACATGAAAACAAATGGCTGGCGGGGGGGCAGCACCCTGTCGTTGGTCTTTGCTTCTGCCACAGTCACCTCTCCTGGCATTCCTCTCTCTGATCTCTGCCTCTTCCACGTCATTTAACACACAGATGTCTCCTTTCCAGCCTCCCCTCCCATGGCTCCCTGGTGGGTGCTCTGGCTATGCTGGAACAGTCTCAGTATATGACTGCGTCTTCCTCACACCTTTGCGATTTTGTTCATGTTCTCTCTGCCTAAAGCACAGTAATTTTTTACATATCCAATATACAATACACAGCAACTTACAATGAGAGACAGCAATAATGACTAAAGCACCGTCATGGGTCTGTGGGAGCTCACCACTCAATGGCAGACACGGATAAGTAAACAAATGCCAATAGGGGTCTGGTAAGTACAGACAGTATTATTGTATTAGATTTGGTGATGCCCGAGAGGGATTTTGTTCGGATACAGACTAGTAGTCAGCGTTTCGAAATACAGCAGACATAAATGTATGGAGAAAGAAGAGCCCAATCTAGCTTTTAAAACCCGCAATTAAGCACGCAGAATTGGTATGCAGCTGTGGGATGGCTACACAGTAGAGATCAATTGGAAAGCATCTGCAGCTCATTATAGGTAATGCCGAGGAGAGCTGGTAATCACAAACTCAAATATAACTGGTTTGCCTTCAGCAGCCTTTGTTACCAAATCAACACAAAAAAATCTGTGGGAACCAAACTGGAAGTGCTGGCAGCAAAGAGAGGCTGAGTGATGTGATTCATACAGGAAGAAAAGGAAGTAAGCAGCCACTTCCAAAGAAGTGCAGAGCAGCATAGTGCCTGGAGCAGGAAGCAGCCCGACGTGAGGCCGCGAAGCCAATTGCATAGCCAAGAATGCACAGTCAAGAATGCATAGCCAAGTTTACTTAAATTTTATCTGTTTATGTTTATTTTATGTGTCTTTAGTGTTTTGTGTGTACATATATAAGTGCACCTGTGTCACACAATACCTGTGAAAGTCAGAAGAGGGTGTCCAATCCCCTGGTGGAGTTACAGACCATTGTTAGCTGCCATGTGGGAGCTGGGAATTAAACCCAGGTCTTAACTGCTGAGCCATGTCTCCTGCTCCATACAGTTTTACCTGATGTGTATATACACACACACAGACAGACACACACAGACACAGACACACACAGACACACACACACAGACACACACGCACACACACACACTGCCAATGCACCCAATTCCTAGGTTAAGAAATCAAACATTACTAGTACTTAGGAAGCTTCAAGGCACCTTCCCTTCCCTCTGTTCCTTCCTAAGAAGACACCTGCCTTGCATTTTGTATTTGCCATCCCTTTGTTTTGGTTCATAATTTGACCATATGCACTTTTGAAAAGTGAATAGCAAGCCGAGCTAGCAGAGGCAAGAGCAATACTGCCACTGATGGAGGCCAAGAGAAGACCCATCGGCTCAGGCTCTTTGCAGATCTGCAAGGGCTGGTATGTGAGAAGCGGGCGGCTGAGAACCAGACCTCCCAGTGTGTGGGCCATCGGCAGGACTGTGGTGTGAAACAGAAGCCCATATCCCACAGGAGTTTGGTCGGGTGTGGGCTGTTCTGAATCTTCTCTTTTAAAGTTTTTCTTTTTTTGCAGTGAAATGTCCACAACATGAAACTTGCCATTTTAACTATCTTAAGTGTACGAGCATTAAGTGCTTTACACTGTTGGCCATCCCAGAACTTCGCTCGGAATTCAGAACCGAAGTTTGGTATCTACTGAATACTAACTCCCGTTGTGCTAGTGTCTGCTTTTAGAGGTCTGATTCCTCTAGAGACCTGTTTTTGTGATGGGCTTGAATACCCGAATGTCCCCAAAGTTCATCTATGTTGCAAAATGTGGCAGAATTTTCTTTTATAAAGTTAAATATTCCATTATATGTATAAAACACATTTTATTATTCACGTATTCATGGCACTTGGGATGAATTACACCTTTGGCTATTGGGAATGTTGCTTCTGTGAACACAGGCACACAAATATCTGAACAAGTTCCTATTTTCAGTTCTTTTAAGTCCACAGTATACAAAGAAGTGGAATTGCTGGATCATAGCTCTGGTTTAAATTGTTTGTGGAGCCTCAGTGCTTCATTACTGATTTTATTTTTTTCCTGTATGTGTATGAATGTACTGTCTGCATGCAGGTTTGTGCACCCGTGTCATGCAATGCTGCGGAGGTCAGAAGAGGGTAATTCCCCTGGAACTGGAGTTCTCCTGGAATTGGAGTTTCAGACGGTTCTCAGCCGCCATGTGGGTGCTGGGGATCGAACCTGGGTCCTCTGCAAGAGCGGTCGGAGCTCTTAACCGCTAGGCTATCTCTCCAGCCCATTACTGATTTTTTAATTAAATCACTGTGGCAGAGAACATTCCTGTATGACTGAATGAATCTAAGACTTTTGAGGCTTTTGCTACAGCCCAGAATATGGTCTGTATAGATACTACATGTGCACTGATGACAATATACATAATGCTACTGTTTAGAATGTTTGACAAATACTGATTTTTGTCAAGTTGGGTGCTAGTTTAGAAGTCTTTCAGGTCTTTACTGATTTTCATTATCTCCATCGTTTAGTGAAGGATGTTAAAAAAAATCTCTGACTTTCCAGGTGTGGTGATGCACACTTCTAATCCCAGCACTTGGGAGGCAGAGGCAGGTGGATCTCTGTGAGTTCATGGCCAGCCTGGCCTACATAGCAAGTTCTAGGACAGCTGGGGCTACAGGGAGACCCTGTCTGGAAAAGATAAAACAAAAACAAAAACAGAAACAAAAAAAATTCTGACTATACCAGTAAATTTGTTGATTGCCATTCTACTGAGGTTTTTTTTTTTCTATCTTTTGAGGCTGTTATCAGGCCTATACACATTTAAAACTATGCACTCTTGATGAATTGGGCCCTTTCTTATGAAATGATTTTCTTTATCTCTGATAATATTTGTTGCTCTGAAATGTCTTATTAATAGTTCATTTTTGATTTTCATGAACATCTTTCAGTGTACATATGACTATGTATATAAAACAGCTAATAATTTTTAAGACAAGGATCATATCACTGATACATTAAAAGGTTCTCAGTAGTTAGAAATGTAGCAGGAGGCTTGTCCGGCATGCATGAAAACCTAGTTTTGATCCCCAGCACCACTTAAACCCAGTGCGATGGCAGATGCCTGTAATGAAGGCAGGAGGATCGGAAGAGTGAGGTGATCCTTGGCTACATATCGAGTTTGAGGCCAGTCTGGAATACAGGAGACCCCCACCGTCTCAAAAGAAAGAAAGGGAGAGGTGGCTAGGAATGTACTTCAGTGGTAGAGCACTGGCCTACTGTGTGTGGGTTCAATCCCCAGCACTACACAAAGAGCTGAGTGGTTGAAAACTGAAGAGACATGGAGCAGTAGAGAGCTAGTTTACTTAGCACATATGATGTAGTTCATGGTATGACAAGAACCCCAAGGAAAGAGAACGTCTTTGCCTCAGTGCCTGTAAGCTGACTACATAAAGTCACACTGCTGCAAACAGCTGCTGCCAAGGATGCCCTCCCACGCACACGTCCGTTTAATACAGACTACTTGTGCTAAAAGGGAGTTCAGGCTTTTTTTAAAAATTGGCCTAGCAGTTAAGAGCGCCGACCGCTCTTACAGAGGACCCGGGTTCGATCCCTAGCACCCACATGGCGGCCGAGAACCATCTGAAACTCCAATTCCAGGAGAACTCCAGTTCCAGGAGAATCTGACACCCTCTTCTGACCTCTGCAGCATTGCACAACACGGGTGCACAAACCTGCATGCAGACAGTACATTCGTACTCATACAGAAATAAATAAAAAAAAATTGTTTTGGTGATGCTGAAGATAGGACAAGGGCCCTATGCATAGAAGGCGAGTGCTTAACCAAGCCCACCTCTCCCCATGCATAGGAGGCGAATGCTTCACACCAAGTCCACCTGTCCTCCCTTCAGTTTTATCTGTTTAGCTAAGGACTGAACCTAGGGCCATAAGCATGTTAGGCAGCTGCTCTCCCACTGAGCTACACCATCGACCCCTTTAAATTTTAATAGCAATATTTTACTTGAGTCATAGGCTAAATATCCTACTAAAATTTTTATTTTTCCAGAAAGAAAAATTAAGAATCCCTCTTTGTAACACAGAAACTTTACTATATAGAAATAATTGGGGATTGCAGTATTTATTTTTTGTTTATTAAGTGAGTGAAACCATATAAAAGTAAAACTTAGCAACTTCACATCCAGGATCACCTTAAGGAATTCAGATCTACTAGCATGAGCCTACTGTGCACCTCACTAGGGCTCGGGTGTAAAGCATGGGTGCTATTTAACCAAATGAAATGGCTTAAGTGGATGGTTTTCTCTACAAAGAAACATAAGCAGAGTGTTCATACCTTTTAAAATTTCCTTGTATCAGAACCAAAAATAATATTTAATATTTGCTTTATATCTTACATAAGAATTTTGTTTAAGCTCTGTACGAGTAATCAGTGGTCAGAAAAAGAACATAAAAACCTAAAGCAGAAGGCGCTCTCGAGGACTTCCTTGCCTGGTCTCTCTCTCTCTCTCTAGCTGGATAAAGACATAGCTATAGAGAAAGTGTTCTCAACAATGCTGATAACAGAGTCAGGAGGGTCACTTAGCTTGAAAGAATTTTAACAATATAACATTAAGAGAGGCTGTAAAATAAGACCAAAAACTAGGAAAACTAAACAAAAGCCTCACAAATTGCTTTAGACAAACGTGAGCAATCAATGACGTGGTTTGAGATTTCAAATTAACTTCCTTTAAAATATAATTTATATGTGACCATTTATACAGCTCTTCTCTACAATTTCAAAGGTGATCAGTTCCAAGCTTAATGAATTTTCTTGATATTGAATTTTTACACCTTTGAAATCTTATACTTCACTCATGTACGATTAGCATTCAAGCAAAGCTGCATGATCTAGAGAAAATTCAATCTCTTCTGATGATTAAGTTTCAGTAATTGAACATAAAAACATTTGGAATAAGAAGGGCTGTATAAATGAGCTGTCAGCATATATTAGAACATTACAATGTTACTTAGGTAAAAAAAATGCTCCTTGGAGAAGTTGGCACCACGAGAAGCTGACTGGAAAGCAGAGGAAGTAAGCCACCTTGGGAATAACCAGGCGGCTCCAGGCCAGGTACATGGGAAAGGCGTGACTGACAGGCAGGACTTGGAGATTAGCTGCGTGGGGCATTCTGAGGCCTTTGCCTCATGCATCCCACACAGCTAGATTTGGCATAACAGGTGATTGAAGTGGTGCTTACAGAGTCCTTGCTCTGGAGAGCTCTTTGCTTTAACTGCTAAGGACTGTGCTTCTGTCACACTGTCAGCAAGGGAGCATTTTCATGAGGTGAAGAAAAACCCAGTCATGTCCAGAGTTAGTCTCCTGTTAAGATGTGATCAGGGTTGACTTCTAGTGTCAACAATTTAGAAGGCCACACTTAAAGACAATGACCACAAACTCAGCAGATCTCTGAGTCATCGTGGTAGGTCTCTGCATATCTCTAACAAATAGTGGATTTTAGAAGGTGACACAACAACACAATATAAAAGCAATTTTAAAACTTCACTATTTATCTGCCGGGCGTGGTGGCACACGCCTTTAATCCTAGCACTCGGGAGGCAGAGGCAGGTGGATCTTTGTGAGTTCAAGGCCAGCCTGGTCTACAGAGTGAGTTCCAGAACAGCTGGGGCTACAGGGAGACCCTGTCTCGAAAAGACAAAAAAAAAACAACAACAAAAAAAAAACTTCACTATTTATGAGTGTGGAAGGAGGCATTGTTCTGAAGGTATTGCTTCTACAATTACTGCAAACTACTGGACTCTAGTTCATATTAACATCCTTGACACGTTAGGGGTGTTCTATCCATTTCCATTGTGAATGATCATATATCAGACGAGATCGGCTGGATGCATCTGGGTAGTGTTACTCTCTTTATTTTTAATTAAAAAATTTATTTGTATTTTATGCATGAGTGTTTTGCCTGCATGTATGGAAGGGTACCACATGGATGCAGTATCCACAGAGGCCAACAGAGGACATGGATCCCCTAGAACTGGACTTACAGACAATTGTGAGCCACCATGTGGGTGCTGAGAACTGAACTTGAGTCCTCCACAAGAGAAGTAAGTACTCTTAACTGCTGAGCCATATTTCCAGCCCTTGGGTAGTGTTATTTATTTATTTATTTATTTATTTATTATTTATTATGTGTATGAGTGTATTGTCTGCATGCAGGTTGGTGTACCCCTGTCGTGCAATGCTGCAAAGATCAGAAGATGGCGTCAGATTCCCCTGGAACTGGAGTCAAAGACGGCTCTTAGCTGCCATGTGGGTGCTGGGAATCGAACCCAGGTCCTCCGCAAGAGCAGTCGGCGCACTTAACTGCTGAGCCATCTCTCCAGCCCAGGTAGTGTTATTTTTTAAAACTTGCTTTTTAGAATAGAAATCAAACCCTAGAAATCTTGCAGAGTAGAACATATTTAAAAGATGATTTTATTTTCAAAGCCTCAATCTCAACTTGAGTCTCCTACCTTGGCCTCTGGGTGCTGGGATTTAGGAAGGGGCACCCCCCAGCCCCCAACCCCGCCCAGGAACAAATGTCTTTTTTAATATATAATATTAATTCCAGCACACCTAGGGCTAAATCCATTATTTACAATAAAAGTATATATAGTTTATAAAGTGGCTATAGTCCCATTTGCCAGTACCCATGTTGTATAAAAGGGTCCCATTTTCCTGTCTGTGGCTCGCGCCATACATCAAGAATGGCTTCCTTATGCTGTAGCAGATTCATTGGATGGCCCTGAAATACACTTAGCTTTTAATGACAATCACAAACTTAGATACCGGGCATACTAGAGACTCATTTAAATTAGCTAATATGGATTGACTTCTGGCCATGACAAAAGTAAGAGAAGTAGCCTAAAGAGGTTTGTATTTAGCTACAACATAATTACTTGATCTTTCTTCCAAGGCCAGATTCAGATACAGGTATTTTACTCTCAAAGAGCAAACAGTGGCACAGTAGCAATAGCTGCCAGAACAGCCCAACAGCTGACTTTCACCATGAGCCTCAGCCCCAGCAACTGGAATGGCAGGCAGTGTTTTAAATGCTATTTTGTTTTTTGTCTTTTCGAGACAGGGTCTCCCTGTAACCCCAGCTGTCCTGGAACTCGCTCTGTAGACCAGGCTGGCTTTGGGTTTTAAGATTCACATTTTTGTGTGCTGGGCGTGGTGGCGCATGCCTTTAATCCTAGCACTTGGGAGGCAGAGGCAGGTGGATCTCTGTGAGTTCAAGGCCAGCCTGGTCTACAGAGCGAGTTCCAGGACAGCTGGGGCTACAGGGAGACCCTGTCTTGAAAAGACCAAAAAAAAAAAAAGAGAAAAGATTCATGTTTTCTTGCTACATTCATCTCTAGGGCTTGCCAGTCCAAGGACTCAAATTCTCATTAAATAAATATCTCAAACTGGTTAAAATGATTGATTAAAGGTAAATACATTGGGAGGCAGAGGCAGGCAGATCTTTGTGAGTTCAAGGCCAGCCTGGTCTACAGAGCGAGTTCCAGGACAGCTGGGGCTACAGGGAGACCCTGTCTCGAAAAGACCAAAAAAAAAAAGGTAAATACAAAAATTCAAATTTTGCTATTATATGTTAGTGAAAAACAAGTTCTTAAGTGATGTGTCTCAAATAAAAATAAATGAGCACCCAAATAACCCTGTGGGGTTCTTCCTCCCTCAAAATATCATATGGAGAAACAGTAAAAATTTTTATATGCAAGAGGATGATGTCACAACTTGTACTGTAGTAGAGAGTCTCAGCATATTATCAAATGATTTGTAAAAAAATAAAAACAGCCAGGCATGGTGGCACATGCCTTTAATCCTAGCACTCAGGAGGCAGAGGCAGGCGGATCTCTGTGAGTTCAAGACCAGCCTGGTCTACACAGTGAGCTTTAGCTTCAGGCCAGCATGACTTAAGGGAGACCCTGTCTCAAAAAGACCAAAATAAAAAGGAAAAATAATTTCATCAAACATGACGTCTAGTTTTAGAAAAATCCTTCTGTTTTTCAAAGAAAACAATCTATTATTTGTCTCTTTCAAAAAGGTTGTTTTAGGCTGGGGATGTGGCTTGGTGGTAGAGCACAGTTAATCTAGATCTATGAGAAACCTTTAATAATGGCCACAGAAAGCTGTATCTAAAACTTCAAATTTCCCCTTTCTCATCGGGGTCGAAACAAAGGCAATAAGCTGTTGGCTCCCCTCCGCCCAAGAATACCCGTGCACTTCGCCGCTGGTGTTCTCTGTAGGCATAGGGAAATAATGCAACAAAGAACTTCCTTTTGAAAGAATTCTGCACAAACTATTTCTGGGAAGAACTTTGGGACCTCAGGACTGGAAATGAACTCTGGCGGGCGGGTGGATAGAGTTTAGCAAAAGAATTTTGATTGGTGCGGAAGAGAGGAACTGGCTGTTTCTTCCACTACTGACCATCTCTGAGAGTCACTGGAAACGAAGAAGAAAGTGAAGAGAGGGTGGTGCATTTTCAGTATTCGTGAGGAGATGGACAAGCACAGCGCTGCCTACAGTGAAGAATCACTCCTTTTCCTTTTCACATAACCCCTGGGAAGTATCCTTCTATTTGACAAAGGAGTGACAAGTTTCTGTGCCCTGTGTCCCAGCCTTGCAGTGATCCTGCTGCACTTGGAAAATGAGCAATTTTCTTGTAAGTTCCCTGCATAAGGCATCTTGGCACATCTTATGAGCTTAGCACACATTTATATGTGGCATTACTGCGGCACTATTATCATTGCTGAACAATGAAAAACTAGGGTGATAGAGATTAACATTTGATAATGCAAAAGAAAACAAATTTGGGATCCAAGAAGGCAGAGATTAAACTTCCCTCCAAAAGGAAAATAAAAAATTTTTATTAGGTGCAAACTGTAACATAATAATCAATTAGTGGACTAGGTGTGGTGGTGCACACCTTTAATCCCAGCACTTGGGAAGCAGAGGCAGGCAGATCTCTGTGAGTTCAAGGCAAGCCTGGTCTACACAGTGAGTTCCAGGCCAGCTGGAGCTACAGAGAGACCCTTTCTCAAAAAGACCAAAAAAAAAAAAAAAATCAATTAATGATTATAATAAACCAGTCTATATTAACTGATTATGGTGAAATATTTGGGGAAAATCAGTGGTTCTGATGTAGATATTTTCTTATATAATTATAGACATTTTCTTATATAATTTGTCTGGAAAAAATCAGTTTACTATAAGCAAGGAAAATATTTGTGTGTGTGTGTGTGTGTGTGTATCACAAATATTTAACCCAAGGCAACTGATTTCAGCTTTGTAACAGTTTGTATTAAATATATATATATGAATGAAAATTTTACAATAAATACTTTTTATCTCTTGGCAAAATGGTGTTTTATAAGTGTAGTCTTTTATAATTATTATTATTATTTTTTGGTCTTTTGAGACAAGATCTCCCTGTAAGCCCCAGCTGGCCAAAAACTCGCTATGTAGACCACCCTGGCCTTGAACTCACAGAGATCCACCTGCCCCTGCTGCTGAAGTGCTGGGATTAAAGGCATGCACCACTATGCCCAGTTTAGAGTAATCCTTTAAATTATCTTAATTTTTTTTTAATTTTTAAAAAAGTTGAAAGTTTTTCTTATGCTACCTTGCCTGTGTGTGTATGTCCATCACAAGAGTACAGTGCTAAAGGAGGCAAGAAGAAAGGGTTAGACTGGAACGGGAATTATGGACTGCTGTGAGACCCCACGGGAACAGAATCTGGGTCCTTTGCAGCAGCAGCCTCAGCCTTAACTGCTGAGGCACCTCCCCAGCCCCAAATTACCTTGATTTGTAAATATAACTTCAAATTCCAAATGATAGGACTAAAATAATAAATCAGTGTAAACATTTCCATATTTTGTGCAGTACTTTTGACTATGTATCTAGTTATAGATGTTCAAAGGCAAAAAAATGGATCGCTGTTTTCTGTTTAGAAAACTATATTCATCATAAAATAGCCTTTGATCTTATGGGTCTCAGCATTTATACCTCTACTGGTTCAAGGAAATAAAGTTGTAATAAAGGAAATAAAGCTATAATAAATTGCTCTAAAGCAAAGGTAAAATGACCATCCAATTAAGTTATAACTTTAAAAATCACCTTGAGGTTAAATTGAGAAGAAATATGAGGAAAGGGGCAATTAAGGACCGTCTTTTAAATCTGAGGTCTCCTTGTCGACCATGAAAGATTCAGTTACTTAAACTCTTTTTTACTATTTCATTTGTGGGCTGCTTTTAATAATATTTCATCCCTCAACAGAGGAAATAAGGGCTCCTTTAAAACGAAGAAGGAGGGGGGAAAGCTTATACCAGGCTATCAAAATCTTTTCTAAGAAAAATAAACTAATCAAGATTGATCTCTTGGGTCTCTCAGAAGTTCACCAATTCCAAATGTTCACATAGTTTCGAAAGGGAAGAAAACAACACAGTTTCTTTATAATCCAGTTCTTAATAATTGGTTGTGGAGTTCACATGGGTTAGTAGCAGCATCATTTTGTAAAATAAATTTTATTATTAAAATGAGTAATAATTTACTTCTTCCCCTCCCCAAAAAGTTTGTCTTTCCCAGATACTAAGAATTCTCAATTCTTCAGGGACTTTGTGGAACAGCTTTTAAGAAAAGACTGAATATGTTGCTCTTAGTGATACTTTCAGTAGAAGGGACTGAATTTGCAAATTCATTATTTTAAAAACCTAACAACATAACTAAGTATGCCCACAAAACAAACAAAAAGGACACTCCTTTTATATCTAAGCACACAGAGGACTTCCTTCTTGAGGTCTTCCATGTTAATTATTAAGCAAATGAAAAGGAGGGAATAACCAGTTGTACAATTTCCTCTGGTTTTAAAGTGCTCTTCCCACTTCTTTCAAATTCCACCCCAAACATAGTTTACTATAAAAGTCGCAAATGGATGGCTAACAGTTAAGTACAAGTGAAGGAGTCCTTCATGATCCTTACCACCACTGTCGGCTGATCTCTCCTGGTTTAACAATCTGAGTTTAACTACTTCATGATGAATGAGACAGGGTGCAAATGACCTGAGTGTTTCAGCTCATAAAACAGGCTTAGGGAAATAAAACCTGCAAATCTGATCACCAGCCTTAGACTGGCCATCATAGGCAACATAGTTTGTGTTTTAAAGTAGAACATTAAGTAATGAAATCTCAATAATGTTCATTTACTCTCAAGTAGCTGACTGTAAGCAAGATTACATAAGTGAAATTCCAGATAGTTCTTGACTGAAAGGTGGTGAACTGATTGTCAGAAGACCTACTGAGCTCTGGAGTTTCATAAAAAGTTTTTGGGAACATTAATATGTACTCACATTAAGCAAGAAAGGCACCAGTTGTTAACAGCAGTAGGCCTATTGTTCAAGAAGAGATAAATTCATGTGATTCATTATAAAAAGAGGGTCCTTTTGGCATTCTGCATATAAAATCTTCTTTAAAAAGACATCTGCAGTTTGAAAAAATTCCATCAACTTTTACTACTACAACCTTTGTTAATTTTCTACAGTTCTCTGCTCCAGTAACTTAAAAGTCATTTCCTTAAGAAAACAGATGACAGACAACTTGAGTGACTGATTACATTGTGGCATCACTTTGTTTTTCTCAGAGGCCTGGCTTTAAGAGGATGGATGTTAGTGTAAATGACAGCAAGGGGAGCTTCGCATAAGATTTCACTTCTGTTCAAAGACAAGCTAATGTAACCTCACTGCGGTGCCATCGACTTGACAAATGGACACCATGCAACCCTCGGCCTCCCACTGAAACCCGAGAGCCTGATTTACACAATATCCTCTCTATGGATGGAGAAGACTTCATGCTGCTAGGCTGTATAATGGGTTGATCTGATAATTCTTTGCATGTAATGAAATCTGATAATATGGCAGTGAAGTGCATCTCAAAGAATGAAGCAAGCTAATGAGCTTATAAAACTCCATTTAGGTCTTTAAAACCTGAATAAACACAGAAAGGGACAGACCGACCATGTTGAGAAGATGTAGCAGTTCTCACATTCACCAGGAAGGCAAAGATATATGGCTTTTCCTTCTGAGTAAAAGACCCTTAGCTTGGAGTACAGCTCTGCTCAAAGCAGGCAATGCACTCTCAGACCCTGCTGTGCCTTATCATTACCATCGGATTCTGCTGAGCCACAGTTCTTTACCACAAGAATGCTGCATTATTTTATCCTATTAAGAGAGGTCCCTGGAAGCTCAGTAGTTTTTCCTTTGAAAGTGGGAAATTTAAAGAATTTGTAACTACTATGCAGAATTAACAATCTTATCTGGAGATTTAAACACAGCTATGATCTAAATGATGTGTGAAATAAAAATCAGATCTTCATAAGAAATATAAAATCTTCTGCTTTAAAGTCATAGTATAAGTTCTCGAGTATTCCAAGGATGAATGTTTAAACTAACCATTTAAAAAAATAATAAAGTCATGGTAGAGCATGCTATAAAGCCTGTCAAATTTGCCTGTTGGTTAAAAACACTTGTGAACAGACATCTTGAACCTCGGTCAGAAGCAGCTTTAACACATGTAAATGTTGAATGAGGTAGAACTTTAGTCTTATATTTACTTTGCTGTTGTCACAAATATAAAAAAGTTCTTATGAAAACATTTCATGCTGGAGTGAATGGATTTCAACAGCTGCTGATGTGGTGACACGGAGAACCCCAGAGGAGACATCCTGCTGAATTAACGTTTTGGAAATGTTAAAAAGAAACTTCAAACAGACCTTGTTTAGCAGGCGGTCAAAGACTTCGCTCGGTGGGGATCATGTGAAGGCTGGCAGAGCAGTCACTCAGCCATGAATCAGGTTTGTCAATAGTTGCCTATTTTCTCAACAGGTGACTCAGACAGGCTGAGTGCAGCTCCTTTAACATTTCTGTGTGTGCTTATAGGAAAAAAAAATCACCCCGGGGTTCTTGCTCCAGCATTACAGTATGCGGGCCTGGGAACTAGTAGTTTAAGAGGTTTCACTACACTGCAAGATTTTACAATTTAAAAGTAAGACAAAAGCCTGGGTGTGGTGGTACAAGCCTTTAGTCTCAGCACTGGAGAGGTAGAGGCAGACAGATCTCTGTGAGATCAAGGCCAACCTGGTCTAGCCATTGAGTTCCAGTCCAGCTGAGGCTACAGGGAGTCCCTGTCTCAAAAAAGACCAAAAAAGAGAAAAACAAAAACTAGCAAAAGAGAAAAACAAAAACTAGCTAAGTTATATTTTAAAGCTACTTATTTTTAAGTTTTAATCCTGTTAGAGATCTAAAACAGAGTCAATCAAGGGATTATAAGAGCACAGAACATTTAAGGTAATAAAGATTGGACCCTCAGTGCTACAGATGGGGAAACTGAGGGCCACAGTGAGCCAAAGGTCATATGTTTAGGACTAGAGCCTTGAGATCAGGACATGCGTTTTCCGGCTCTTCCATTCCATCTTCCATTAGTCAGATTTCAGTTTCTTTTAGCAATGTAAAATTACTCAAGGGAGGAAATCATCAAACTGAGCAAAATCTTAAGTTTTTCTGATCTGGCGTGTTTTGAATCCCACCCCCACTCCCTTCTCTCATTTTAAACTGGCCACGGAGAGACAGAATTAATGGAAAATTCCTTCCACACACCACCAAGAAACTAGGGTAGGGGGAAGAGGCCCACGCTTTGTTTTCAACTTTCCCACTTAAGAGTTTAGTGCAAATACAGAGTACAGAAATGATACAGCATCTCATTGTTACTGACTCAGATTGGCATTGTAAACCAGGCCATACAAGCTACTATTAAGTCAGAAAATTACCAGGTAGCCATTAAATTAGCCCAGACTGTTCTCTATTGTTCAAGGACTTCTCACTTGTTTTGGAAAGCCTAAGTACAGAGTTCAGTGAAAGTTCTCAGAGGTGACTCCTCACCACTGCTCACCTACTGGTCTAGCAATGCGAGGCACCACAAGGCAACAAGAAGATGGAGTCTGGGGTTGGCAAACCATCTCCTACTGGCAAGATGCTTCCTAGATAAGTGACCTGTTGAAAATGCTTTCTATGTGATTCAGAGATAAAATTAGGAAGAAAAGTAAATATCGGTTTTATAAACACATACACAAACCTCCTAGAACCCAAGTTCATCTATTTCCTTGTTGTTCACTAATTTTTACTTATTAAAACTAACTTTTTAGAGACTTAACTCTTCATATGGTGTAAGGAAACAGGTACTTGAAAGGTTGACAGAGTGTAAAAGATAGATTGGATTTATAAATCACAATGAAAAATGTATTCATCCTTTGACCTAGCATTCCTATAAAGAGAAATTAACCCTGGGGAGATAATTCAACAAGTAGGGAGAGATATATGTGGCCAAGATGTTTTGGGAAATATTAGCACAAAGCTGGAAATTAAATGAGTACGAAATAAAGATGTATACACCCAGTGGCATACACGCAGCTGTCAAAACCCTCTATCTGTTCAACCATGTACAGCCACAGTAACATCAGGTAAGGACTAACTAACCCAGAAACAGAAGAGAACCCAGAAATAGAACCATATTTAGTTGGTTCTTTTTTTTTTGTATTTTTGAAACATGGTCTCCCTATAGTCCCACCTGGCCTGGAGCTCACTATGTAGACCAGGCTGGCCTTGAACTCACAGAGATCTGCCTGCCTTTGCCTCCCCAGTGCTGGGATTAAAGCCATGCACCATTACCCCCCGCTGGTCTCTTGATCTTTAACAAAATGTCAAGGAAATCCACTCATGCTTGAGTAACTGAATGTCTGTAGAGGAGAATCTCAATCTCTTCCTCATACCATATAAAAACTATCCTCAGGGCAACCTCAGTCAGAAATGTGAAAGCTAAAATGCTAAAGCTTTTAGATGGAGCCAAAGAAGAAAATCTTCCCAATGTAGAAACAAGCAAAGGATTTTCAAAAGAGATAATTGTAAAACAAACAAAACTGATGTATTATAACAAACCCACAGCAAACATCATCCTAAATGGAGAAAAGTTAGAAGCATTCCCCTTAAAGGCAAGAACCCAGCAAGGCTGCCCCCTATCACCACTCCTCTTCAATATAGTGCTTGAAACACTTGCTAGGGCAATAAGGCAAGAAAGGAAATTAAAGGAATACTAATTAGAAAAGAGGAAGTCAAACTGTCCCTTTTTGCAGACAATACGATAGTTTACCTAAGGGATGCTGAAAACTCCTAGAAACCATTAAGAGTTTCAGTAAAGTGGTGGGATACAAAATTAACCTAGAAAAATCAGCAGCCTTTCTTTACACCAACAACAAACAACTGAAGGAATATAAGGAGACCTTCCCACTCATAATAGCCTCAAAAACAATGAAATACCTAGGAACAAACCTAACCAAAGACAACAAAGATCTCTACAACAAAAAATTTAAACCCCTGAAGGAGACTGAAGAAAACATCAGAAGACGGAAAGTCCTCCCATGCTCATGGATTGAAAAAATTAACATAGTAAAAATGTCCATTCTACCCAAATTAATATACAGATTCAATGCAATCCCAATTAAGATCCCCATGAGTTTCTTCACAGACTTGAAAAAAAAAATCCTTAAATTCATGTGGAAAAACAAAAGACCCAGAATAACCAAAGCAACCCTGAGTGAAAAGAGCAATACAGGGAGGGATCACTATACCAGACTTCAAACTATATTACAGGGCTATAGTCATAAAAGCAGTCTGGTACTGGAACAAAACCAGACCTGTAGACCAATGGAACAAAACTGAAGATCCAAACTTAAGCACAGGTGGATCTTTGTGAGTTCAAGGCCAGCCTGGTCTACAGAGCGAGTTCCAGGACAGCTGGGGCTATAGGGAGACCCTGTCTCAAAAAGATCAAACAAACAAACAAAAAAAAGCATTCAACGTTGCTAATAATTAAGGAAATGCAAATTAAAACCACTTTAAGGTATCATCTCACTCCAATAAGACTGGCTAGGATCAAGAAAACAAATGATACCAAATGCTGGAGAGGTTGTGTGGAAAGGGGAACACTCATCCACTGCTGGTGGAAATGTAAACTCATGCAACTACTATGGAAAGCAGTGTGGAGAACCCTTGGAAGACTCAAAATGAGCCTACCACCTGACTCAGTCATACCATTCCTGGGTATATACCCCAAAAACTCATCCTACAGCAGAGATACATAAACATCCATGTTTATTGTAGCTCTCTTCATGATAGCGAAGAGCTGGAACCAACCCAAGTGTGCCCAACCAACGAGTGGATAGAGAAAATGTGGTTCATCTACACAATGCAGTTCTATGCAGCAGTAAAGAAAGATGACATCATGAATTTTGCAGGTAAATGGATGGAACTAGAAGCCATTATGCTAAGTGAAGTAATATGTTCCCAGGAAAAACAAACGATGAATGGTATCCCTCATTTGTGGATGCTAGCACCAAGTACCTATTTGTAAGGCAAACTGAGCAACATTAATGTTATATTCCTCTTTATCTGAAAGCAACTGTGCTCTTATAATGTAAATCCCTTAACAGGCTCTAGAATTAGCCTACCACTTATTTTCAGACTTTGTAATCTTGGTATATAGGTAGAGGGTATGTATGCATATTTTATAGTAATATAAAAGGAAAAAAAACAAAAAATATTTACTGATACTTTATAAAATTCAAACAATGTGTTTTGATCATATTCAGACCCCTCCTCCTTTTAATTTACTTTAATTTTGTGAATTGCAAAGTAAGTTGTTTTAATCAGTACAATTTCCCCCAGGAAGTCTTTGAAATTTTTTATTACATTAAATTAATGAATTAATTTGTGTGTGCGTGTGTGTATATGCGCGTGCATGCATACACACACACCATGTCATATTATGCTTATGTGCATTAAAAGACAACTTGCAGGAATCCTGTCTCTCCTTCCACCATGCAGGTCCTGGGGTTTGAACTCAGGTTGTCAGTCTTGGCAGCAAGACCCTTTTTATCTCACAGGCTGTCCTGAAGGTCTTCATCACTTTTCCCAGTAGTTTTTTATCCTTCGTCCCTCCCTCCTTCTTTCAACTTTTTCCCTTTACCTCTCTGTCCTCACTCCTTCCCTCCCTCCCTCCCTCCCTCCCTCCCTCCCTCCCTCCCTCCCTCCCTTTCCTTTTTTAGCAAAATAGCATCAAGACAGCTTCATATTCAGAAGGGAACACTAAGTCTCATCCTCATGATTTCTAGTACTTTATGCAGTCAGAGGCACTTCTCTATTAACACTATAGAAATTAACCTTGAGCCGGGCATGGTGGTGTACTTGACTTTAATCCTAGCACTCGGGATGCAGAGGCAGGCGGATCTTTGTGAGTTCAAGGTCAGCCTGATCTACAGAGCGAGTTCCAGGACAGCTGGGGCTACAGGGAGACCCTGTCTTGAAAAAGACCCCACCCCAAAAGAAATGAACCTTGAAAAGTATACTCTTCCTTTCATATATATATATTTGGTCTTTTCAAGACAGGGTCTCCCTGTAGCCCCAGCTGTCCTGGAACTCACTCTGTAGACCAGGCTGGCCTTGAACTCACAAAGATCCACCTGCCTCTGCCTCCCGAGTGCTAGGATTAAAGGCATGCGCCACCACGCCCGGCTCAATATTTTGTTTTTTTAAGTGTATGAGTGTATTGCCTGCATGTACGTAGGTTCACCAGTGTCCTGCAATGCCTGTGATGCTCAGAAGAGGTAGTTACATCTCCTGGAACTGTAGTTACTGACAGTTATTAGCTGCCTGGTGGATGCGGTGAGTCTAACCGGGATCCTTTGCAAAAGCAGTCAGTGGTTTAACCACTGACCCATCTCCCTAGTCTACCTCTCCTCTCCTCTCTCTCTCTGTCCCCCTCTCTCTCCCTCCTCCTCCTCTTCCTCCTCCTCCTCCTCTTCCCCCTCCTCCTTCTTTAAACAACACTGGTTTTTTAACATGCAGCTTCTTATTTGCTAGGCTCTACCACTGGACTATACCCAGCCCTTTAAATAATGTGTCACCCAGGGCTCAAGGACATTTCAGAAGGAGACAGAAAGATTGTAGGAGCCAGGGAGAAGGAACATGGAACATAAACATATGGAAATACAATCATACAGACTCTGGGGACCCTGTTCGTATCAACCTACAGCTGTGGTGTAAGCATGCACAAGATCCATGCAAACTTAAGCAGACAAATCCGAGCATAGAACTGTGGAAATTGGCAGCAGGTCCCAATCTCAGCAGAACTATTGACAGTTGATTACTGCTGGGTGAGGAAGAGCTGGTCTTAAAGCCGGGGATTCTGGATGGGCTGAACAGACCTTAGTAGATGAACCTGTACTGAGGAACGTCTGGGGACACTAACAACACAGTGGGCCTTGGGCACAAATGAGAGTGTGTCGATTCCAGTTGGGGAGGGCTGTGGAAGAGCACCGCTGGGTGAGGGGTATAAAGGGGACCAAAACTGATTAAAATGTTCTGTACGAAATACACAAAAATTCAATTAAAATTTAAAAAACTGATATATTAGATTGCATCAAAATTTAAATCTCCTGTTTATGAAAATATATCACTAAGAAAATAAGCCACAAATTATATTTGTGATTTAAAACATGCATGACAAATGACTGGTGCCCAGAATAGCTGAAGCATTCCTACAACTTCATAGAAAGACAAGGAATCGGGCTGGAGAGATAGCTCAGCAGTTAAGAGCACCTAAGAGCACTGACTGCTCTTGCAAAGGACCCGGGTTAGATTCCCAGCACCCTCATGGCAGCTAAGAACCAACCATCTTTAAGCTGGGTGTTGTGGAGCATGCCTTTAATACTAGCACTTGGGAAGCAGAGGCAGGCAGATCTCTGTGAGTTCAAGGCCAGCCTGGTCTGCAGAGTGAGTTCCAGGACAGCTGGGGCAACAGGGAGACCCTGTCTCACACACACACACAAAAAAACAAGGACTCTAACTCAGACAAAAACTTCACGAACAAAGCTCCAGATGACCAATGAACCCACAAAAATGTACTAAGTGTCATGGGTTAACCCATAATACAATACTATTACATAGTCACCAGAATGACCAAATTTAAAAGACTGGTACCAAATACGAGCAAAGATATGTAGTAACTGCATCTTGTATTCATCCTTGGTGGGAGTGTCAAATAGTGTCATATGTAAGTACACAACTACTCTATGGCCTAGTAATCCCATTCTAAGAGATGGATCCAACAGAAATAAAAACATGTTGAAAGAAGAACTGTGCAAGAATGTTCACAGCATCTGTATTCAGAATAGCTGAGGAGCAACAGCTCAGGTGACTATGAAAAGGGGATGAATAGGCAAACTGAATTTATATAACGAAGTACTACTCATAAATTATGGATATAGTCAGCAGGGACAAAAACTCAAAAACACTTGGCTAAGTAAAACAAGTATCACAAAAGTACACACACTGTGTACATTCATGCATGTGAAGTCTGGAACAACTAAAAATCATCCGTGGTAAAAAAAATATCAGAACAATGGTTGCCTTTGAGGATGGTGAAGGGTGGGCTTTACTAGGAAGACGATGAAGGACCTTCCTATTGTGATGGTAATTTCCATCCTGACAAGGGTTTGAGTTTCATAGGCAGAGGGGCAGACCCTGTCAATCAGTACAGCTAATATTTATTACATTTTTATTTTAAGAAAAAATAACCATAAGCAAATATTGAATTCGAATTAATGACACATATGCTTAAGTTCTGGGGGCAGTGGAGAGCACACAGGTGTCTGCCTGCCAACTAGCTTAAAAACAGATCAACTAGAACAGAACTAGTAGAGAGGTGCTTAAACAGAGGATGTGTAATGAACATGAAGAGCAAAGTAGTAACCGGGTGGCAGGCATGCAACTGCCAGTAAAAGACTGTGTTGTCAATTTCTCTGTATGTTTGAAAATTTTCACAAAGCATTGGGAAAATTATTACTTACATTTGTATTTACTGGGATATAAAATGTGTACCATGCATTTTAGAAGGCAACAGAATAGCTTTTAAGTAAAATTGCATATTAAGATTAAGGAAAGAGGAGGTAGATCTGTTTCTAGACAGATGCTGTCAGACAGCATCCTTCTGTCTTCTTCCCAACCCTTCTCTGCAGGTGTGATCACAGATGCTTTACAATGAACCATGTCAGTTTTCAAAAGAACATTTTCCCACAAAACCTGTCATTTTCGCTTCTATTAGTAGGTACTTTTTATGTTTGTACTCAATGAAAGTTACCTTCTAAATAAAAACAATTAATTTTCATGTCTATCTATAGCAAATGTCCACAGTTATCAAACAAGTTAAATTTGACCAGCTGATCGAATATAAAAGTTTTTCACATTTGTCAATGAAATGACATGCAGCAGTAATTTACTAATTTCTGTTCAAATCTATGACAGAGCTTGGAGCAAGTAGTTTTTAAAAATTATCTAAGGGCTGAACAGACGAGTCAGCAGTTAAGAGCACTGGCTGCTCTTGCAGAAGACCCGGGTTCAATTCCCAGCACCATATGGTGGCTGACAACCATCTGTAACTCTAGTTCTGGGGGATTGGATGCTCTTTTCTGACCTTCATAGGCACTGCATGACATGGGTGTATTTACACACATGCAGGTAACACATTCATACACATAAAAGGAAACAGTAAATAAAAATATTTTAAAAAGAATTAGCTAGACTAATTGGGGCTGGAGAGACTGATTAGAAGTTAAGAGTGTTGGTAGCTCTCGCAGAGAACCTGGGTTTGATTTCCAACATCCACATGGCGGCCAACAACCATCGGTAACTCAGTTCCAGGGGGTCTGACACCCCTTCTGACCTGCAATGCAGGCATTGCATGGCATGGGTGCACTCACACAGATGCAAGCAATAAGATGCAAGCAATACACATGTACACACACACAAAAAATAATAAAGGTATATTTTAGAATAAATTGTATGCACCTTGAACTGTGATTAGAAATACTAAAATTATAAAATAGCATCTTAAAATTTTAATGAAAGTTTATTACTATTTAAAATTTCATTGATTGCTGATTTACATGTACAGAAGGAAACCAAAATCTTTTGTGTTGATTTCATGAAGTGAGGAATCATAGATTACAAGACCCTGCAAGCTCTCCAGGCTCTGTGTTATCAGGAACTTCTGTTCAGAGTTCAGATTTCTTCATAGCATATTCAGATTACAAACTAAATCTACATGTTCTATCTCAAAATTAATGCAATACTCATAGTTTAGTCTCTTACTTGTTGGCTATGAAAATTTTATTTGCTATTTAAACAATAATTCTACGTGTTATAACATTCTGGAATAGTGGATTAAACCCCCAAACTGCATGCAAGGAAACTGACTTATTTAAACTGGAAGTGGGCTGGTCTCTTCAAGTGTTCTAAACATCAAATATATTACTAAATGTGAAGTATGATGATACATAGATAATATAACCAAATTCATTAATTTACAAATAATGAGTGTGCTATTTAATACTATAAAAACATGTAACAGACATCAAAAGGATTTGTTCATTTTGCAGGCTTTAAGAATATGCATTTTTGGGGGCTAGAGAGATGGCCTAGCAGTTAAGAGCTCTGACTGCTCTTGCAGAGGACCCAGGTTCGATCCCTAGCACCCACATGGTGGCTGAGAACCGTCTTTAACTCCAGTTCCAGGGGAATCCGACGCCTTCTTCTGACCTCTGCGGCATTGCACGACACGGGTACACAGACCTACATGCAGACAGTACATTCATACACATACAAAAAATAAATTAAAAAAATTTTAAAAAGAATATGCATTTTCGGGCTGGAGAGATAGCCTAGCAGTTAAGAGCACCGACTGCTCTTGCAGAGGACCCGGTTCGATCCCCAGCACCCACATGGTGGCTAAGAACCATCTGTAACTCCAATTACAGGAGAACTTCAGTTCCAGGGGAATCCGAGACCCTCTTCTGACCTCCGTGGCATTGCATGACACGGGTGCACAAACCTACATGCAGACAGTACATTCATACACATACAAAAATAAATAAAATTTAAGAAAAAATGCATTTTCCTTTCAGATATACGAATACTTAGCACCCTACAGCAAGTAAAATAAAAGTATAATGCCATTTAATTGAAACCAGAGTTTATAAATAGTTAATAAGAAATGGTTAAATGTTAAATGAGATTTAACAAACATTTTTCTAACAAATTATTTTAACAGTTATGTTAACAAATTCAATTCCTCCCTTTAAAATTTTTTAAAAAACAAGTTTTTATTGAATTTTTGTGATTTTCATACAAAATAGTTTGATAGTATTTCAAACCTCTGCCTCCCAAAACTCAGGGATTGTTGAGGAAGAGGAGGCAGAAAGATTTAAGCTCTAGAGGGGTGGATGAGCACAGGAAACAATGTCTTCCAGTCAGCTGGTCAGTTAGTCATATGGACTCACACCAAAAGTGACAGCATGCACAAGTCCTAGGCAAGCACACACCCGACAGAACCCAGAACAGACACGAGGAAGTGGGTAAGAAATCCCAGCCCGAGGCTGGAGAGATGGCTCAGTGGTTAAGAGCACTGGTGGTTCTTACAGAACACCCAGGTTCAAATCCCAGCACCTACATGGCAGCTAACAACTGTCTGTAACTGCATTTCCAGGGGCTAACACCCTCTTCTGTCCTCGTCAGGCATTGCACGACATGGGTGCACTTAAACATATACAGACAAAACACTCATACACATGAAATAAAAATAAAGAAAAAAATGTTTAAAAAATTAAAAAAAAAAAATCCCAACCCAACCTAAGGAAATTTTGGCAATAGATGGTTGCTGGGATGGGGAAAGACAGTGTCTTACATGGATGGGATTTTTGGTGGGCCCAGTGGATGGATCCACACTCAGGGACATTTGTGGACATAAATCAGAGACTATAGGCTGCATTATATATAATAAGCATTAAATTTTTATTTTTGAAATTATTTTTATTTTATTTTTTATATGTATGAGTGTTTTGCCCGTATTTAGGTAAGTGAACTTGTGTCCTGAAATGCCCTTGGAGGTCAGGAGAGGGCATCAGACCCCCTGGAACTGGAGTTAAGGACAGTGGTTAGTTGCATTGTGGGTGCTAGGAATTGAACCTGGGTCCTCTGCAAGAGCAGCCAGTGCTCTTAACTGTTTAGCCATCTCTCAAGTCCAATTTTTTTTTTATTTTTTGAGACAGGGTCTTCCTGTAGCCCCAGCTGGCCTGAAACTTGCTATGCAGAACAAGTCTGTCCTTGAACTCATAGAGATCTGCCTGCTTCTGCCTCTCGAGTGCTGTAGTGTTATCACTAATATTATGGAGCCTTCCAGTTTTCAAATAAAATGTTAATAAAAATTCATACTTTTTTCATAATTCAGTTTATTCTAAGGGCCTTTTAAATACAAAACTACTAGAGGGTTAATTCACTAAGTAAAATATACATGTATACAGTTAACACTGTTTCTTGAATTTAATGAAAAAATGTAACTATAAAATAATTAAAATATTGAAGATATTACCGACAGAGGTATTAGTGAGTCACTATTATTCATGGAGGCAGGCAAGGCTGTGAATACTGTTACAGATTCCACTTCAAAGCTGTCTCCTAAGAATATCTGCCTCAAGGAAGTGTGATCTCTCTCACGCATGTATACAGAGACACACACACAACACAGACGCACACATAGACATCCATATACATAAATACTCACACACAAAAACACACACACACACACAAACACACACAGATACACAAAGCTGCTTTAATAACCACAGTCTATTTCAGACATATGACTTAGCAGACAACTCCAAAAAACTTGCAGCACGGCTCTTTTTAAAAATCAAAGCCACTTCAAAAAGTCACAAATCCACTGTCAAAAGGCTGTTTGACAGGCTGGAGTGATGGTCCAGTAGTTAAGAACACTCACTGGCTGTTCTTCCAGACAGACCCAGGTTTGGTACCAGCACCCACATGGTAGCTAACGACCATCTGTAACTCCAGTTTCAGAGGATCCAGTGCCCTTTCCTGGCTCTCATGGGCTGTGTACATACAGGTGCACTTACATACAAAGGCAAAACATACATATAAAATAAAGATAAATAAAAATTTTAAAGCTACATGAAAAATTCTGAAGTCACTTCTGAAAGTGAAGACAAATATTTCTAAGCTAAACATCTATGGCCTCTCAATATGCAGACAGCCCCCTTGGAGGAAGCAAAGTAGAGGCTTCCTCTCGTCTGTGCATTTCAACCAGCACAGTGGGTACTTGGGAAGGGTGTGCTGAATGAAAGAGCCACCTCGGCTGTCTCCAAGGCTGGGTGTTGGCTGCTGCTTCACATCTTTGGGCCTGAGTTTCCTCATCTCTAAAAGTGTTGGTCTAGACCTACACTTCCTCTAGGCAGTTATCTACATGCCCTCCAGTCTTGCAGAGATGTCATGCAGGCTACATTACATGGAATTTTTTAAAAGTAAAAAGATAAAATAATTTTACTAATATGCTTTGTTTAATCCAATATACTTAAAATATTATAATTTCAACATTTAAACAATTAAACATTCTTACTGAGCTTATCTGTAGTCTTTGTTTTAGGTACTATCTTTGAATCCAATGCATATTTACATTTAGAGGACACATCCCAATCTGGACTAGTTGCATTTCAAATGCTCAACAGATACACCTGGCTAATGGCTAATAAATTGGACAGCACAGATCTACACCACTGTTACCATTTTTTGGGTTTAAAAATAATTACTGTTAATTAATATTAATAGAATTATTATAACCTTTAGTACATACAAACCTATAAATCATGCCTCCATCAAACACTGATTTTTATCAGGAAAGCTCATCAATGTCTTATCTGGCATTTATAAGCATTTAGATGTTTTTTTTTTTCTTACATTAAACAACTCTGAAGAGCAGGGAAGTGGCAACCATCTTCTCAACTCAACCCCACAGATAGTGGATTACACCACCTTTGTATAAAACTTTTATTTTCATTTTATTTTATATGTATAAGTGTTCTGCTGCATGTAAGAGCACCCACGTTGTGTAAAGCCCACAGAGGCCAGAAGGGGGAGTAGGATCCTCTGGAAATGTAGCTACAGATGGTTGTTAGCTGCCATGCAGGTGCTAGGAACTGAACCCAGGTCCTATGGAAGAATAGCCAGTGCTCTTAATCATTGAGCCATCTCTCCAGCCCCCAGATTACACCATCTTCTGAACTGGCTTGTCTTTTAATAATTACCAAGTTCCCACTTCCTGTAAGAGGATGCAGATTTGTCTTTAATCTGAAGCTTCAGTTTTTATAAGAATCATGATTGGTTTTCAAGGGAATCAACATTTAAATTACTGCTGTAGTAAAGTTTAATTTATGCTTTGTTTCATTTAGTCTAAATTATTCAGATGGTTAATAAAGGATTTTATATCACTGAATGACAACAAAGGGAAATCAATATACAATAATCAAGAATTGGCAACTTGTTCATTAAAATAGGTGATATAAAAATGATAGTTTCTAATTGAAAAAAATTTATAAGCCATTAACTATGAATTATCCCTTAATGACTGCAGCACGATCATTACTTGAATCTACAAGCAGGTTCCCTTTCATGTTTGTTTTTGCTTTTGAGACAGTATCTCATGTAGCCTAGGCTGGCCTTGAACTTGTTACAGAGCTGAGGATGATCTGAATTCTTTGATGGTCCTTCCTCTGACTAATAGGTGCTAGGGTCATGAGCATATGCTACTATAGTCAGAGGCTCCTTAACTTTTGAAGTACCAGTTATACAAGTATAATCGTATAACATCACAATTAGTTTACATGTTTATTATACCAAACATAGAAATTGCATAAATATTCTCCCTGATACTACTATAATCTTTTGACCTCTCTCAAACTTATAATGGAATAGTAAAGTAGAACACTGAGTGTTTATCATAATTATATGACAATTTTCAAAAATAACTGAATAAAACATTCTATATGCTTTATTAAAATACAAAAAGTATTTCTGTAAATCTCTAAAATATAAAAAATTCCATGCTGCTGATACCATTGTATATCTATAAATAGCAATGTAACATACTGAACCATTAAGGACTAGAGGAAGACACACTATGTTTATAAATTTGCCAGTAAGAAAATCATGTCAGTTGAAGTTAACCTTCTAAACAATTTATAAGATCAACAATTGACAAATGGGACTCATTAAACTCAAAAGCTTCTGTACAGCAAAAGAAATAATCAAAGAAGGGAAGAGAAAAACCCACAGAGTGGGAGGAAACCTTCACCAGTGACACATCTGACAGAGATTTAACATCCAAAGTATATAAATTACTCAAAAAACAAAGGAGCAAGAAAACAAATGACCTACTCAAAAGATGGAGTAAAGAGCTGAACAGAGACTTCACAAATGAAGAAGTAAAGATGGCTGAGAAACATCTTTAAAAGAGTTCAACATCGCTAGTAATTAAGAAAATGCAAATACCACTTTAAGATTTCATCCTGGGGCTGGAGAGATGGCTTAGCAGTTAAGAGCACTGACTGCTCTTGCAGAGAACCTGGGTTCAATCCCCAGCACCCACATGGCGGCCGAGAACCATCTGTAACTCCAATTCCAGGAGAACTCTAGTTCCAGGGGAATCCAACACCCTCTTCTGACCTCCGTGGCATTGCATGACATGGGTGCACAAACCTATATGCAGACAGTACATTCATACACATAAATAAATAAATTAAAAAAAAAAAGATTTCATCTTGATGAAATCTTACCCAGTAAGACTGGCTACGATCAAGAAAACAAATGATACCAAATGCTGGAGAGGTTGTAAGAAAGGGGAACACTCATTCACTGCTGGTGGGAATGGAAACTCGTGCAACCCCTACAGAAAGCAGTGTGAACTCTTAAAAGACTCAAAATGGCTGGGCATGGTGGCACACACCAATCCTAGCACTTGGGAGGTAGAGGCAGGAGGATCGCCGTGAATTCAAGACCAGCCTGGTCTACAGAGTGAGTTCCAGGACAGCTGGGGCTATAGGGAGACTCTGTCTTGAAAAGACAAAAAAAAAAAAAAAAAAAAAGACTAAAAATGAACCTACCACGTAACCCAGTCATACCATTCATTCCTGGGTATACACCCAAAAGATTCATCCTATTGCAGAGATATGTGCATATCCATGTTTATTGCAGCTCTTTTCACAACAGCAAAGAGGCTAGAAGCAACCTAAGTGTCCAACTGTTGAGTGGATAATGGAGTTCTATGCAGTGGTAAAGAAAGACATCATGAAATTTGCAGGTAAATGGATAGAACTAAAGGCTGTTATACTAAGTGAAATAACACAGTCACAGGAAAACAAATGATATATGGTGTCCCTCATTTGTGGATCCTAGCACCAAATCTTTATATACTCTATCATTTGTCATATATATGGAGTGTACATATGCATATTTTGCAGTAACATAAAATTAAAAGAAACAACAACAACAAAAGACTGGTTCAAAGATCTGGCCAAAACAGTAAACATTCTACACTGAGAAAGTTAAAAAAAGACTAAGAAAAAGATGTAAGACAGGACTTAACATGTATGAGCTCTGGGGTGGGCAGAATGCATGAGCTGTGGTGGGGGTGGGGGCATGGATGGGAAAACGGGTCTAAATTTGATTGGAAAAGGTTCTATGAAATGTACAAAAGCTCAATAAAAAAAAGAAAAAGAAAAAGAAATATTTAGAGCCAGGCATGGTGGCTCATGCCTTTAGTCCCAACACTCCAGAGGCAGAGGCAAGTAGATCTCTGTGTGAATGAGGTCTGCCTGGTCTTTAGAGCAAGTTCCAGACCAGCTGAGTTACAGGGAGACCCTGTCTCAAAACACTAAACCAAACCAAACAACAAAAAAGAAATATTCAGCAGAGCCAGCCTGCCACATACATCTTTGTTTCTAGGCAAAAGGTGGGCAAATGTCACTGTTACGTTGACACTACCTATAATTCTTTCAGGTCATTGTCTAAGGACACAGTAGAAGCCAAAGAAGAAAATACTAAAGGAAAGTCAGCAAAGCTCATGATATTGTGGGCCATGCCTAACATGAGGCCTGGCCTTTAGGCAATAAAGAGACCCTTATTGATACAAATACATATACAATGTGGAGGTTGGGAAGACATCCAAATATCAACAAAAAGCAGCATAAAGTGGCAACTATCCAAAAGGAACCAAAACCCAGGATAAAACTGTGGGTATAACAACACATAAGAGCTCAGCAGAAGACAGTCAAAGAAAGAGTTAAGTCAATTAAGGCAAAAGGTATCACAAGGAGAAAAGCAGTCCTATAGAACTAATCAGCAGCAGGAGCCTAAGGAGGGGCCCTTATATATGGCTGTTTGTAGGACATTGGTGACTGCAGCCAAGACAGTCACCATGGTGGCAGGGTTGAAACTGACAGTGTAGCCGAAAGTGGAGAAGTTTAGCAATTGAGGAGAGCAAGCAAATAGTACGACAGTTCAAAACAGAAGGCAGAGGTGGGATGACAACGCTGAACTGCTCTAAGATGAAGGAAGGGACTCTGTGAAGAGTAACGAGAGAAGGCTACTTCTGGAAAGTCAAGTTCCAATAGAAGAAAGAATTTCCTAGCAGGTGGGACTTTGAGCACATAGGTAGAGGATATTTCTGATTAGAACTGAAACACTTTTGTCTAAGACAAGCAGTGCAGAAAACAAAGAGACTGGTATTGGCCTGCTTGCAAGCAGAGCTCCTTGCCTTGGATTTAGTTGTTTGTCTCTTTATTTCCTCAGGGAATTCAGAGGCAGGCCATCACTGAGCCTCTCATCACTACCCCTACCCTCGCTCTGTGGTGTGTGTGTGTGTGTGTGTGTGTGTGTGTGTGTATGCGTGTGTGTGTGTGTGAGAGAGAGAGATTTAAAAAATATTTATTTATTGCATGTATATATGTATAAGTGTTTTGCATGTATGTATATGTTTGCATGCCTGATGCCCATAGAAGCCAGAAGAGGGAGTCAGATTCCCTGGAGCTGGAGTTAGATGGCTGTGAACTATCATGTGGATGCTGGAAACCAAACCAGGGTCCTCTGCCAGATCAGCAAATGCTCTTAAGTGCTCCTGTACCAAAATAAGATTTTTAAAGAAAAATCATGAGATCCATTCTCTGTGAGTCTATCTACCCAGGTAATAAAGCCTAGAATATTTAGTTGCTAAAGAAAACATTTTAGTCATTCCTTTGGCTAAATATTCATAATATAAGGTAATAGTATAATATAAAAAATAGGTGTATTTTTTACAAACTTGTACAAAATTTTAAATAGAAGCTTGAGAATGAGGTTTCTAGTGCATGGATTACTTATATTTTCCATTTTAGAAACAGGCCAATACTACACTATATGACTACTATAAGAGAGCATGATATATTTTAATTAAACTATTATCAACTGTTTATAAGATTGCATTTGAGATCAGTGATCAACCCATAAGCTTTCTCTTCNCCATGCCTAACATGAGGCCTGGCCTTTAGGCAATAAAGAGACCCTTATTGATACAAATACATATACAATGTGGAGGTTGGGAAGACATCCAAATATCAACAAAAAGCAGCATAAAGTGGCAACTATCCAAAAGGAACCAAAACCCAGGATAAAACTGTGGGTATAACAACACATAAGAGCTCAGCAGAAGACAGTCAAAGAAAGAGTTAAGTCAATTAAGGCAAAAGGTATCACAAGGAGAAAAGCAGTCCTATAGAACTAATCAGCAGCAGGAGCCTAAGGAGGGGCCCTTATATATGGCTGTTTGTAGGACATTGGTGACTGCAGCCAAGACAGTCACCATGGTGGCAGGGTTGAAACTGACAGTGTAGCCGAAAGTGGAGAAGTTTAGCAATTGAGGAGAGCAAGCAAATAGTACGACAGTTCAAAACAGAAGGCAGAGGTGGGATGACAACGCTGAACTGCTCTAAGATGAAGGAAGGGACTCTGTGAAGAGTAACGAGAGAAGGCTACTTCTGGAAAGTCAAGTTCCAATAGAAGAAAGAATTTCCTAGCAGGTGGGACTTTGAGCACATAGGTAGAGGATATTTCTGATTAGAACTGAAACACTTTTGTCTAAGACAAGCAGTGCAGAAAACAAAGAGACTGGTATTGGCCTGCTTGCAAGCAGAGCTCCTTGCCTTGGATTTAGTTGTTTGTCTCTTTATTTCCTCAGGGAATTCAGAGGCAGGCCATCACTGAGCCTCTCATCACTACCCCTACCCTCGCTCCGTGGTGTGTGTGTGTGTGTGTGTGTGTGTGTGTGTGTATGCGTGTGTGTGTGTGTGAGAGAGATTTAAAAAATATTTATTTATTGCATGTATATATGTATAAGTGTTTTGCATGTATGTATATGTTTGCATGCCTGATGCCCATAGAAGCCAGAAGAGGGAGTCAGATTCCCTGGAGCTGGAGTTAGATGGCTGTGAACTATCATGTGGATGCTGGAAACCAAACCAGGGTCCTCTGCCAGATCAGCAAATGCTCTTAAGTGCTCCTGTACCAAAATAAGATTTTTAAAGAAAAATCATGAGATCCATTCTCTGTGAGTCTATCTACCCAGGTAATAAAGCCTAGAATATTTAGTTGCTAAAGAAAACATTTTAGTCATTCCTTTGGCTAAATATTCATAATATAAGGTAATAGTATAATATAAAAAATAGGTGTATTTTTTACAAACTTGTACAAAATTTTAAATAGAAGCTTGAGAATGAGGTTTCTAGTGCATGGATTACTTATATTTCCCATTTTAGAAACAGGCCAATACTACACTATATGACTACTATAAGAGAGCATGATATATTTTAATTAAACTATTATCAACTGTTTATAAGATTGCATTTGAGATCAGTGATCAACCCATAAGCTTTCTCTTCTATGATTTTCTTACCTGTGAATGTTAAAGCAATTACAAAAATAATCTGTAATTTTCCCCATAAAATATGAAGTAATTTACACAATTTCTCACATCCTACCAAATGACGATTGGACCAGTAGAAGCAGAATCTTTAAGCTCTCCAACGATGCATCATCTAAACCAAAAGGACAGCTCTACTCATTTCAGAAGCGTTTTATCATAACAGCAATCTTCAAAAGCAAACACAAAAGATTCTTCTATGCTTGGATTTTAGAACATAAATAACTAATTTACTGCAAGACTAATGATGGACAATGTCTTCTGCAGTAGACTGATGTAATCTGCCATACACTTCAAAGTAACCAATTTGGTAAAAAGGAGATATTTCTTCTGTGTACACATTCTTACTAAAAGAAATTGCCAAAATCCTCCTACTAAGATATTTACTAAATAAAAGCTCTGAATCCTCATTAAAGTTTTATTTAGTAAGACAAAGAACAAAGTATACTAGGTCATTAAATTTTATCTTAAGTAAAAAATAAATAAAAAAATAAAATAGATATTAATAGTAAAGTACGATCTATTTTAGAATTGTGTATTTACATTCAATGTTTTAAAAACTTAAAAAAAAAAAACAACAGCTGGGTCGGGCGTGGCGCACACCTTTAATCCTAGCACTTGGGAGACAGAGGCAGGCAGATCTTTGTGAGTTCAAGGCCAACCTGGTCTACATAGTGAGTTCCAGGACAGCTGGGGCTACAGGGAGACCCTGTCTCGAAAACACCAAAAAAAAAAAAAAAAACTTAAAAAAAAAAAATCAATCCAATTTATTTGCACATGCCTCTGGATCCCCTAGATGCCTTACTGATGAAAGTAGGCTTGTCTGTCCATCATCTCTTAGGCATGTGCAAATCAAGTGATTCCAGGACTCCAAACTTGTGAATGTGAAAGCTTAGTTCCCCATTTCTTGAGCACACTCTACAATGAAGTTAAACAAGTTTTTTTCAGGAAAGAACTTTAGACTTCACTGTGGCTTAATTTAGCTTCACCTATCACAGAATTCACCCTCAGGGGGTGGGGACAAAAAATTTAATATTACTGGGCTGGAGAGATGGCCTAGCAGTTGGGAGCACCGACTGCTCTTGCAGAGGACCTGGGTTTGATTCCCAGCACCCACATGGCAGCTGAGAACCGTCTGTAACTCCAATTCCAGGAAAACTCCAGTTCCAAGGGAATCCGACACCCATTTCTGACCTCCATGGCATTGCACGACACGGGTGCACAAACCTACATGCAGACAGTACATTCATACACACAAATAAAATAAAATAAAATATTTTAAAAATTTTAATATTTCTAAAAATGTGTGTAATAAGAGTATTGTTCCTTGACCAAGACCACGTCATTGCCTTTTGGCCCACATTTGTCATCTGAAATATAAATGTAGATCAACACATCTTTAATTATTTGTTGCTCCTTCTCCAGGAGTGACTACTACTGGGAAAGTACCTATTATTCCATAAAGGAACAAGAAAGAATCTTCCATTTCTATGGGCCAATTTTTTTTTGTGGGGGGAGGGTCCATAAGTAGTACTCCAGAAATGCTTCTCAAGGATCCCTCTAGAGCTACTCAAAAGACACAGAATATAAAGTAACTTATTTGTGAAAAGTAATTTCTTAAAATTGGATTTTTTTTTTATTTTTGGTGTTTTTGAGACAGGGTCTCCCTGTAGCTCCAGCTGTCCTGGAATTCGCTCTGTAGACCAGGCTGGCCTTGAACTCACAAAGATCCCCCTGTCTCTGCTTCCTGAATGCTGGGATTAAATGCCTGTGCCACCATGCCCAGCTCACAACATTTCTTTTTTTCTTTTTTTTGAAAATTGGAATTTTTTATGGCTAGTAATTCAGGGGCAGAACTAACACTTAAGAAGCCTCTAGTGGAGGCTTGCCTTTATTGTATAATATTTTAGGATATATGTTTCCAAATAAAAAGTGAAATGTCTTGAGCCATTTAGATATAAATATCAACAGGGCATTATTATGGTATTTTTCTATAAAACTGCAGAAAAAACAGAAAGAAAGACCTTCCAGAAATTGAGTCACCCAGTCATTTCTTGCTTGGCTGGTGAATGTGGCTACCCTAGTCACCACCCTGTCATTTCTTGCTTGTCTGATGCATGTGGTACCCCAGTCACCAGCCTGTCATGCACACCTGCATGCTTCCATGTCTGAACTTGACCCACCAAGATGGAATCCAGAATCTCTGCTGTGAGGACAAAGGTTCTTCACAATCTGATCTCCGCCTCAGAGTTCTAACCTTTGTCTCTACTAATTCAAAGATTGACACTAACCTTCACCCAAAGATGCTGCCAAATCAACGAGCCTGGCTCCTCCTCCTCCAGGACCCAGGCCATACTGGCCAGATCTGCCCCTAGATGGAAGGCCTTTCTGCTAAATTCTATTGCCTTGAGGGAGACCTAGCTCAACCTGCGAGTCACATCCATAAAAATTTGTCCAAGTTATTCCTTCTCCTTCCTTAAAATTCTTTAGATGTCTTGCTTCTATTTCTCATAGGCCAGTACTGTTTATTTGTACTGCAGATTCTCTTCTAATCACAAAGATTAATTCTTAGAGACAGCATCCACTTATTACACCTTCAGGCCCATATACTCACAAACTGTCATATGTGGGGGACGTTTACTAAAGATTTACTGAATGAATTCATTTATCTTCTACTCTGGAATACTCTTATTTAAACTGTCACTGCAGAAATCAGAAAGGAAAAAAAAAAACCCTGTTATCACAATCTTTTAAAATCAAACAACAGAAATGATTAATCCCTTAACTATGAATCTGATTAGAGGCCTTAACAATATAGTTTCCAGGTACTAAGCAACAGGCCTGAAGAATAAGCATCTTTTTAACTACAAAAAAGACATAGTACATAGCAGTCTGCATGGGATACAAATGCATCAATAATGGCACGCATGTGCTTTATAATGTTTTGTTGAGTATATTCTTTTAAAAATATTTTATCATTTTTATTTTATGCGTATGAGTGTATTGAATGCATGTAAGTGCATCCGTGTCATGCAATGCCCAAGAGGATGTCGGATTCCCCTGGAGCTGGAGTTATGGACGGTTGTTAGCCACTATGTGGGTGCTGAGAATTGAACCTGGGTTCTCTGCAGGGGCGACTGCTGAGCAGTTGCTCTCCAGCCCCAAGTATATCTTTATTATTTTATTGAAGGGTCCCAATTGAAAAAAAAATCAATGAAGCTTTAAAGCAACAGCAGGACTCATTTCCTAGGATGACACAAGAGTTTCTGTTAGTTTTATCAGCTACATAAACAGAGGCACCCAGACAGAAAAATTAATCCAATAGGGTTTCTTTTCATAAAATTGACCAAAATGGTGACTCACAATTTACTCAAAATTTTACTCAAAGATAGTGACAGAACACCCAAATACCCTGCCTTTTGTTTGAAAAACAACAAGAGTTCCTTAAAAAAAATTATTTTTGTTGAATGAGCAAATGACTAACTACTTTTTAGGTTAAAATGTTCAGTTAAAACAAGTCAAACACTAAGCATGTACTTGGGGGGAAGAAACTTTATGAGTGTTGGCTAGGATTTGGAACATGGTTTCCTCAATTTTGAGCTGCTTTTAGCAGGATTAATGCCTTGAGGACATTCTGCCACAGCCTGTAGTCCTGGCTGAGGGCTCACAAACCCTGCCACAGAGACAGCTTCTATCAGGATAAAAGCATAGCCTGCTGTCATTCAGAGATAGTGGAGACAAAAGAACAATGCAAAGAATATACAGAGAAATAAAAGAGAAAAGGCTCCCAGTGTTACCATAGAAATAAAAGCACTATTTGATGAGTCCTAAAGAAAATGTCTGGCTAGCACATTTCAAAGTTCCCACTTGTTTCTCGCTATACATTTTAAAGTATATCCTAAGACCATGTAACTGATAAAACTTCCAACAACTTTTTATATTCATAAAAGCCCAGGTAGGCTGGCTGATGACAGACACCAGGTTTAGAAATTACTTCTGAGAGTCACTGACCAACTACTAAGAGATACACTGGCTTATTCAAAAGGAGCTTGTCATTCAGCTCAGGGATCTTCCGTGTCATCTACCAAGGACTTTTCAGACAAAATTGCCAACGATCACCTTCTCTTTACTGTTTCCTATAAAAAGAAATGCCAAGTGACAAAGTATTTTTTAGAATGTATGCTTACATTCTATGTCTTAAAAATCCTTTGTATGTGTCGTTTTACATCCCCTGTTGATCCCCTACTCAAGAAAGAGTAGACTTCTAGCAGATCTTTCCTGGCAAGAGGAAAGCAATCGACTCCTGGACTCTGAAGTTGTGTCTTTATCTTCCCCTCACCAGATAGAGCCTAGAGAGCATCACCACGGAGTCTTTATTTTGAATATCTAGTGTCTGCCTTCTTCAGAGTGGTGGCAGGAAGGACGCAGACTTCTCGGTGGTGGAACAGTCGGGCTGTTCCGTCTCTCCCGAAGCTTACTTTTGCCACCTAGTGGGGGAGGCGGTTTCATGGTCAGGTTTTGTGTTCTGTAAGATTAGCTATGTGTAAGAAAATGATATAAAATATATAAGACAGTATTTACACTTTTACTTTTTTTAAAATGCCTTAAACGATTTCTCCAAATTGGTGTTCCCCAGGTCTACTGCCTCTTAAAAAAACGAAGCTAGTTTTCATTACAATGATTAATGAATTCAAGGTAAAATAAAACTATTTCTGTTTTATTGCTTATAATTCTGAAGGAAAATTTTAACTTTTTCTTATTTCTAATATCCATCTCCCTAAGGAGTATATGTCACATGGCTAAGGTGTGGGCTTATTCCTGTTTCTTAGTCTGAGGTGGGGACCAAATAATCTACATCTTTTTGGGGGGGGTCTTTTTGAGACAGAATCTCCCTGTAGCCCCAGCTGGCCTGGAACTTGCTATGTAGACCTTGGACTCATAGAGATCCACCTGTCTCTGCTTCCCTAGTGCTGGGATTAAAGGCGTGTGTCAGCATAAATCTACATCTTTATACCCAGTTTCTCACTGTGGCTCTAATATCATATCTTTAGTTATTTACCGAATATCAGCATATTTCATGTGACAGAAAGTGCAGTCCCTATTAAAAAAAAAACAAGTGGTCATACTGAGCCAAAAAGAGCACAGCCATAGTAGAGCCAGAGAGCAGCTTTCAGCTGAAAATGGTAGGGACAGAGCAGTAAATAAAAGAAACTGAGACTGAGACCACAGGAAAGTGGACCTGCTATCCGTTCATTTTATCTTTGTTCAAATTCTAAGAATCCTCAGTTCCAACTGACAGTCTGGAAAGTTTTTTAAAGTTTTTACCTAAATAAATGATCTTTACCAAGACTTCCATGATCATGAATGGCCTTACAATGGAAGTTTACACTACTATTTTGAAACAGCTTTATTGATTTCTGTTATATATCCTAAAGTTCATTCTCTATGAATAGTTTTAGAAGTTGTACAAACATCCGTCTAGTCTTAGAACATCTCTATCATATAAAAAGTGCCTTTGTGCCCATTCCCAGCCCAAGGCAACTACTGACCTGATTTGTTGCTATCGATCATTTGTCTTTTCTGGACATGTCATATAAATGGAATTATTTATACAGTACGTTGTTTGGTCTTTTCATGAACCGTGTTTTTACATTTCTTTCATGGTACAGCATGGATGTTGTTCTCACTAGCTGACTCGTTATTACTTCATATGGATTGTCTCATGTGTCGTTTGCCAATACAGCAACGGGTAGACGTTCAGGTTGTTTCTGGTTTTTAGGCTATGAAAACTATCATTCGAATAGAGCCTTTGCTTAAGCATCTGTTAGTTTTTCTGGGGTAGATATTGAGGAGTGGAATTGCTGGATCAGTACATTTATACTTACTTTCTAAGAAACTAGCGAAATGTTTTCCAAAGTGATTGCTTATTCCAAGGAGCAATCCATAGATGTGCCAGTTTCCTTATATCCTCCCCAGCATTTGCTGTTTGTTGGTGTTTTGAGAACAGCTATCTCAATGGTTGCGCATATTGGTTTGACTGTGTTTTCCTCACCGTTACTAACATGCAGCATCTCATCAGGTACTTAAGAGTCAGCTATCTATCTTCTTTGGTGAGCCATCTATTAATACTCATTTTAATTTAGTTGCCTTCTATTAGTGAGTTTTGGATCCCCTTTTATGATCTGGATATGCTCAATACATAATTTGTAAATATTTACTTCTAACTAGTGGCTTTTTGTTGTTGAGACAGGGTTGTACACTGTAGTCCAGGCAGAAATGAAACTTACTATGCAGCCCTGGCTGGCCTCAAACGACTTATGGCAATCCTCCCAACTCAGCCTCCAAAGTGTTGGGATTACAGACATGAACTACCATTACCTGGCTATTTTTCCACTTTCTTTGAACCATACCTTTGAGGAAGAAAAGTTTAAAGTTTTAATAAAATGCAGTTTACCAGCTTCTCCTATGGATAATGTATCTCAAAGCTCAGCTTCATCTAAGGTCATGGAAATTTCTCCTATGTTTCTGTCAAAGGTTTTACAATTTTACAGTTAAGTGTATTTTACATTGAGTTACTTTTTGCATATGGTATGAGGCAATGGTCTAAATTCATATTTTTCTTTTTCTTTTGTATGTGTATGAGTGTACTGTCTGCATGTAGGTTTGTATACCCATGTCGTGCAATGCCCCAGAGGTCAGAAGAGGGTGTTGGATTCCCCTGGAACTGGAGTTAAAGACGGTTCTCAGCCGCCATGTGGGTGCTGTGGATCGAACTCAGGTCCTCTGCAAGAGCAGTCCATGCTCTTAACCACTAGGCCATCTCTCCAGCCCCATAAATTCGTATTTTTCAAATGGGTATTTTTCATTGAATTTCTGTGGCACTTCTGTTGAAAACTGAGTTAAACTAAAAGTTCATTTCTAGACTGTCACTTCCGTCCCATTGGTCTATATACCTATTTTATGCCATCAACTGGACTAATGTAGTGTTAGAAAAGCTGAAAGCCAGGCATAGTGGTGCACACCTTTAGTTCTAGCACTTGGGAGGCAGAGGCAGAGGCAGGCGGATCTGTGTGAGTTCAAGGCCAGCCTGGTCTACATGGCAAGTTCCAGGACAGCTTGGGCTGCAGGGAGACCCTGTCTCAAAGACCAAAAAAAAAAAAAAGAAAAGAAAAGAAAACCTGAATAGTGTAAGTCTTCCAATTTTATTCTTCCTTCTCAAAATGATCTTAGCTGGGCTGAGCTCTTTGCATTTCTAGACAGATGTTAGGACTGTTAATCCATACTCAATAAAGCCCACGGGGGTTTTGTTGGGGATTGTATTGAAAATCTCAAATTTGAGGAGAACTGTCAACTTAATTAGAGATTTTTTCAATCCGTGAACACTTGGTGAACTCCTGCCATGGTAGCTGAATCTTGAATTTCTCTCAGCAATGCTTTATTTTCCATCCTTCTCCATTTAAATGAACTCTTTTGTGTTTTATCCTTTTTGGTGCTGTTAATGGACAAAATAGTCTTAATTTTGGATTATTTCAAATATATAATTGGGTTTTACGTATAAATCTGTAGGTTTTATCATGGCTGTAATTACTGTACTTACTCATTCTAATAATGGATGTCTTTCTAATGTAGGTCATGTCATCTGCAAATAAAACAGTCCTGTTTTTCTTCTTTTCCAAGGTACATGCTTTTTATTTGTCTTTTCTCTTTTTTCCCCTTCTCTGCCATATCACACTGGATACAATCTCTAGTACAGTGTTGTGTAATATTGAGAGCAGATTTCTTGCTTTGTTCCCACTGTTAGGCGGAACACAATTTTTCCCCTATGAAGACATTAGCAGTAGGATTTTTTTTTATATATGGTCTTTATCAAGGGAACTAATTTTTATTGTTTCAGTTTCTCATGAGGAATAAAGGGCAGATCTGGCCCATGTTTACTGAGATTGCCTCCTTCATAAATACAGCCACTGATATCCCAATGTTAAACTGACAATGACATTTAATCCTTTTCCCTGTTACCTGATGGTATACCATGGCTTCCAAGCCTATATCTGTCTGTTTTTGAGAGAGGGCCTTTTCGATGCATCCCAGGTGGGCCTTAAACTTGCAGTTCTCCTGCCTCAGCTTCCTGAGTGCTGGGATTACAGGTGTGCACAACCATGCCTGGTTTAGGCTCTGTTTGCTTTTACACTTTTCCTCTGTGTTCTTCCCATTCATCTATTATGAAGCCTACTGGTGCTTTCTTCTGCCACCATGAGTAACTGACTCACTCTGGTGAATTTTGTTTTTTTTGAGATAGGGTCTTCCTCTGGCCCCAGCTGGTCTGGAACTTGCTATGTAGACCAGGCTGGCCTTGATCTTGTTGAGATCCATCTGCCTCACGTGCTGGGATTAAAAATGTGTACCACCATGCCCAGCTACTCTATCTAGTCAGTTTTAATTTCAGTTATATTTTTCAACTCTAGGTTTTTTGTACTTGATCTTTCATATAATTTCTCTATTTGTTGAGTCATTCATTTGAGCTACGTTTTCTTTTAATTCTTTAAATATGGTTTCCTTTGATTCCTTGAACATGTGTATTATAACTGCTTTGAAGTCTTCATCTGCAAAGACCGACATCTGGGCCCACTCACAAATGTTTCCACTGATTGCTTTTTCTTTCTCCCATCGTGCTTGGTTTATAGGCATGTGAGGCCATGCCTGGCTTTTTACAAGGATACTCAGGACTTGAACTTAGGCCTTGTGCAGCAAGTGCTCTCACCACTAAACAATCTCCCTATCCCCTCCACTAACTACTTTCTTTTCCCTCTAAGAATCAGTTACCTTTTTTTATATATCTTTATTTTGAAACTAAAATGGAAATTTTTGATGTTTCTAGATTATAATCTCCCCTCAAAGTGGCTATTCTTGATATAGATTTATTAATTTAAATTTTCTTGGAGTAAATCTGCAGGGAAAAGTTTTCCTCATACTGGAAGGCTACCTGGATCTCCACTCAATCACCAGAATAACTTGATTGGTTACTAGTTGTGGTTAAACATCTAAGCCAGTGATGCTTTTAACCTCTACAAATGAATCTGTGTTTGGGTTAGAGACCATGTTAGAAAATCAAATTGTTAGGCTGGAGAGATGGCCTAGTGGTTACGAGCGCCGACTGCTCTTGCAGAGGACTTGGGTTCAATCCCCAGCACCCACATGGCGGCTGAGAACCGTCTTTAACTCCAGTTCCAGGGGAATCCGACGCCCTCTTCTGACCTCCGCGGCATTGCACGACATGAATGCCCAAACCTACATGCAGAAGGTACATTCATACACATAAAAAATAAAAAATTAAAAAAATCAAATTGTTTTCAAGTCTTCTCTGGTATTAAATTTCTGCCATGTTCTTCTTGCAAGTCCTCCACATAGGTGCAGAATTTCCCAGTCAACCAGGGCGTACAGCTAGTTTGAGCCCTCTCTGATCTCCCCTATAAGTGTATGAAGCTATTTGGTCAACCAAGAGAATGTGAAGAGTTTATCAAGGCCACCTATTGCTATGTCATTTCTTAAATCTTCCAGCAACTCTCTGGCTAGTCTATCAGTCCACTGTTGGTCCCAATGAAAACTGAAACCTCAGGCTCACTGAGCTCCTAGGTAGCCTGTTTGCCACTAAGATGCCTATTGCTGCTGGTGGAAATGGGATGTTTCACAATCCACCTCTTCACAGAAACTTTCATAGCTTGCTTGACTTTGAAGAACCTGAGTCTACAGGTCGAAGATCAGAACATCCAGGGTCTGGAACATCACAGAATTTAACTTTTCTTACCCAAAGTATAGTTGTTTTTCTATAAACAGAAGTTCCTCAATCTGTTAAATGCATTTTATCAATTTCCAAAGTCCTAAAATTATTTTTTTGACAACTTTGTCCATTATTGTCGCTTTTTGGAAGGACGGTTTGCCCAGATCTTACTCTACCCTTTTGATCTGGGCCTTTGTAGGTCATTTTAGTTGTTCTTTTTCACTCTTTTCTACTCAGCTGGTCACCAGAGCTGATACTTGTTCTGCTATGTTGCTCTGGAAATATTGTTGCTTTCCTTCTTATTTTCAGTTACACCCACTAAGGCAATCAGCACCCATTCTAGAATTACTAGGAGAAACCTTTCTCTCCCTCAGTCAGTCCTGCATCTGGCTGCCAGACTGATTTTATGGACACCATCATAAACACCCCTTGCTCCTGAATGAAGAATGACAAAATTTTCATACTGTTTAGCTTGGCTTTCAGGAACACACTCAGCTGCCTTGATCTCACAAGACATCATTTAATCTAGAAGCTCCCAGTATACCAACAAGATCCTTGACCTCATGTACATATTTTTTTAATCAACTTCCATGTTTCTACTTCTCCTCTGTGGAATATCCTTACAGTTTGTCTTCTAATTTCTGGTCCATCAACTTCTAAAAGAAGAATAATTAACAGGATGAATCATTCTCCTCTTCACCACCCCTGTAAACCATAGTCTTTCAACACTTACATATTTTAAACTATTTCTTAGAAAAGAACTGTATTGTTTCAAAACTGGTTCTCAATTATTTTCTGTATGTAGTTTGTTGTTTATTCAACATTTTTTTTTTCCTCTTAAAGACTTTTTAAAAGTAATTTTAGGCTCATAGTAAAACTGAGCAGGAGTCATGGCTTCCATGTTTACCTTTACAATTAGTTTGGGAGCTTTTCTTTTACAAAACTGAAAATACTTCTTAGTGCCTAGAATACCAGTGAATGCAGGGCCTGTGCTTAAAGATACATGACTGCTAAATTAATGAATTAAAATATTTTCAAAGTTACTTTTGGATTTTTCTCCCTCGAGAACTTAACACTTGCAATTTTCTTTGAAGGCATGATTGGTCTTAAGAATAATTAGTGTGGCATAAAAATCAACCCAAAACAATGGGTGAGAAGATACAGTCCTAAAAACTGCTGGGCCAAGCAATGGCCTAATAGTTTCTGGACAGTGGGAGGTCCTGGGGGGTCCAGGACACGAGACCATGCCAATCTGGGAAAATTTTGGATTTGAAGATCTCTGAAATGTTAGATATAAGACAAAACAGTAAAGGGCCCAAAGCAAATGCTAGGTTAGCAGTACACGATCACAGAATACAAAAGTACCCAAAGGATAGGACACACTAAAAAGGGCGGACTGGACTCTAGGGAGGTAACCAAGACTCAGACTTCGTGGCAAGGAAATGGGATCACCCAAACAGAGAGTGAGGAAACTGGGGGCCAGAACTCCCGCGAACCGTCATCTAGGAAAACAGAAATGTATTAACAAAGAGAACGGGTGTGCCAGGCAACCTATCTGTTGTCCATAAGCAATCACCTTTATATAAGACCTGGTGGGGTAGGGACCCACATAAAGGCATGATCTCGCTCCAAGGAGAGGAAGCCACTAAGCATATTCAACTTGAGTGTCAGTTCATTTTGTCATTTGGTGCCGAACACAGGGTCTCATGGAGGTTAAGTGCATTCTGTTCCACTGAGCACAGGCCCCAGCCCCTCAAGTTTGGGCTTTGTAGAATGGAACATCTCTTATCAAACAGTAGCAACCTGTCTTAGGTTTGCTGATAGCATATCATTGTCCCAACTGTGAAAAATAAGAATAGACATTTTTTCATCACTATTTTCCCCTTGTAATTTAATTTACATGTTAAATATTTGGTGTTTTAAAAATGCCTTCAAATTCCTTCCATCAGAGGATGCAGAAGAGAATCCAATTAATTAAGGAGTACTTTTAACTATGTGATCTAAGAAGGCAATACCTGCCAGGGCAGAAAGGGAGACAGCCAAATAGTAATCAGTAATGAAAGAATAGAACTGAAATTCTGAAATATAACCAGCAATTAGTCTGTACAAAGAGGAATTTTGGACAGGGGGAGAGGCATGACTTAACTGAAGGCGTACTGCTAACGGAGAGAAGGTTGCCGGTTTCCAACTTTAGAATAGTGAAATAAATCATGCACAACACCATAATCCAAATTTATGAGGAAGGTAATACTCTTTAGGTTGTAAATGTGACCTCCAGTGAGCAGTAATGCTCTCAAATCTGTGGCCAAGGGAACTATATTCTATTGATCGTCACTTGTAAAAAGACTATATAGGCAACAGTTCTCCACTATACCTTTCACATCCATTTAGCCAATTATACACATATGGTATTTATTGGTTTAGTAATGTATCTGGTTATGATTCACCAGTGTGAACTGTTAACAAAAAAGTTTTTAGAATAGTTCCCCAGTGATCTCCAAATCAACATCAAACATATAGACTGGCTAAGAATGCTAAATTCTTACCTAACTTTGTTAAATTTAGAAAGTACATTAAAATTAAGATACTTAATCAATTAAAAATTAAGGGGGGGGGTTGGAGATGCCCCAGTGGTTAAGAGCACTGGCTGTTCAGGGGACCCAGGTTCAGTTCCCAGCACCCACATGGCAGCTAACAACTGTCTGTAACTCCAGTTCCAGGGGATCCAAGGCCCTCTTCTGACCTCCATGGGCACTGCATGACACGGGTGCACATAAATAATGGGTGCACTTAAATACATGAAGGCAACTCACTCATACATGTAAAAATATTTTAATAAAAAATTAAGGAATTATAGACATGGAATATATACACAGGTCCCAAATTGACACAACTTATTGGAAAATGAAACTTTAATGGTATAAAATCATGACTCTTAATGATCTTTATAGAGATGAACTGTCGGAAAACACGAAGCTGCAGGCATTTTAAGTGATGTATGATATATCTACACTCAGTCTTCTTTTTAGTGTACTTGAGAAAACCCAGTATTTTTATACCTAAAATTTGTCCTTTTTGTTGGTTAAAATGGACTTTTCCCCCTTCCTCATTCTAAGAGAAAAAGAAAGAAAGAAAAAAAAAAACTCACGGTGGGAGAAGAAAGCAAAGAGTAAGGTCATGGGTTTTGACTACAGTCCAAAATTACTTTATAGCTCAAATTAATAAGTCACTTGTGTGCACAATATCACTGGATATATGCAACCTCTTAGAAATGTGGCCATGCTGTACTAAGCATAAATGAAATTATGAGTCAGTTATAAAATACATAATATTCAATCTTCCTGCTACTTTCTTCTATAAGTCACTGTTGGTTCTGGAAACTGCTAATGCATCTGAAATGAAAGGTCACTATAGAAACAACTCAATATCCCTTATTACTTAAAAACAAGAAAAGTCCAGCTATGAAGCATTTCTAAATGGGATTTCAGCAAGGACACAAAAGTAACCTTTGCTACAGGCAAACTTTCTTTCAATGCTCTGATGAATACTGATGAAGACAGACTTATTTATTATTCCTTTAGAGAATAAAATTGGTTTCCTCTGTGGAGTAAATAAATCCAAAGCCACAGTCAAGTCTATTGTACTATCGCATGGGCAGTATTTCCAGGCCACTGGCTCATTCTGAAAGAACAAACTCTCACCATGTTTAATGTAACATTTAATACAAGACTCAAAGCTGAATGCTTAATGCCTGCTAATCATAGACTTGAACCAGCAGCAATCCTTTCTCATGATAAACACGTAGGTTCCACAGACCACGCAGCCTCCTAGAGCTCCTCCTCATCCTTGCCATGGAGTGAGGATGTGACCATAGTCAAGAACTATTTAAACAGAGGTGGCTATTCCTAAGTAAATGTATTTATGGCACTAAATCTGAATTCCACATTTTAACATCATGAAATACTATTTTATTTTCAACCATTTCAAAATGTAAAAGATATATTTTTTAATTTTTATTTATTTATTATGTGTATGAATGTACTGTTTGCATGTAGGTTTGTGCACCCGTGTTGTGCAATGCCTCAGAGGTCAGAAGAGGGTGTCAGATTCCCCTGGAACTGGAGTCAAAGACGGTTCTCAGCCGCCATGTGGGTGCTGGGGATCGAACTCGGGTCCTCTGGAAGAGCAGTTGGTGCTCTTAACAGCTAGGCCATCATCTCTCCAGCCCTGTAAAAGATATTCTTAATTTGAACAGTATATTGGACTTGGCTCTTGGGCTACGTATACTGACTACTTGTCTCGTCCACCAACAAACAACGTCTATCCAGTAGCAAGAAAGAGTTTCTGGTGATGTGTCCTGCTGATATTTAAAACTTTTTATGTATTTTAAATTTCATGTATATTAGTAGCTTGTCTGCCTACACGCATGTGTACCAGGTGCAAGCCTGCTGCCCAAGGAGGTCACAAGAGGGCACAGGATCCCAGAAACTGGAGTTACAGATGGTTTTGGAGCAGTCATGTGGGTGCTTTGTAACTGTGGGTGGAGCCATCTCTCTAGCACCATGCAGTGTATTTTTTAAAGCTACTCAATTCTTTACTTGTAAGTTCTTTGTAGAAAATCAAAATTTCCTAGTAAACGTTCAAAGTCAACAAAAGACACTTTATTTCTATAATAAAATAGATACATGTCAGATAGAGGAAACATTAAAATATGGGATCCATAAATATGAAAGCACTTTCCTAAAATAAACATTAAAACGCATTCAGCTAAGATTGGGTTCTGCCACCCATTTCTGCAGTTCCATGCTGGGCTTCCGTCTGGTGGAGCTTGCACGGGTCTGTTTCCATATGGTCTTGTACCGCCTCCCTGGCTCTTACAATCTTTCCGCTCCCTCTTCAGCAATGTTCCCTGAGCCCTGGGTGAGTGAAGCTGAGTACTGGCGACCTGTCCATGGACCCCCACTCTGTGGACAGCTAATCTCTACGTTTGGCCATTCATGACCTTTCTGAGTTCCCTGGCCCCCTGCTGCATGAGGGAGCTTAATGAGAGTTAAGAGGTTAATTAGTGAGCAGGGTGTGGTGGCGCACACCTTCAATCCCAGCACTCGGGAGGCAGAGGCAGGTGGATCTCTGTGAGTTCAAGGTCAGCCTGGTTTACAGAGTGAGCTCTAGGCCAGCTGGGACTAAAGGAAGACCCTGTCTCAAAAAGGACCAAAAAAAGAAAAGAGGTTAATTAGTGTCCTCTTGCCCCCTTGTTCTATGTTGTGTGAGCCTTAGATGTAGAGGTTGCTTTGGCACAATGTCTCTGTGAGTCTAGTCGTTGGACTTTGTAATATTCTTCATGTGATGCAAAAGAAGCTTTAAAAAATATATTTATTTATTTATTTATTTATTTATTTGAATGTACTGTCTGCATGTAGGTTTATGCACCCGTGTCATGCAATGCCACGGAGGTCAGAAGAGGGTCTTGGATTCTCCTGGAACTGGAGTTCTCCTGGAATTGGAGTTACAGATGGTTCTCAGCCGCCATGTGGGTGCTGGGGATCGAACCTGGTCCTCTGTAAGAGCGGTCGGTGCTCTTAACTGCTAGGCCATCTCTCTAGCCCCAAGAAGTTTCTTTATAGACAATTTCTTATTGAGGTTTTGTGCATTTCATACAACGTTTCTCAATCAAATTTAGACCCACTCCCCCCCTTGCCCCCACCCCACTGGAACTCATGCACCATGCATTCTCCCATACATGTCTTTTATCTTTTTCTCAGTCTTTTTTTCTTTTTGAATTAAAAGCTTCTTTATTGAGTGGTGTCTGGGATATTTGTCTGTAAATACAAGGATACCTACTTTGCAGTTAGAGGTTACCTTAGCCTAGGGATGTGACAACCTTGGGAATGTCTCTAAGAACCATGACCTCTCCAGCCATGTGTATCTGGATATGTTTACAGTGCCATACGTGAGTTTTCTCCCACTGAGTGGGCTTTAAGCCCCATTAGTCAGCCACTGACTGCCCTCAAGATAAAAGTGCAACGATTGCACCAACGTTGTGAGCTGTGCCACGTACTGATGTGGGTATTTGGTCTTAGAGCCAGTACAGGACCATCAATTGCTGTTCTCCCCTAGTAGCTTGCATGGTGTTCTCCAAGGCTGTGAGAGCGAACCTTCAGGGGAAGTGACTTCCAAGTCAGTTCGAGCTCCATTGCTCCAATTCTGGATTCTGATGTATGTCCTGTCTTCAGCAATAGGATCTTACCTTCAGGTACTAGGAGGCAATCAAGGGCTGAAACTCATTTGCCTTAAAAAATTTCTTTTCATTATATGTCTATGAGTGCATTGCCTGCATGAGTGTAAGTACACCCATGTGATACAGTGCCCACAGAGGTCAAAAGAGGTGTTGGATTGCCCTGGATGTTTGCTACCATGTGGGTGCTGGGAACTGAACCCAGTCTGTCACAAAAGCAGCCAGTGCTCTTAAATTCTGAGCCAAGCCCTCATTTGCCTTCTAAATGCATTGCCTTTAGCACCCTATTTCATAAGGAAAAAAAACTCAAGTTGCATCTTGAGTTTTGGTAGTTTCACCAAGTGCCAATGGCAGTGACCACAGGTGGCCTTTCCCACACTCAGCATGCAGCACTGGCTGGAAGACACAGCCTAGTGAAGCAGCAGTCCAAACCTACCCTGCACCTGTGTGACACTGCAAATGCAGAACCACTGTGGCTATTCTCAAGATGGCTGGGGTGTTAGGGGGCAATGCCATGCAAATATATTTCATATTAATAAAAAGCTGTATTTGTCTTGGGTAATTGCTGCTGGAACCCGAGATGTTTGCCTTTGTTAAGGTTCTAAGGAACAGAGGCACAAGTCATATCACTCAGTGGTATGGTAGATGCTAGCAGCCTCAGTATGGTAGATGGAAGCAGCCTCAGTACTTGAACGAAGTAATTCAGTACATCAAGAAGGATATACTCACATATGAATGGTAAGTTATAAAAATTAAAGATCATAGGGGCTGGAGAGATGGCCTAGTGGTTAAGAGCATTGACTGCTCTTGCAGAGGACCTGGGTTCAATCCCCAGCACCCACATGGCGGCTGAGAACCATCTTTAATTCCAATTCCAGGAGAACTCCAGTTCCAGGGGAATCCGATGCCCTCTTCTGACCTCTGCGACATTGCATGACATGGGTACACAAACCTACATGCAGACACTACATTAGTACACATAAAATAAATTTTAAAAAATTAAAGATTATAAATAGATCAATAATGGAACTAATGGAGAAGTGATGGGTTACTAAAGAGAGTTAGCAAACAGTCAGCTTGTGAATTTTTCAAGGGCAACATGGCAGTATAAGGATCCTTCCAATTAAAAAATGTCCTTACAGAGCTATCAACAGAGAAAGCTTATGGGACCAGACATTCTCTATCAATTTTGCGTCATTACATTCTATAAAATTCAAGTCATTTCTTAGAAATCCAATTTAATTCCATCCTAGAAACATGTGTGGATACCTGTAAAGTACCCTGGACCCCAAAAAAGCTGTTGGGCAGACATTTGATAAGTACGACCATGGGATAATGTAAAAAGTACAGTGGAGTTTTAACTCTCCTCAGAGGTTTGAGGAAAGACTATTACCTGGAGTGGTATTTCAGTTGTGTATGATGGACAAAACAAAACTAAAGCCTCAATTACAACAAAACTGAAATTAGAATTCCATTATGAGCAAGGTTCTCCTGTGTAGGAATGAAACTTTGCCTGGCTTGAGGCAAGAACTTGTAAGACCTGTCCCGCAAAACCTCTGAGAGTTATCTGATATCTCTGTGAGTTACTGTAGCTCCAGAAGGTCCGGGATATTACAGTGTTTTCTTGCCTTGCCTATCTCTGCAAAGTTCTAGAACTGGATGGCCCCTTCCCTTGAGGTATTGAGTTTACTGGTTGCACAAATAGGAGCTCTGCAGCCCCCCCCCCCAGGAGCCAAGGTTGCACCTCTAGTTTACTGGTTGCACAAACTAGAGCTCTGCAGTCCCCGCCCCCCCGCCCCCCATAGGAGCCAAGGTGGCTCGCTCCTCCCTTCCGCCTGCCCCCCACTTCCTTGCCCAGAGCACAGTAACTTTTGGTATATAACCACACTGCTGGCATGAAAAAGAGAGAGTTTTATCTCTCGGGCTTTCCCTTAGTCTGTGTCTGTCTGTCTTTTTTTTGTCTTTCTTTTCTGTAGGGTAAATCCCTGTGGTCCCCTCCCCCCTCTTTGCCAGAGCTAAGCCTAGAGACTGTGGGCTTGAAGCTCGTAGTCCTGTGGGATTGCCAGGCCCGGTTCAAGAGAGGGAAGAAGATCGTGTGGATTGCAGCCACGTGTGACTAAAGGACTATCAGATGATTAGGAAACTCTGACACTCCTGAGCCAGTCAGAGGGAAGAATGCAAGCATAGACAAGGAGGCAAGTGATTAGATAGAATGAGGCATGAGTTAGATGAAGGATGAGAAGGAAGACAGGCAGAGACCTAGAAGAAAGGCAGCTGAGCACCAGCATTCACCTGTCTCTGCTCCCGTTGTCAGTGAGGTCACCTGCTGCTTCACACTGCTGCTAGCACACCTCCAGCTGGCCACCACACTGTCCTTGCCACAATGGCCATACTCTCCAACTCTGAACCTACATAAATCCTTCCTTCCTTAAGTTGGTTTTGTCAGGTATTTTGTCACAATGAGAAAAGTAACTGATATATTGGGTTAAATAAAATGTACTGTTAAAATTTTAATTACTTAAAAAATATAGCTATCGGGGCTGGAGAGATAGCCTAGCGGTTAAGAGCACCGACGCTCTTGCAGAGGACCCGGGTTCGATCCCCAGCACCCACATGGCGGCTAAGAACCGTCTGTAACTCCAATTCCAGGAGAATTCCAGTTCCAGGGGAATCCGAGACCCTCTTCTGACCTCCGCGGCATTGCACGACACGGGTGCACAGACCTGCATGCAGACAATACATTCATACACATGCAAAAAAAAAAATATATATATATATAGCTATCATGCTGAGCATGGTGGTACATGTCTTAATCCCAGCACTTGAGAGGCAGAAGCCAGTCTGATCTATGTAGTGAGTTTTAGGCCAGCTGGAGGTACAAAGAGACCCTGTCTCAAAAAACCAAAAAAAAAAAAAAAATCAAGAGAAAAAAATTAATAAATATATATATATATATATACATACACATACATACTATATATGTGTATATACATAAATATATGTGGCTACCAGAAAATTTTAATTTATTTTATTTAAATAATAAAAAAGAAAATAAAAAATTGTACACATGAGCTTTGATCCCCATGGTTTAGTCCTAGTGGCTAACTCTACAACAATGATTTCACCCCAAGCATTTAAACCGGCTGGTTTAAAGATGGGGGCAGGACTCTACAGTTAGGAGGGAAGATAGTTGGAGGATTCTGGCTACAGATGTGCTTTCCCAAACGCAAGGCCAAATCTTTCTTTGCAGACATGGTTGGCTTGCTAGGTTCCAGAAACCTAGTCTCTCATGCTTCTGAGTCAGAGGACAAAGTGGGGAATGGTAGCACTCAGGACATTACTGAACTGCTTTATCAGCAAACCCTGGAGCTCACTCTTCCTGTGAAATTCCTGCTTTGGAGAGAATGAGGCTACTTATTCTACAACACAATTGGAGTCCCATTTTCTGTTACTTGTTATAATCAAAGTGTCCTGGTGAGAGCAGTCCATCAGACAGTAATGACTTTGAGGGCTACAGGGCTTAGGTATTAGACTTCCCACATCCAGTAACCACCAGAGTTCTGGTGTTTCTTTTAGTTGTAAAATATCATATCACTCTGACTTTATAGCTCAATTACCCAGGCCACGGAAAAATAATGTATGAGTAGAACTTAATCAAAAGTAGAACAGTGGAAGCCGGGTGTTGTGGCACACACCTTTAACCGCAGCATTCAGGGGCAGAGGCAGGCAAATTTCTGTGAATTAAAGGCCAAGCTGGTCTACAAAGCTAGTTCTAGGCCAGCTGGGGCTAAGGGAGACCCTGACTCAAAAAGACCAAATAAATATGTAAATAAATACATAAATAAAAAAAGTAGTGTAGTGGAAATCAGGTGTGCTGACACACACCCTGTAATCCCGCACATGTGAGACTGAGACTGGAGGAGTGCCAATTTTAGGCAGGCCTGGGTTGCATGGTGAGATGTGTGTGTGTGTGTGTGTGTGTGTGTGTGTGTGTGTGTGTGGCACCAAATTCCCATTTGCTTTGCAAGCTGCAACACTTCCTGGCTGTCCTTTTGGTTAGAACTTTGGCCAGAATCTTCATGAAAGCTCACAGAGTAGGAACCATCCAGTTTGGTTTCAGCCATCTGGACACACCCTCTAGAAAGGTGCACTAATAAATGAAACAAAGTCACACTGCTACAGTTTGCACACTTCTTAAAGGAATTTCAAGAATTGAGCAAAATAATGTATGGAGACCCCACCCGATGCCTAGCTTGTAGCAAACACCACAGTATTTAGCTGTGGTTTCTGTTTGTTTTCCTTTGGAGAACTGATTTTTCATTCTAAGTCACCTGTTAATTATGTACTGGCATGTCCTCAATCTGGCAACCCTTGTGCTCAGCAGAAGACAGACTACAGCCAGTACTAATGTATGTATGTTACACTTCATGAGCTAATTAGTGACTGCTTTGCTAATCCATTCTTTATTTATATGAAGCAAATAAATTCCAGAGGTAACCTGAACACAAAAATGATAGACAGCAGTCAAACTATTCACTAGAAATAAAGCTACACTACTGTTACTGAGCTAGGACTACTTACACAATCTTTGTGAGACTGGTGAGCGATGGTGCAATATGAATGAAGGCAAGAACTTAAAAAAAAAAAACATAGAAAAGGTAGTTTCTAACTGAAGGACTATAACTTGAAGTGACAGGAAAAGTTCTCCCAGCAGTGACGAGGTTTAGGAAAGGTCTGAGGCCAAATGAAGGACTGCTGAGCACACCATGTGTGTGTCCAAAAGCCTTCTGCACTGGTCTAAGAATGTTTTAGTAACATATGCTAAATTGATAATTCCCAAATAGGATGTGCTCTAAATACTGAGCAGACACCTCAACGGCCCAACTAAATGAGTTCTTTGCTCCGAGTGTACATATGGATAGGTCTTTGACACCATCACATGACCTATGATTTTTATATTTCCCAAGCTGATTGGCTCATCAATGACCACGCCTAGAAATTCAGTCATCTTTGTAGTCTCTTTGTCCAGTGCAGTTCTCCAACACAGCTGCTCATAGTTAAGATACTATACGCTTGCTGAAGCAATCAGCATCTGGACATTTAAGCCATGCTTTTGTTCTGGACAATTACACATTCTAGACTAATGTGAACCAACTGCCACATTTGTTGTGACAAATAGGGCAAATACATGCAAACCCTTCTCTCAGAGACCACAGGCCCCTCCAGCTGAGTGACTGCCCACTGTTGGAATGAGAATCTCTCCAAGTCAGATGGGGTGGGTCCAGACCATTTTTTGAAGACTAATTATTCCAGCAAGTCCGAAATGGGACTGCCTCGTCACTGGCATCAGAGGAGCTTTGGTTAAATGTGGTGCGGTGCGTTGTGAAGTGCGTGCAGCACGCCCAGTGTGTGGGGTGAGCGATGTCAGTACTGTATGAGTCGCTGACAAATGACTTTTTTCCTTTTAAAACTGGGCCTCTTCAAGGCTTCTCAACATTTACTTTTTTAGCGCAGAGCTCCGTGTTTAACAAATGTATACACTTGTTTTCTAGCACCACGGCTGCCATATAGCAAATTTCCTCATGGCCCTCTACTTAGTCCCTCCCAGACCCCCAGCACCCGGCAACCGCGGATCTGTTTCCTAGCCTACCTTTGGGTTTTTTTTTTTTTCCACAGAAGTTCACATAAGTGGAATCTGCTCTGTGACACCTTCTGCCTGGTTTCTTTCACTGCAGTGAGTTCTATAAGGACTGCTTCTAAATTTTACATATACTTTTTTCTTAGAATCCTAATTTCATTGGCTCAGTCGTACTGGCTCTAATGGAATGAAGATAGGAATATTTTGTTTTAAGACAGATTCTCCCTGTAGCCCCAGCTAGCTGAAACTCACTATGTAGATCGGGGTGGCCCTGAACTCACAGTGATCCACTTGCCTCTGCCTCTCAAGTGCTGGGATTAAAGGCATGTACCAGCATGCCTAGCTAGATAGGAATATATTTTTAACTGTAATTTTTCTTGCTTTAAAAGTCTTGGGGCTGGAGAGATGGCCTAGCGGTTAAGAGCGCTGATCGCTCTTGCAGAGGACCCAGGTTCAATCCCCAGCACCCACATGGTGGCCAAGAACCGTCTGAAACTCCAATTCCAGGAGAACTCCAGTTCCAGGGGAATCCGACACCCTCTTCTGACCTCCGCGGCATTGCACGACATGGGTGCACAGACTTGCACGCAGACAGTACATTCATACACATACAGAAATAAATAAAATTAATAAAAAAATAAAAAAAAGTTGTTCTTGCCATTTGGTTCTGCTATGAGAGGGGACAGAGGTAAGTAGAGAGGGGACAGAGGTAAGCAGAGAGGCAGCTGTAGTGGCCAAGGGTGCATTTGCTGGACCAAGCACTTATGAGACCAGGAAGCAACACATAGCCTTAGCAAACAGCAGGTAGCTGAATTTATAGCTGCCAGGGAGATATAGTCCTTTCTGTAAGTTCATTTATGCTACGCCCCTCAGAGATCTACTGTGTTGTCTTCTGGAGGTAGACCAGAGTCTGCTGTAATACAATGCTCAAAAGCAATGGAGTGACTGCTAGCCAGTTTGTAGATCAGTGTACTACACCTGCTGAGTTTTGTTTGGGCTCATTCAAGGAGCAGTTAAGATCAATTATAGAACCATAAAATGATACTCCTAGAATGGGAGTCATTTCCTTGAATTCTTCCATTTAATGTTCCAGGAAATGGAAGGAAACGATAGAAGCTCTCCAGGAACCTGCAGCTAACTTATGTCACAATTATTTTCAAACCTGATTTTCTGCCTAGTCAGTTCTCTTTCCTAAATACTGCAGAATCTCCCCACCGGTCACCAAGGATAACTGCAAATACACTGGATCAGAGACATTGCAGATCAGAGAGGAGAGGTCTTGAAAAGGGTGCCCTAGGTCCTGTTTGAGATTCTCTCTGAGCAGAAGGCTCTATCCAAATAGAATGAAGATCAGACAGAAGACAACTAGGCATCCTAAAATCTACTGACAAATGGATGTGAAAGCAGGTTATGACTTTTCTGTGGCTAATTTAGAAATACAGTAGGTTAGTCAGATTGTAGACTATGTATGTCTATGAACTCTGGCTCCATTTAGAAATTGTGACCTAGATCATTAATTGGTTTAGTCTAATGTAACAACTAATTTAATTGGAAGTATGTATTTTCTTATAAACAGGATGTCTCAATAAGTTACCTAAAATTTGTTTATTAAAAACTATAGTTTTTCATATTTTCAGCTTTATTCCAGAAATAAATCTTTAAAAATAAAAACAACACTTGTTGAATTTTATTTTGGGAACATCCCAAATTATGGGATTAAGCTGATCATTCTGAAAGTTCATGTACTTATTTAATACATAATACAGGGGCTGGAGAGATAGCCTAGTGGTTAAGAGAGCCGACTGATTTGCAGAGGACCCAGGTTCGATCCCCAGCACCCACATGGCGGCTGAGAACCGTCTGTAACTTCAATTCCAGGAGAACTTCAGTTCCAGGGGAATCCGAGACCCTCTTCTGACCTCCACAGCATTGCACGACATGGGTGCACAAACCTACATGCAGACAGCACATTCATACACATACAAAAATAAATAAAATAAAAAAATAAAAAAATAAAAAATACACAATACAAACTCTTTGACGAAACCAAATGAGCATATTAGAGTAACATATTCTGAAAGCTCATATGGTTATTTTACACAAATTCCTGACAAAACCAAATCACTGTATCAGAGTGACTGTGACTCTCATGAACAATTAATAAAGATGAGAATAGTGTGAAGGACAGTTATGTCTTCCTCATAGGAAAATTTCATATTTAAATTAATAATGAACTACAAACAAGAAGTCTAGAACAGTTCAAATTTCCCAGCACATGACACTCTGACTTTTCCAAAATTCTAACATACTGTGTTGTATCTAGTGTATAGTAGGAAAAGTGATGTCATGTGTGTACATAAGATTCTGTGATAAGCCCTCCAACTTCTCAGCTGGCCCCAAACACAGCAAAAGGACAGCAGCACATGGCTTCTGGTCATGGCTGGCTTCAATGGAGATTCCAGTACCACAGAAAGTCATCTGCTCAGGGGCTAAGGTCAGACAGGTGACACATTCTCTGCCACTTTGTCTATCACAGTCCATACACAATCTGCTCAACAGGAACACCATTTTTAGGAAAGGGCCAGATACAACAGGTCCCTTTTCAAAGAAAATTTCAGTAATTTATGCAGAACATATTTCAATTATTTAAAAACCTTCCTGGAGGGATGGAGAGATAGCCTAGCGGCTAAGAGCACTGACTGCTCTTGTAGAGGACCCGGGTTTGATCCCCAGCACCCACATGGTGGCTAAGAACTGTCTGTAACTCCAATTTCAGGAGAACTCCAGTTCCAGGGGAATCCGAGACCCTCTTCTGACCTCCGCAGGCATTGCTCGACATGGGTGCACAAACCTGCATGCAGACAGTACATTCATACACATACAAAAATAAATAAAAAAATATTAAAAAAAAAACCTTCCTGGAATACTCCATAATTAAGAGTATTTCAGTATCTCCAGAAAGTCTATCAATTCCATTTTAACTCTTCTTGGATTTTTCAATTTAGGAAATGCTTTTCATTGTAACTAGTAGAAAAAGGAAAAACTTAATGCTATATTGACTTTTTTTTTTTGGTCTTTTTTTGAGACAGGGTCTTCCTGTAGCTCCAGCTGTCTTGGAACTCATTATGTAGATCAGGCTGGCCTTGAACTCACAGTGATCCACCTGCCTCTGCCTCCCAAGTGCTGGGATTGGCGTACACCACTAGGCCCAGCATTTGACTTTTAAGATCCAGCCTTTTGTAACGTAAATGCATATAAAGAGCTTGTGTATAAGCATCAGTGAGAGTTCATTTGATTCTAATAAAATTTGCCCACCTGGGTTTTTTTCTGATCCTTGACTCCATGTTTATGTGATTCTAATTGGTAGTGACATTCTCCTATTTCTACATTATAGACCCTACAGAAATCATCATTGAATATGTTACCATATTATGTTTTGTTTAAAATTCTGACATTTTAATCAGATTGAATTAAGCTGAAATGATTTGAAAAGCTATCAGAATACTATTTTTCCTTTCATTGAATGAAGGAAACCATCATTAAAACAACCGGTAATGTGCTCCATTTCAGTGTGGGGAGCACTGAGATGAAGGAGAATATGACTTCTCACTAGGAAATTTCCACAAGTAGATTTATCCATTCTCAAAAACGTTCTGCCAGTGTCCTTGTGTGTCTCCCTGTGTGTGTGAGTGCGCATGCACACACACGTGTGCGTTATATGCACCCATGTACATGCACACGGGTCTGAGGATATCAGGTGTCCTGCTCTACCACTCTCTGCCACAGTCCCTTTAGACATGGTCTCCCACACAATCTGGACCCTGCCATTTGGGGGCTAGAAAAGCTGGCCAGCAAACCCCAACGATCCTTCTGTTCCCATCTCATTCCACTGTGGGGGTCACAGGTGAACGCGGCCACAGGTGGTTTTGAGCAGGTGCTAGAGATGCACACTCTGGTCCTCATACTGGCACAGAAAGCACTCTTTTTTTTTTGAGACAGGGTCTCCCTTTAGTCCCAGCTGGCCTGGAGCTTGCTATGTAGACCAGGCTGGTCTTGAACTCACAAAGATCCTCCTGCCTCTGCCTCATGAGTGCTGGGATTAAAGGCATGCGCCACCACACCCGGCCTAACATGGTTCTTAGCTGCCAAGTGGGTGTTGGGAATTGAATCTGGTTCCTCTGCAAGAGCAGTCAGTGCTCTTAACCGCTGAGCCATCTCTCCAGCTCCAGCAAGCTTATCCACTGTGCCGTCTCCTGAGCCTTGTCAGCCATCTTTTTAAATGTTAACCTAGCAAGTTAATATGAGCATTAGTTCCATGATAAATTAATAAAAATATGAATATAGACTGGAATGAGACTCCTACAAATTACAGGAAAACTAGTTTCAGTAGTTATAACTTGCTCAGCTTCTCAACTGTGAGTCAACTTAGAATAAAAGCTTACATGAAATGGTTAAATGTGTGAGGAAGAAAATTAAAATATATATTACTTCCTAACTTGAAGCTTTATTCTGTTGCATAATGACTACATATTTTTTAGTACAAAATATGGGCCATATTAATGTCATCATATATCGTATGATCTGACTGAAAATCAAAATATGAATCCTAGCCCGAAAGTTTAATAGTCCAATTTTTAATACAGTTGGGCTGTAAAGAATGGCCGTGATTTCTGTGGAGGTAGGGAAATTTCCTCTGGGAATCTGTAAAAGTTTGGAGCTCAAATCAAATCGATCTAAAAATCCTTGTTTCCAAAGGACAATAAAAATTGTTATGAAAATACTTTTCATCACTCAACCTTGGAGATATGTTTAAGAGCAGCACTAATTCACTAATCCACTGTCCTGTACCTCCACAGCACACGGAAAGCTCAGTCAGTGTCTATGAGCTCAAGAATATGCAAGTGTTGTTTACTATGAGTCAGCTGGGTATATGGGGAACAATGAAACTTATCACCTGAAAGTTTATATAAAAGCCAATAAAGGATGATAATCCGTTTGCTGTAAGCTTCAGCCATTTATAGAAGAGTCTGATAGTGTTATTAGAAGACATAATAAAATACAATCTCCCATTGGACACTGACAGTCTATATGAACAGTATGATAATCTTGTAAATATAGAGTGACAGTGAACACATCCATTAGCCCATTTACTGAAGTTCTTTCTGCTAGACAAATGAAAGCTGGAAAGGGCAAAATACAAGATGATTCTAGTTGGAAAGATGAGCTTCAAATTTTGTTTCCATCTCTGGCTTAAATATCATGCATAATGACCTTTGTCCTTTCTACAATTCACCATGAGCCTCTAAGTACCTAATAAACTACTATATGTCCTGTGGACTGTGCATGGTGTAACTCCAGTGGAAGATCAATGTGAAGACTCTAGTCAGCAGCCATATCCCAATGTGTGACATCATTGCTGAAAGCTGCCCACCAACAGTAAGGCTCCTACAGTAATGCTTAGCTGGGAATTCAGTGCCGAGTTAGGACTGTTTCTCAAGCTCCCTGGTAGTCATGATCGGGTCAGATGACTAGAGAGAATGGAAATGAAAGAATTCTGTAGCAGTTTCTTGGAAACTGCTTCATGGACAACTACAAGCTCACATTTGATTTTAACATTATTTATTAGGTTTATTTTATGGGTATGAGTATGGCGTAAGTGCATGTGTCACACAATGCCTGTGGAAGTCAGAAGAGGACATCTTGAATCCATGGAAGTGGAATTACATGTTTGTTAGTCGCCATGTGAGTGCTGGGAATTGAACCCAGGTCCTCTGCAAGAACAGGGAATGCTCTTAACCACTGAGCTATCTCTGCTGACCCTCTTTCTGTTAAATTTGTAAAAATTATTCCACTAAATACAGTATTTTAAGGCTTAGAATAATTATATAATTTACATAAAATATGAATTTTTTCATACACAACTGAAATATGAGGACTGTTTGATGAAATTTATTGATTTTCTCAACTCTACCCCCAAAAGAGTTGAATCAAACTGTTTCCTGTGGGGCTGACTTTCCTTGATATTGTAGGACTATGAATATTTTATGAAGCTCAGCAGGGAACAGACATTTTAAAGGGTCACCTCTTGTACATAATGAGGGAAGATTGCTGGTTAAAGCAAGCTGGTCTTTAGACCACAGAGGAAAGACGAAGGGCTGTATGTTTGTATATCAGACTTAACACAATTTTTGGGTCAGGTTCTCTGGCCTTGAGTCTACCTCACAGGATAGGCAGTGATAGTACTGTGACTACTGCATGGAAGCCCATACCAGAAGAGAGAAGACTGCAGGATTCCTAACAATTTGCAAGAATTACACTTGATCCAAGCTTCATCTATCAGCAATGCATAAAAGCTCAAAGGCTAAATATTTATTAACTTGAAATAGCATGTTATTAATAGGTAGGAAACAGATTTGCTTCATAAATACTGAACTAAATAACACATTTTTTCTTATATACTTTTGTAGACCTTTTACTTAATGATACACAAATTATATTATGTGGATCAACTTGTCATTAGTACACATCTTCTTTACATTAGTTCTATATATGAATTGCATAATGTGTATAATAAATAAGTAAATAGCATTTGAAACTATGAATGGCTCATAGTTTTTAATGAAATATTATATAGTTTATTACTATTATAATCTTTTTTTTTGTCCTTTTGTACTAACACTTCAAAAACATGGGGCTCAAAGACAAGACCTTATAAATTATTGTTATATACTGGCTTAATGATGGCATTTAATTATAACAACACAGGAATATGGTACTTTCTACTTGGGAATTAAAGATTTTAGAAATATACAATATATATACCTGTATTTATAATAAAATTATATTCATGATTTAAAAATCATTTTAAAAAGATCATTTACAACTTCTTCACAATGATTTACTTTTCCTTTTTTTAAAATAAATGTCAAAGTCTTTTATTTTTGTATTTTATTTTTTTATGTGTATGAATGTACTGTCTGCATGTAGGTCTGTGCACCTGTGTCATGCAATGCCGTGGAGGTCAAAAGAGGGCGTTGGATTCCCCTGGAACTGGAGTCAAAGACGGTTCTCAGCCGCCATGTGGGTGCTGGGGATTGAACCCGGGTCCTCTGCAAGAACAGTCAGCACTCTTAACCGTTAGGTCATCTCTCCAGCCCAACTTTTCCCTTTTTTACACCTGTCAAGCACAAGTAAAAGCTCTAGGTGTCATACGTGAAACAAGACGACTTGGAAGGAGAGCATGAGGCAGGATGAGAGACTTCAGGACTCAACGAATAAAACAGCAGCAAATTCCCGAGGCTTCTTTTTGTATTACACATACTGAATGGAGTGCTAGTCTCTCTAGCAGCTGGAAATGCTAATGGGTATATGCGCAAGAACAAGGAAAGGGAGGGTAAAGACAGAAGAACCCAAGAAAGCAGGCGCTCTCACCAAAGTCAGAAAAATGCACCAAGACTGAAAACTTAGAGACAGTAACTGCCCCATGCAGGCAATCACCATGGAAAAAAATGGCAGACTCACTTCTATCCAAGTAGTGAGCCAGTTGGCAAGCTCAAAATTTCACCCTCATCAGATACTCCCCTAAACGGTCAAAGGGAAAGCCAAGAAGGCAGTCAGGACTTCTTCCCAACTGGAGACAGCGAGGAACCCCACCTCTCCCTGCCAGGGCAGCATCTGGGTGCATCATGCAGGAAAGAGTCTTTCACTTCACCCAGCTGGGTTGAATCTCACTTGAACAGTAACAAGGTGGCACGCCAATGGAAGGAAGCCCAGTGAGAAGAGGCTGGTCCTTAGGGGGTCTGGCTCTCAAGGCCGCCGGCTCCTGCCTCCTTTCTCAAAAAGTTCCTCTGGTGCCATGAGGTGAGCAGGCCTCTGCCACATGTTCCTGCCATGAGGAATTACAGCACTACAACTACTGCCCAGATGTTCCCCATCTGTGCAATGGAGGGGGCACTCTAAAACAGGATCAATAGAACATCCTTATACCAAAGACTAGGATAATCTCAACTGGACATGAGAAAAGACAAACATCCCATGTCAACACCAAGAAGAAAGAGATGTTAGATTTATCTGACAGATACTTTAAATGTTTCAGTAGTTAATTGTACACACTTGAAACAAGTGGAAGAAAAACAACAATCTCACCAAAGAAATTGAAGATGAGTCAGTAGATGGGCTTAATAGCAAGAGAGGAAGAATAGAAGAAGAAATTAAAAAAAACAAATTTTCTTTTTTTAAACTTATTATTATTACTATTATTACTATTATTATTTGGTCTTTTTGAGAGAGGGTATCCCCTCTCAGCTGTAGTTCCAGCTGTCCTGCAACCAGGCTGGCCTTGAACTCACAGAGATCCTCCTACCTCTGCCTCCCAAGTGCTAGGATTAAAGGCGTGTGCCACCACACCCAGCCCTTATTTATTATTTTTTATGTGTATGAACGTACTGTCTGTATGTAGGTTGGTGCACCTGTGTTGTGCAATGCCGCAGAGGTCAGAAGAGGGCAACGGATTCCCCTGGAACTGGAGTTAAAGACTGTTCTCGGCTGCCATGTGGGTGCTGGGAATCGAACCGGGGTCCTCTCCAAGAGCAGTCGGCACTCTTAACCACTGAGCCATCTCTCCAGCCCTCCAAAATTACAAATTTTCCATCAGAAAAACAGAGAGAAAGGAGACTGAGGAAAAAATAATGACCAGAGTCTCCTGGATCTGTAGGACCATGAGAAGTGATATGATGACATCTGTATCTTCAGAGCTCCAAAAGAAGGGACGATGAACAGAACTGAGCATTTTAAAGAGTAATAGCTGAAATTCCATAAAGTTTTGGTAAAAAGCTGCAAATCTACTCCTTCGAGAAGGAAGGCAAGTCTCAAACAGGATGAATACAAAAGAACCACACTTAATAATCATACTTCAGAAAATTAAGACAAACTCTTGAAGCAGAGAGAAACAACTTGATCCTCAGAAGTAAACAAAACAGTTTCTGGACAGAAATCATGAAGGCACAAGTGGCACATTTTTCAACTACTGTAGTAACACCAATCCACAATTTTTTCTCCAAAATCAATCACATACTGGAGAAAAAAACAAACCTAAATATATCAAAAAAGCCAAAGTAATCACATGCATTCTATCAATCCACACACAATAAGGCTTAAAATCAACACCAAAAGAACTTTAGTAAGTACATAGAAATTAAACAACACACTCCTGAATGATGAATACATCAAGGGAGAAATTAAGAAAGAAATAAGCCGGGCGTGGTGGCGCACGCCTTTAATCCTAGCACTTGGGAGGCAGAGGCAGGCGGATCTTTGTGAGTTCAAGGCCAGCCTGGTCTACAGAGCGAGTTCCAGGACAGCTGGGGCTACAGGGAGACCCTGTCTCAAAAGAGAAAAAGGAAAAAAGAGGAAGAGAAAGAAAAAAGAGGAAAAGGACTAAAAAAAAAAAAAAAAAAAGAAAGAAATAAAAGATTCCTAGAATTAAATGAAAAGGACAGTACAACACAATAAAACCTCTGGGACACTTTAAAAGCAGTCCTGAGAGGGAAATTTATAGCTCTAAGTGCTTACATTAAAAAATCAGAGTACAAATAAATAACATTGTAACTCAAGACTCTTGAAAGGGAACAACAAATGAAACCCAAACTCATAAGAAAAGAACTAACAAAAATCAGAGCAGAAATTAATGAAATAGAAAAAAGAAAACAATACAAAGAATCAATGAATCCAAAAGCTAGTTCTTTGAAAATATAAGCAAGATAGTTAGGCCCAGTTAACCAAAAGAAACAAAGAGCAACTCCAAATCAACAAAATTAGAGAAGAAAGGGGAACAATCACAACAGACAACAAAAAGATCCAGAACATTATAAGGGAATACTTTAAAAACCTATACTATATTAAATTTGAAACCTAAAGGAAATGGGAATCAACAAAGCTAAACAAAGAAGAGATCAACAGCTTAAACAGACCCATAACATACAAGGAAACTGAAAAAGTAACAGGCCCAGATGGATTTACAGCAGAATTCTACCAGACATTTAAAGAAGATCTACAATTATTACTTAAATTATTCCAAAAGATAGAAACAGAAGGAGAACTCCTAAATCCCTTCTATGAAGCCAGCATCTCTCTAATACCCAAACTAAAGATACAACCAAAAACGAAAACTAAAGTCCCATATCCTTAATGAACATAGATAAAAAAATTCTCAAAATAGCTGCAAACTGCATACAGACACACATCAAAAAGATCATCCACTATGATCAAGTCAGCTTTATTCTAGAGATACAGGGATGATTCAGTACACATAAGTCAATAAATGTCATGAATCATATAAATGGGCCAAAGACAAAAATCACATGGTCATATCAATAGATTTAAAAAAGGCCTTTGGCCAGGTCTGGTGGCATACGCCTTTAATCCTAGCACTTGGGAGGCAGAGGCAGGTGGATCTTTGTGAGTTCAAGGCCAGCTTGGTCTACAGAGTAAGTTCCAGGACAGCTGGGGCTACAGGGAGACCCTGTCTTGAAAAGACCAAAAAAAAAAAAAAAAAAGGCCTTTGGTAAAATTCAACATGTATTTATGTTAACAGTCCTACAGGGAATTGGACTGGAGTGAACATAACATATATACATATAGTCAACAAACCTATAGCCAACATTATTCTAAATGGAAAAAACTTGAAAGCATTCCCCTTAAAATCAGGAACCAGACAAGGCTGTCTACTATGTTTACTCCTTTTTAACATACTCCATGAAACTACTCCTAGAGCGACACAAGAGAAGGAAATTAAAGTACTAATTTGAAAAGAGGTCAAATTATGCCTTTTTGAAGACAATATATTATACCTAAGAGAGCCAAAAATTCCAACAGAATGATTAACACTTTCACTAAAGTGGCAGGTTGTAAAATTAATCTTTAAAAAACAGTAGCTTTTGTATATACCAATAACAAGCAAATGGAGAAAGATACCTGGAAATATTCCCATTCACAACAGCCCCCCCAATATATCTCTGAATAAACCCCAAGGACATTAAAGATCTCTACAATGAAAATTTTAAATCTTTTTAAAGAAAGATTAAGGAAGACACCAGAAGATAGAAGGACCTGCCATGCTCATGGATTGGAAGAATTAATATTGTGAAAAAGACCATCTTTCAAAAAGCAATATACAGATTCAATGCAATCCCAATCAAAATCCTCATTCTTCACAGAATTAGAAAAAAAAAAAATCCTAAACTCATATGGAAACATATGAGGTACCCAAAGCAACCCTGAGCACAAAGAGCAATGCAGGGGGGATTACTATATTCCAGATTTAAAAGTATATTACAGAGCTATCGTCATAAAAACAGCATATTCAAGAATAGGTGGGAAAAGGTAACTCCTACTCAAGATTAGAGACCAGAGACCAGACTTATACAACTGAAATGCTGGAAAGGATGTCTATCATCCTTCTGAATGGATCAGAGAAATGGAAACTATTTTAAAAAACCATATGGACAGCCGTGGGCAGGGCCGGGGCTACGTATCGCAGCGGCAGTACACTGCGGGCAGCTCCTGCGTGCGCGGAGCGAGTCGCCCCCTTCCTTCCCGGCGCTGCTCCGCACCCCTCTCTCACCTTCCCTCAACTTGAGTCAAGTTGACAACTCGTGCGGCGGCCCGGACTCGTGCCGCCCGCTCGGCGCACCCCTGCCCCGGGGGGAGAGGGAGTCGCTGCACCGGCCGTGGGGCGACGGCTGGGCCATGAGGGCAGCGCGCGTCGCCTAAGTCGCGGCTGTCACCGCCGCTGCAGCGGGACCGGCCGGCCGGGCGCTGCGGGACAGGCGGGCGGCCACCAGCAGGAGGCGCCGAGTCGGGAGGGATGGCCTAGCGGTTAAGAGCGCCGACCGCTCTTGCAGAGGACCCGGGTTCGATCCCCAGCACCCACATGGCGGTTGAGAACCGTCTGTAACTCCAATTCCAGGAGAACTCCAGTTCCAGGGGAATCCGAGACCCTCTTCTGAACTCCGCGGTATTGCACGACACGGGTGCACAGACCTACATGCAGACAGTACATTCGTACACATACAGAAATAAATAATAATAAAAAAAAATTAAAAAAACAAAAACAAAACCAAAACAAAACAAAACAAAAAACCATATGGAGGGGCTGGAGAGATGGCTCAGCAGTTAAGAGCACCGACTATTCTTGCAGAGGACCTGGGTTTGATTCCCAGCACCCACATGGCAGCTAAGAACCATCTTTAACTCCAGTTCCAGGGGAATCTGACGCCCTCTTCTGACCTCCATGGCATAAAACATAAATATGGAAATTCTAGAAGAGTACATTGTGCAACATGTTTAAAAAACAAAAACAAAAACAGCTGGGTGTGGTGGCACATGCCTTTAATCCCAGCACTTGGGAGGCAAAGACAGGTGGATTTCTGTGAGTTCAAGGTTAGCCTGGTCTATGTAGTGAGTTCCAGGATAACTGGGGCTACAGGGAGACCCTGTCTCAAAAAGACACACACACACAAAAAAGAGAGAAAACTACAACAACAACAAAAAAATAAAAACAATAGATGGAGAAACAGTGAACTTAAATTCCTTAAAATCTATTATTTATCTTATGTGTATGAATGTATTCCCTGCAGGTGAAGTATGCCCATGGAGGTCAGAAAAGGGTACTGGATTCCTCTGGAACTGGAGTTATGGATGGTTGCGAGCCACCATCTCAGTGCTGGGAACTGAACCGAGGTCTTCTGCAAGAGCATTCAGGCTCTCTTACCACTGAGCCATCTCTCCAGCCTAGTAGTGTATTTAAAAAAATTATTTTATTATGTTTTTAATTATGTGTATGTAGGTGTGTGCACATAAGTGCCGGTGCCTTCAGAGGCCAGAGGCATCAGATTGACCCCAACAGTGAAGGTTGTTTTTGTTGTTTTCTTTTTTTTTTGGTCTTTTTGAGACAGGGTCTCCCTTTAGTCCCAGCTGGCTTGGAGCTCACTATGCAGACCAGGCTGGCCTTGAATTCACAGAGATCCGCTTGCCTCTGCCTTGCAAAAGCTGGGATTAAAGGCGTGTGTCACCATGCCCAGCTCAAACATGAACTTCCTTTTTGTAAATTTTATTTTATTTATTTTTTAAATGTGTATGCATGTACTGTCTGCATGTAGGTTTGTGCACCCGGGTCATGCAATGCCATGCAGGACAGAAGGGGGAGTCGGATTCCCCTAGAACTGGAGTTAAAAACACAGTTCTCAGCTTCCATGTGGGTGCTGGAGATCAAACCCGGGTCCTCTGCAAGAGCAGTCGGCACTCTTAACTGCTAGGGCATCTCTCCAGCCCCTAACTGTGAACTTCTTAAACATCAGAAATTACATAATCAGTAGTCCAGAGGGGTGGGGGCTGGGGAGAATATCTCAGGAATCCAAGAATAATATCTAAGATACATATAAGGCCCCAGAAGGAAAGGTGCTGAAAAATGATACAGAAAAATTATCTAAAGAAAATGTGGCTAAAATTCCAAAAATATAACAAAAGCAATAAATATTAATATTTCAGAAAACAAGACCTATGTACATAGCTAGCTGAATAGTGGCCCCCAAAAGATAATCAAGTGCTAAGCCCAGGTACTTTTGAATGTGATCTTACTTGAAAATATGATCTTTGCCAAGTGTTACTATTTCAAGATGAGATCATCTTGGGCTTTGGATGGGTCTTGTAAGAACAAAGAGGGACAGAGAAGGCTGTATAAGAAGGCAGAGACAGGAAGGATGAGCTTACAAGTCTAGGAAACTAGTAATCAAGCAAGGAGCACTCATCAAAGCCAGAAAGGAAGTCCAGAGTGTATTCTTCCTGAGACTCTCTAGGAAGAGCCATCCCTGCCAGCAATGATCACAGACTTCTAATCACCAAGTCTGCCAAGTGATAAATTTCTTTTGTTTAAAGCAGTATCTTAAATTACACAATGAACGCCCCTGTATTTCGAGCTTTTCCTATATTTTGTATTATTTCTTTTGAAACAAAACCAAGATTATAAATTAATAATCAAAGTGTCAATTCAGTGGATTAAAAAATATATTGAGTGGGGCATGGTGGCATACACCTTTAATTCCAGCACTTGGGAGGCAGAGGCAGGAAGATCTCTGTGAGTTCAAGGCCAGCCTGGTCTACATAGTGAGTTCCAGGACAGCTGGGGCTACAGGGAGACCCTGTCTCAAAAACACCAAAAATTTTTTTTGGTAGCATTCTAATTTCTAGTAATGGGAGAAATCATTAAGTCTTTTGCAAGTATCACTGCAAGATCTAGTTTTAAAAAACAAAAGTTGAAAACACTGGAATAGGATCAAAATTAGGGAAATAACTTCATCAAAAGTTTTAACCTGAGGGGGCTGGAGAGATGGCCTAGCGGTTAAGAATGCCAACTGCTCTTGCAGTGGACCCGGGTTCGATTCCCAGCACCCACATGGCGGCTGAGAACCGTCTTTAACTCCAGTTCCAGGGGAATCCGATGCCCTCTTCTGACTTCCATGGCATTGCATGACACAGGTGCACAGACCTACATGCAGACAATACATTCAAACACATACAAAAATAAATAAAAATTAAAAAATTTTAAAAAAGTTTTATCTTGGAAGATCAAAACTCTATGGAAAAAGAAGGAAACGGTTGTGGTGGTAGAGGGTGAGGACATCCCACTTCCCATGGCCCTACTGATGTAAAAACTGAAGCTTTAGCAATACAGGAGGTGGAAGAAAGAGTTCAGGGAGGGCTAGCAGAAGGGCTAGATAAGAAATCCTAGAAGGAATAGAGCTGGCAAAAGTCACTCTGACTCTAATTGGAATATGAACTACCCGAAGCCCAGCTGACTGCTAATCTCCTCATGTCAGGAGAGAGCCTAGAGAGCATGATGTGAAAGTGCAAACGGGAGGGTGAGCACTGGCTGGGATCTGTGCTGTATCCAATCTGCACAGCTCAACTCAGAAACCTCGGGAGGAGATCGTGACTAGCCTGGTGAGAATTAGCTGGTCCCTCCAAGTACAAAATTCACAAGTGGAAACCTGAAGCTAGACCAACCAGCCTTTCATACCTGAAGAATACACCTGAAGGCACCTGAAGAATATAAGTAAAGTCAGTCTTCAATTCCACAAAGAAACACTTGCGCTTCATACCAGAATCACAAACAACAAAAGAATCCACATGCCAAAATCACAATGGAAAAACAGTAACATGAAAAACCCAAATAGGGGCTGGAGAGATGGCTCAGCGGTTGAGAGCACTGACTGCTCTTGCAGAGGACCCAGGTTTGATTCCCACCACCAACATGGTGGCTAAGAACTGTCTTTAACTCCAGTTCCAGGGGAATCTGACGCCCTCTTCTGACCTCCGAGACATTGCACAACATTGCACAACATGGGTGCACCAACCAACATGCAGACAGTACACTCATACACATAAAAAAATACTAAAAAAAAAAGAAAACCCAAATACTATGTATCAACTAAATACTACCAATCCTATAGAAGAATTATAAAATGAGGACTCCCTAGATGTAATTCAGGGCACAGAATTTAAAAGAACTGTCATAGACATGATCAAAGAACTCAAGGAATTTAAAGAACATGTAAACAAATCAGATAACTAAAAAAAGATAGGAATAAACTAAAAGAAGAATGATAAACTTCAGGCTGAATTCACAAAAAAAGAAATACTGAAGAAAACTCAGGCTGAAATGAAAAATGAAGTGGAACAATTCAATAAGCCATCTGGAAAGATCAGGAGAAAGCCTCAGTAACAGAATGAATGAAGTAGAAAATATAATATCAAGACTGGAAGATAAAGTAGAAGAACTGGACCACTTAAGCAAAGATTATGAAAAATTAAAAAAAAAAACAGGAATGGAATAATTAGGAAATGTGGAACACCATGAAAAATAAAAAAGGAGCCCAAGAGAAGTGGGGCCATAGGAGACTGGATTATCAAGAGAGAAATGGGGATACTTTAGAGAATGCATGGATGGAGAAGACATGGAGGGAAGGCTAGACAGGTAAAGAGAGAGAAGAGAGATAAAGAATGCCTTGCTAGGGGAGAAATAAATAATGCTTTGCTAGGGCTGAAAAAAAAAACAAAACTGAGGGGCTGGAGAGATGGTCCAGTGGTTAAGCATGCCGACTGCTCTTGCAGAGGACCCGGGTTCAATCCCCAGCACCCACATGGTGGCTGAAAACCATCTTTAACTCCAGTTCCGGGGGAATCCAACACCCTCTTCTGACCTCCGCAGCATTGCACGACACGGGTGCACAAACCTACATGCAGACAGTACATTCATACACATACAAAATAAATAAAATTTAAAAAAACCCAAGAGAATCACATTAGTCTAACAATCTATTGACAAAATACACACACAATAACTCTACATGAGTCCATATGGAAAGAGGAGGGCTGCATATCAAGAAACAGTACCAGACAGGAGAAATCTTCCTCTGAGTTGTTTGCCAGCATAGTCCAAGAGACTCCCAAAATTACACAGGCTATTGCCACAGCCCTTGATCGCCTCCCAGAACCTAAAGATAACACCCTATTGCTGAAGACAGGACATACTTTGGAAACTGGATCTTGAGCAATGGAGATAGATCTGACCTTGAAGCCACCACCCCTGAAGGGTAGCTCTCGTGGCTGTGAACACTATGCAAGCCACTAAGGGAGACAATCAACAGATGGTCTGACATCAGCTTCAAGACCAAATATCCACGTCAATGACCAGCACAGCATACAGCATCAGTGCAATAGTGGCACGTCTATCTTGGGGGAAATCAATGGCTGACCAATTGGACCTAAAGCCCACTCAGTGGAAGGAAACTCGTGTGGTAATGTTAACATAGCCAGATGCATACATCTGGAGAGGTCATAGATCTTAGACATTTCTACAAGGTAGACACATCCCTAGGCTAAGGTAACATTTTACTAGCTCCAAAAGAAATAGCCCTACATTTACAGACACATATCCCAGACACCACTCAGAAATTCTTTTGCTCCAGATAAGAACAGTACAGAGTCCCACAACTGGACACTCATAGACACTGTCCGTTACTCATGCCTATGCAACACATGTACAATGCGAGCTCTACACACAAGACCCAAGCTTCATAGAACAAGGACACAAGAAGGCATTAACTACCCCTTAACTCTCACTAAGGAAGCTCCTCCATGCAACAGGAGTCTAGGATCTCAAAAGGGTCTGAATGGCCAAACTGTGAAGATTAGGAGTCTACAGAGTGTGGTTCCATGGACAGGCTGCCTATATTCAGCTTCACCCACCCAGGGCTCAGAGAACATTGCAGGAGATGGGATGAAAGATTGTAAGAGCCAGGAGGTGATGCAAGCAAGACCAAATGGAAATGAATCCTACAAGCTCCTGGGACCTGGTTCATACGAACCTACAGCATTGGTAGCAGTGTGCACAAGACCCATGCAAGCTCAGCATAAACCCACGCAGAACTGTAGAAATGGGTAGCAGAGCCCAAGCTTGGCTGAGGAAATATTGGCAGCAGATGGTTGTCAGGTGAGGAAGACCTGGCCTTCTTTAGAAAAGACTGGATAGGCTGAGTAGAGCTCAGGGGAGGAGCTGGCACCAAGGAGGGAGTGCAGAGAGTAATTCTGCACCATGGACTCCTGCAGGAACGACAGAGTTGTGAACCTGGTGGGGGGTACGAGGGAGGGCGCCAAGGGAGAAGCAGGAACGACAGAGGTGTGAATGTGAGGGGTGGGGGGAGCGCCAAGCGAGAAGCAGGTATGATGATGATTAAGACCGAAAAATTATGTACGAAACACACAAATTTTGGGGCTGGAGAGATGGCCTAGCGGTTAAGAGCGCCGACCGCTCTTACAGAGGACCCGGGTTTGATCCCCAGCGCCCACATGGCGGCTGAGAACCGTCTGAAGCTCCAATTCCAGGAGAACTCCAGTTCCAGGGGAATCCGAGACCCTCTTCTGACCTCCGCGGAGTTGCACGACACGGGTGCACAGACTTGCATGCAGACAGTACATTCATACACATACAAAAATAAATAAAATTAATAAAAAAAATAAAGTATGTGGATACTTACCAAACAACCTAGCAATTTCACTCCAATGTATTTTTCCCAAGGGAACTGGAAAGTGCATAAACTCTCGCACATAAATGTTCATATACCAGATTATTCACAGCTGATGATAACCCAAATATCAATATGTAAACTGAGAGACAATTTATGGCATATATTCATACAATGAACTAGTACTCAGCAATGAAAAGAAACAAAGTACTGAATCATAAAGCATGAATCCCAGAAATATAAAGACACAAAGCTGCACACATGTATAGTTCCATCTATATGAAACCCTGGAAAAGGCAAAACTAATCTTTAGTGCCTAAAAGGATATGACCAATTGTCTGAAGTCTGTTTCATTTCTCATTGGGTGACTTCTCACGGTTCCCTCCCCCCTCCTTGCTAGAAGCTCAGTCTAGGAGCTGTTAGCCTGCTGGCAGGAGACAGTCCTGAGGCTTACAGCCTTGGAAAGCTGTGAGCCTGGTCCTAGGAGGGAAGCTCCCCCCCCCCCCGCCCCCGACAAGAGGGGAAAATCTCAAAGGGTTCACCGTGAAGGAGAGAAGTACCCCCCCCCCAAAGTAAGGTTCAGAGTAGAGGCCAGGCTATTGGCCTATCTCTGTGAAAATTTCTCTTTTACGTGAGATTAATCTTTTGATCTGTCTTTCAGCATTTCTCCTTTATACGGCCAGGCTTTTGGCCCATCTCCATGGAAAAATTCTCTTTTTTGCGCGAGATAAGTCTTTGATCTGTCTTTTCTCTAACCACTAGCATTTCTTGCCTTTCTTTATTATGGGAAACAAAGAGGCATGCAAAAGGACCCACAGGCTAAGAAAATAAAGATGCTCCTCAAGAGTCGAGGAGTCAAAATCTCCACGTGGGAAGCTGCGTCCTTTTGGAGTGAGACCCTTAATATCACCTCATGGATGTCCCCTGAAGACTTATGGAATTCAGAATCTTGGACACCCGTGGCACAGAACACTAGGCAGCGAGAGATTGCTCTGGCACCTCTCAAGTTCTTTCCATTCTTAGCCACAGTGAGACAATGTTTAGGGCCCTCCCACCTGGCCATGCAAGGAAGGGAAACCAACAAAATTAAATCACAGACCCCCTCCTCCCAAGAACCTGCTAAAACTCCCCTCGAGAACCCGGCAAAGTTCCCTCTGAAAGCCCCCCAGCTCCAGACCCAGTGGTAACAGAACAGGTTAATCAAAACATCCAAGCGGCTGGCCTTAACCCCTCCCTTCATTCCCAGCCATTCTTTCTTAAAGGGCCAGAAGATACTTTCCTTTTAGCTACTTCCCTCTCTGCCACAGAAAGACTGTGGCGATCAGGGATAACCAAGACCTTCATTTGCAGGCATTCCTCGTTAATGTAGCTTCAACTCGGGATTGTCCTCTGAAGTGGTACCTGTACCAGGCAAGTGACTTAACTCAGGCAAGCAGTTTGGGAAGACTGTGTTCAGGAACCATGGACAAAGTCCATTCTCCAGAACCTTTGTGCTTCTCTTAACACTCCCCAGGACTGGAGAGACACCTGTATATCTTCACTTCCAGGCCCACTATTCTTACAATGGGAAGCACTGTACACAGATGAATGTCTCCAACAGGTTCGGAGAAATCAAGGGCAACCTAAAAAGGACTGGGAATCATGAAGAGCTTTTTGGGGAAGGAGATTTTATTTATTTATTTATTTATTTATTTATTTATTTATTTATTTTTCAACTAGTGATATATATTTTTTATTGCCGCTCTCTTTTTTAATTAATTAATTTTATCAAATCTAGACCCGTGTCCCCCACCCTATCCCCCACCCCGCCAGAGCTCATGCATTCTGCCAAACATGCTTTTCATCTCTTTCTCAGTCTTTCTCAATATTCTCCATGTGAAAGTTGAGGATGGCTCATGCCATCCCTAGAGGCTTTTGGATTCAAAATAGCCCATGCTAAGGTTCAAATGATTCCTTCCATTCGTTTCCTAGGCACTGAAATTTCTCTCACAGCAGTGAGGCCACTCAAACCTGTACTCTCCTTTCTTTCCATGCTCACACTAGCAACCCTCAAGTCCTTCCTAGGAAATTTTAACTGGCTCCATCTATGGCTGTCTATCCCCATGACAATGCTACAGCCTCTCTTTGATCTTTTGTGAGGTGACAGGAACCCAGCTTCCAAGCAAAAACTAACAGCAGAAGCCTCAGAAGCTCTCACTGAGGTCAATTGAGCTCTCCAGAGCATGGCTTTAGCATGTTTTACACCCTCTCTTCCTGTACAGTTGCTTATTTTTAACACCACCCCCACTCCTTGTGGATTTACCAATCCACAGGAGTACTAGAGCGGCTGCACATGCCCATAGGGGGAACTCCCCGACTGTTAACTGAAATGGATTCTTTAGCCACCATGATAAGAAGCAGGAGGGAATGCTCCCTGCAAACACTGGGGAAGGAGCCTGATGTCATAGTGACACCCTTCTCCCTCCTGGATATCCAGTGGCTGATGCAAAATCATGTTCATATCCCCGTGAGCCTCATGGGATTTCCAGAACAAATAGAAAACTACCCTAATGGCAGATGGTCTCCGCTCTCCCATTATTACCCCCCCCCCGTATTTTCAAAGATGCACCTATAAAGCAGGCTGCATCTGTTTTCACAGATGGAGGGAAATGAGGAGCTGCAGCCATAATTTATGACAACCTGGATCAGGGCCCTCAGATCCTGTTTCACCCACTCCCTGACCATTCCTCACAGTACAGGGAACTCTATGCTATTTATCTAGCTCTTAAAGAAACCAACAGGCCTCTTAATCTTTTCTCAAACTATCTATGTGGTTAATTTGCTGCCCTGGCTATCCAGATCCTTTGTCTGATTACACGGGAACCTCCTCTCCCGCCTCCTCATTGCCGTCTCATCCTTCTTCCAGAAAAGGACCCAACCTCTCTTCATACAGCACATCCGTGCACACAGCCTCCTGCCAGGGCCTCTTTCTGAAGGCAACTCCCTTGCAGACTGAGTTGTCTCTACAGGGATCTATGTCCTGTCCCTCTCTGAAGCAGAAAAATTCCACTCCACCACCCACACTAATCTAAGGGGCCTCCATGCTCGCTTTCCTGAGGTTCCCTCTGCCCAACTTCAGCAAATCCTTAGGACTTGCTCCTCTTGTTCTTCTTTGGTAAAAACACCTGCATTACAGGCTCTGGGAACAAACCCCAAGGGATTAAAAGCTAATGCTCTCTGCCAAACTGATGTTACATAACTTCCTTTAATAGACAAAAGTATGTCTTTGTCACCATGGACACCTACTCCAAATTTGTTTGGGCTACTGCCCACACAGGAGAGAGAGCTAAGGACCTCACTGCCCATCTCCTGTCTACCTTTGCACCATAGGCATTCCTAAGCAGATTAAAACAAACGATGGGCCAGCATTTGCTAGCTCTTGCTTTAAATCATTTTGTCAGCTATGGAATATTACACATCATACAGGTATCCCTTATAACTCACAGGGCAGGGCATCATAGAACGGACCCATCAGGTCCTAAAAACTCAATTATTAAAACAAAAGGCAGGTAAATACCCTCCCAACATCCAGCTGGCCATGGCATTGGCAACTCTCAACCTCTTTAACATTTATGGGGACTCAAAATGAACAGCCATAATCAAACATTGGTAGACACCAAGCACTGTCCCTCAAATACTTGTCAGGTAGAAGGACTCCCTTGACAGTCAGTAGAAAGGACCTGATCCACTGTTAACAACTGGGAGGGGCTTTGCTTGCATCTTCCCACAGGATTGTCTGAGACCTATTTGGATCCCAGCTAGAAATGTCAGATTCCTTCCCACCGACCAAAAAGATGGTGCACCTGTCACCCGTGGATGGGAAGAAGAAGAGAAAGAGACACTCCCAGAACCCAAACAACATAACATGGAAGAAACTTGACCAGCTCCTCACTTCTGCAAAGTCCATGTGCCCCTCCTTGGTGCCCTTGTCTGCCATCCTTTTAGCTGCTCTAATAATAGTTCAAGCTAGCTCTGCCTCTGTCCAGCCTGCAAACAGACGACTGACTTGGATCCATGTCTGGTGGGTTTCTGTCAGAGAAACTTGGGAAGGAGGCATCAGGTAATTGGAACCAGCGATTGTCCTTTACAAGGCTGCAGCAAGACAGTCACAATCCCTGTGTTCCCCAATTCCACCTCTACCTCTCAGGCACCCTTTATCTGTTTCCCCCATCTTAACAAAGGACAAGGTTTATAGGAAGTTGACACTTACAGCGGTTGTAGATTCTGGTCTTGCAGGTTGGAAAGTGTTCACAGCCCAAGGAGGCTGTTCTGAATCCAAAATAACTGGCTTGAAATTAACATACAGGACCCCTGGAGTGATTGCTGGAGAGCTGGAGTGAAGGGTAAGCTCTACTCTTACAGTAACTGGTACCCTGTGATGGATATTCACATCTCTCACCAGCTTGTTCTAGCCCATCAGCCCATTCTCACTCAATCCCACATTCTGTTACAGGAATCCAAAATGGAAGGAAAACTGCAGTCCACTGTAACATGGCCCCAGTATATTGAATATGCCAGAGATCTCCTTAACTACACCACCCACCCGAATGTCTCCTAATGTTTTTTTTTCTGTGCATCCCTTACCTGCCTTCTCCTTACCGCCATTCCTTCTAACACCTCTCTACAGAAATCTGCCCCCAAGGACACAGGGCCGGTATTTCACAGCATTTCCCTCTTTGACCGACTCATGACTCTATTTGTTTAGTGAGAACTGTAGCAGCCCCAGACCCCAGGTGCTTCTGGAATGTCCCCCTCGACAGGACCCTGTGTGTAAAATGTTTCTCCTCTGGTGTGAGGGAGCTGCCTCCCTCTGTGCAAATGCTACTGGTTCTGGAATTTGCTTGCCTGTTATTATTACTCCTCAGCTCTTCCTTTATGAGGAAGTTGCTTCGATGCTGTGGCTGGGCCTGGACCATCAAAAGAGAGAGATATTTATCTGACTTCTGGTCAGCCTAGGCATCATTCTTTCCATGGCAGTGGCAGGAACTGTGGGCGGAGCCCTAGCAAAGGTTTTCAGCATGGAAGCGGACTTCCAAAATAAGCTCAATGAGGCAACGACATCCATGACGAACAGCCTTGAATCGCTCCAGAGACAGATAACTTCTTTGGCTGAGGTGGTGATGCAGAACCGGCAAGCCCTGGACTTACTGACTGCAGAAAACAGGGGAACCCGTGTGTTCCTGGGGGAGGAATGCTGCTTTTATGATAATCTGGTGTAGTTGAACAAAATGTTAAAACTCTAAAGGACCTTAGGAAAGAACTCCGAACAAGGTACTCCCCGACAAGTTTCTGTCCTGTGGTTTTCCACCCCCTGATTGCCTGGTTGCTTCCTTTGCTGGGACCCATTTTCACCTTAGGAGTTCTCCTGACTATTGCACCCTGTATTCTCCAGTTTATCAAAAATCCGAATCAATACTCTCACGGAGGTCGCAGCCCAGACTGTTTTAGTCCAATATCAAGGCGTCCCAGAAGATCTTCTGGAGGATTGTGACATTACTGCTCCATTTTAATTTAAAAACAAACAAACAAAAAAAAAAAACAACAACAACAAAAAAACAAAACAAAGGAGGGGCTGTAGGAATGAAACTTTGTCTGGCTTGAGGCGGGACCTGCAAGTTCTGTCCCGGAACTTCCTCGAGTTATCTGCTATCTCCATGGGCATTCAAGTTGTCTCTGTGAATTATCTGTAGCTCTGTGAGGTAGGGATATTGCAGTTTTTCCCGCCTTGCCTATCTCTGCAAAGTTCCAGACCCTGATGGCCTCTTCCTTTGAGGTATTGAGCAAAATGTCACACCTCTAGTTTACTGGTTGCACAAACAGGAGCTCTGCAGCCCCTGGTAGGAGCCAAGATGGCCCGCACTTCCCTTCCCCTCATTCACACCCTTCTGCCCCTCACTTCCTTGCCCAGAGCACAGTAGCTTTTAGTATATAAACACATTGCTGCCATGAATAAAAGGGAGTCACTTTTCTCCTGGACCCTCTCTCTGAGTCTGTTTCATTTCTCGTAGGGTGACTTCTTGCGGTTCCCTCCCCTCTCCTTGCCAGAAGCTCAGCCTAGGTTTACAGCCTTGGAAAGCTGTGAGCCTGGTCCTAGGAGGGAAGAACATCATGTGGATTGCGGCCATGCGTGATTAAAGGACTAACAGATTATATATATACATATATATATAATTCGACAATGCACAAAGGACATATTCTGCTGTAATGGAAGCAGTTCCATCTTGATTACAGTAGCAGCTACATGGTTGTAGATGTAGATAAAAATGTACCAAACTACACAACTAAAATGGGCAAATTTTAATGCTTATATGCTATACCTCAATAGTAATAATTTAAAAAAATTTAAAGGCATAGTTACACTTGTCACAACTGGAGTTAAGTCGTTATTTACACGTCACAATTTCTAAGTGACTGTCACCATAGCAGCATAACACTATTTGACTTAGCATGTGTTTGGATGGGATTTCCCCCTTTCTCCCTCCTCCACTTTCACACACTCCCAATCACTATAGGGCAGGAGCTCTGTTATATTCACACCATATCCTCAACATCTGGCTGGTGGTCAGGGCTCAGAACACATTGGTTCCAATAGTTACTAAATGAATCCCTTACATGTTAGAGTTCATCAGGAATCTGGCAGGCTCCATAGTCAAGTCTATTTACTTCTATGGCTGTTTAGATCTGTATGTTCCATATTCTATCACCAATCTCAAGACTCATTACTGGACAACTACCTAGAGGACAATTCCATTAGAATGTTCCATAGGTAACACACATTCCACAGCTTCTAGGTTTATTTCTTATCAACAGGGAAAATAAAACCTTGTCCATCATACTTTACAGTTATAATACCTCAATTTACCCCTCAAATGGTCATGTTATTTCAACACATGGAACTCTTGTTTATAAGTCAGTACAAGAGATTGCTGCATGTTCTCAATTGTATTTGAGACCATTATATCAATTCAATCTTTGTTATATCTTTATAGATTTTGGTATGACAACTGTAATTGGCCTTTGTGCTCACTGGCTATCTTTTACATTGTTTATAGAATTATTTTTCTGTAAATTAATCATGTCTCTATTCCTTTAAGATTTATTTTGTTTTTAATTATGTGTATGCATATGTGACTGCATGTGCCCATGGAGGCCAGAGGCAAGTGGACTCCCTTGGAGTTGGAGTTACAGGTGGTTGTGAGCCACCTGACATAGGTGCTAGGACTTGAACTTGCATCTTCAGGTCCTGTCCAAGAGTAGTATGCATTCTTGACAACTAAGCCATCTCCCCAGCCCCATGTCTGTACTTTTAAAGTATGCCTATGGCTTAAAATAAAAAATCAAACTCCCAATAAAACATGGTTACTTCAGTCTCCCACCAGCTACTTCCATCCTAATCTCAAGTAACACTATGCCCTTGAATGCTGTCAGTACTTTATCTCTTCTTCCTAGAATTGCTTTTTTTCTTAGCCACCCTAAATTTCTGTTCTCTTGAAAACTTAATCCCTGAAGCAATGAATTTCCCCCTCTTAGTTAACTGTTCATTTTCACAGATGATTTTTGATATAGTTTACATCTCAACTTAAAATTTATTAGACTCCATTTACTATGACACATGCTAATTAGTCAGGGACAGGGATTACATAATTTCATGCAGCATACTACAAATTTTTAACGATTTTCATCCACTGATCCCTGTCTAGAGATAGAGATACTTTGTGGTAGTGGTTCATGCCTTTCAGTATTGGTTTATTTACCTTTTGGTTCCCACCTTAACTGTCACCCACCTTCTGCACTCATTGCTTAGCATACCACTTAATATTTTCCCAGAATGGATAAACAAGTGTTTATTTCCTTCTTCAGCTCTGCCAATTTCAATATTCAGTAAGATAAAATTGTGCAGCCAGATTAGCTTCATGTCCATCTAATTCATGTACATGCTACAGTACTGAAAATAGTTTATCACATATCTACTATTTTCCCATAGAAGAGTTGTTCAAACTGTGAAATTTGTATCATTTTCTAGAGGGAGTCCATATTTTCCCAAATATTTCAATCAACATACTTCATAATTTTCTTATACTCACTGGGCATGGTGGTGCATGCCTTTAGTCCCAGCACTTGGGAGGCAGAGGCAGGTGGATCTCTGTGAGTTCAAGTTCATCCTGGTCTACATAGTGAGTTCCAGGCCCATTGGGGCTATAGGAAGTCCCTGTGTCTCAAAAAGGAGAACAACAAAAAGATGGCAGAACTCTCTAGAATCTAAAGTATGCCAGAGTTCAAAAAATAATCACAATTAGGAAAATAATTTATTACACTGGTAACATATTTAACCTGTGTAGCCTTAAATGAATATATATAAACTCAGTGGTTAGGAGCACTTCCTGTTCTTCCAGAGGAACTAGGTTCCCAGCACTTACATTCGGTAGCTCATAATTGCCTGTAACCCCGGCTCCAGGGTATTAGATGCCCTGATCTGGCCTCTGTGGGCACTTGCACACACTGGCATACATTTACATTTATTCACACACACAATTAAAAACAGTAACATTAAAACAAAAACAAAACTCAAAGTCTTTTACAGCTCAAAATTCTTAAATGACTTATACCAATTATGTATAGAGTTTGAGACTCAAGGCCAAAAATAAAATCATTAAGTATTAAATCTATGATTAAAATGAACTAATATCTGTAAGAACACCCTAGCCCTACTATAAGGACCAACACTAGCCCTACTATAAGGACCAATCTTAAACACTTTCAATCTATATGGTTAAACATACAGATTTGCTTTGTTGGAAAGATGATAACATGTAAAGGTGCCTGCTGTCAAGCATGGCAACCTGAGTTCAATGCCTCGAACCCACACAGTGGAGGAGAGAACTGACTTCTCACAGCTCTTCTGATCTTCACGAATACATAAAATGAAACCATACACACCCCCACAATAAATAAATGTAATAAATTTGGTTAAGGAGAAAACAATACATATGAAACTTTAGCCATCTTTAACTAGCACTGCTGGAAGAAGGGCAATGATGGAATCATTTCAGCATGACTTGGTACACAGCTTCCAGCCCCCAAAACAGGCAGTATAATCAATTTTACACCACTGAGTTAAAAACTATATTACTTGCCGGGAGTGGTGGCGCACACCTTTAATCCCAGCACTCAGGAGGCAGAGGCAGGTGGATCTCTGTGAGTTCAAGGCCAGCCTGGTTTACAGAGCAAGCTCCAGGCCAGCTGGGACTAAAGGGAGACCCTGTCTCAAAAAGACCAAAACAAAAGAAAAACAAAAAGAACAAACATAAAAAACTACATTACTCTTGCAACCCCTATGGAAAGCAGTGTAGAGGACTCTTAAAAGACCCAAAATGAACTTACCACTTGACCCAGTCATACCACTCTTGAATATACACCCACACATATTGCAGAGATAGGTACACAACCGTGTTTACTGCAGCTCTTTTCACAATAATGAAGAGCTGGAAGCAACCCAAGTGTCCCTCAACTGATGAGTAAATAATGAAAATGTGGTACGTGTAAACAATGGAGTTATATGCAGCGGTAAAGAAAGATGACATCATGAAATCTGCAGGGAAATGGATGGAACTTGAAGCCATTAAGCTAAGTGAAGTAACGATCCCATAAAAACAAATGGAGAATGATTTCCCTCATTTGTGGATGCTAACACCAAAACCCCAGTTGAAAAACAAGCTAAACAATGTTATTGTTACATTTATTTTTATCTGAAAGCAACTGTGTTGTTATAATGTAATCTCTTAATGGGCTCTAGAATTGATGTACCACTTATTTTCAGACTCTATAATTACTGTACATGGGTGGAAGGTATGTATTCATATTTTAGAGTAATACAAAATTAATGGGGGAAAATGTGAATTCCTAAACATATTTTGGAATTAACATGGTTTATTATCAGAGGTCATAATTTTGATGCATGTGACAATTATATGGGCATATGTTGGAGCAATACAAAGGGGAGGGAAAAACAACAACATAAAGACTGGGTTAAAGAACTGAATGATACAGTTAAACTCTGCCCCAAACAAGAAGTCTCTGCAGGGAAAAACTGAGAAAAAGATGCAAGACATGTATGGCAGAAGACATGAACGGGGTGGGGGGGAGAGGGGAATGTGTATAAATTTGGAATGAAAGATAATGAAATACACAATTCATCAATAAAAGTATTTTAAAAAAAAAGATGACATCATGAAATCTGCAGGGAAATGGATGGAACTAGAAGCCATTATGATAAGTGAAGTAACAGTCCCAGAAAAACAAATGACATATGTTGTCCTCATTTGTGGATCCTAGCACCAAATCCTATATACTTTGTCACTTTGTTATATGTGTGAAGTATACATATGTATATTTTGGAGTAATATAAAATTAATGGGAACAACAATAAAAGATTTGTTCAAAGATCTGACCAAACAGTAAACTTATACATCAAAAAAGTTTAAAAAAGACTAAGAAAAAGATGCAAGACAGGACTTAACATGCATGGCAGAATGCATGAGCCCTGACGGGGGAGGGCATGGATGGGGAAAGGGGTCTAAATTTGATTGGGAACAGTTGTATGAAAGGCACAAAAGTTCAATAAATTTTTTTTAATTACACAAAATAAAAAACATATTATTGCCAACTTTTCTGACAAAAGCAAATGTAATCCACATTTCCATAAAAATCCTCCAATTCAAGTGATATGTGTATATATGTATATATTTATGTATTTATATAACTATGCATATATATGTATATATACTGTAGCAATACAAGTTGGAGAAAACAACAACAAAAGAACTGAAAAAAAAAACACTCTGGAAAGACTCAGAAAAAGATGCAGGACATGCATGGTAGAGTGCAGGGACTCAGGTGGGGTGGGGGACATGGAAAGGGAAGCAACTCTAGATGAAATGAAGTATGACCTATGGAAAAAGTTTAATAACAATAAGGATTTTTTTCTCCAATAATTAATTTAAAAAATTCCAAGTAGTAAACTCTCTGCTGACAAAAAGTCTATAGATAGTTCTAATTAGAGAGGAAACGTGACTGCCATTTTTCTCCAGCACCTTCGTCACTTACTGATTCTTATTTCACATGTATGAGTATTTTGCCTGTCTTTAAGAGCACTCATGTTGCAAAACATCTGCGGAGGCCAGAAGAGGGTGTTATAGTCACTGGAACTGAAGTTACAGACAGTTGTTAGCTGCTATGCGGGTACTGAGAACAGAACTCAGATCCATTTAGAGTAGTCAGTACCCTTAACTGCCGAGCCACTTCTCCAGCCTTCTAGTCACTTATTTCAGGTGCATATCAACATTCCGGTGACTCACTGTACTCAGATACTATTTGGGGGATATCTCACATGCCTTTTTTTTTTAATTTTTTTATTTCTGTATGTGTATGAATGTACTGTCTGCATGCAAGTGTGTGCACCCGTGTCGTGCAATGCCACGGAGGTCAGAAGAGGGTGTCGGATTCCCCTGGAACTGGAGTTCTCCTGGAATTGGAGTTTCAGACGGTTCTCGGCCGCCATGTGGGTGCTGGGGATCGAACCCGGGTCCTCTGCAAGAGCGGTCGGCGCCTTAAACTGCTAGGCCATCGGCGTCCAGCCCACTGCCTTTCTTTTTTTAAAAAAATTTTTTTTTTTTTATTTATGTAGGTGTATGATGTATGGTCTGCATGCAAGTTTGTGACCTGTGTCCGTGCAATGCCCGGAGGTCAGAAGCGGTGGTCGGATTCCCCTGGAACTGGACGTTTCTCCTGGAATTGGAGGTTTCAGAACGTTTCTCACAGCCGCCTGTGGGTGCTGGGGATCGAACCCGGTCTCTGCAAGAGGCGGTCCTGCGCTCTTAACGCTGTTGAGCCATCTCGCCAGCCCCTCTCACATGCCTTTCTATGTAAGCCTCAGGGCAGAAAGGCTCAAGATGAGTCCTTTTAAGTTCTAAAAGACTAAGTCGTTTATACTTATTAGCGTCTTCTTTTATTGTTTTTTATTTTGTTTAATTTTTTTATTAATTATATTTAGTTTTTTTTTTTTTTTATTATTTTTGTCTTAGTTAGCCTGTATGTGCACCCGTGTCGTGCAACGCCGCGGAGGTCAGAAGAGGCTCCGCGATCTCCCTGGAGCTGGAGTTCTCCTGGAATTGGATGCTTCAGACGGCTCTCGGCCGCCATGTGTGGTGCTGGGATCCGACCCGGGTCCTCGTTGCAAGATCGGTCGGCACTCTCAACCGCTAGGCCATCTCTCCAGCCCCCTTTATACTTTTTATGTAGGAGAAAAAAAAGTAGCATATTTTATTCTGAAAGTTTCACAAATGACATTTAATGGATACATGTAGGAATTGAGAATAGGGTTGGCTGTAAATAGTTTATGCAAAACCATGGTCTTCTGTACTCAGAGCATGCCTCTTACTCACCAAAGTATGTCTTTAAAAATATTTTTATTGATTCAAGAATTTCATACAATGGGATACAGAGATGGCTCAGTGCTTAAGAGCATGGGATGCTCTAGCAAAGAACAAGGGTTTGGTTTCCAAAACCCACATGGCAGCTAACAAACATCTGTAACTCCAGTTCCAGGGGATCAAATGCTCTCTTCTAGCCTCTGCAGCATCACTGCTACACTGCATACATCAAACAAAACAAAAAAAAAACTAAAAAAAAAAAAAAAAAAAAAAAAACTAAAAATGTCAGCCAGGCGTTGGTGGCGCATGCCTTTAATCCTAGCACTAGGGAGGAGAGGCAGGCGGATCTTTGTGAGTTCAGGCCAGTCTGGTCTACAGAGGAGTTCAGGACAGCTGGGCACAGGGAGAACCCCTGTCTTGAAAAGACAAAAAAAGGGCTGGAGAGATAGCCTAGCGTTTAAGAGCACCAACTGCTCTTGCAGAGGACCCATACAAAAATAGAAAAAATAAATAGATAATAAGTAAAAATAAATAAAATTTAAAAAAAATATGAAAAAGACAAAAAAAAAGAATTTTTTTTTCATTTTATTTATTTTTGATGTGTAGGAGTGTACTGTCTAAATTAGGTTTGTGGCACCGTGTCGTGCAATGCCGCGGAGTCAGAAGAGGGTGTTGGATTCCCCTGGAACGGGAGTTCTCTCCTGGAATTGGAGTTTCAGGACGGTTCTCAGCTGCCATGTGGGTGCTGGGGATCGAACCCGGGTCCTCTGTAAGAGCGGTCAGTGCTCTTAACCGCTAGGCCATCTCTCCAGCCCCCCCCAAAAAAAGAATTTCATACAATGTATTTTGACCACACTCAATCCATTTACACCCCACCCCAACTTCATGTCCTTTGTTAATATTTGTCTTTTTTTTTTTTAAAAGGCCAATCAAGTCTAATCTCTACTTCCTAAATGCTCAGGTGTGGGTCTATCCCTGGAGTCTGGTCAACGTACTAGGCATCACACCAGTAAAGAAAACAGACTCTTCTTCCAGCATCAGTGGCCAATAGAGCTCAGCTAGGGCTGGAACGTCCTGCCCACCTCCCCCATTCATCCTGGGCCCCTATCTGGTTTGGGTTGTTATGGTCTTGTTGCATGCTGAACCACTGTAGGTTCATATGAACATGAAGTCCAGAGCCGGAATTCTAGTTTCTTTCATGTCATGCACCACCCTGGCTCTTAGAATCTTTATGCCCCTCTTTGTTTCTTACATGCACTGTATTTCTTCTTCAAGCATAGTTTTTTCTGCAGAGTTTAAAAGTCTGAGCAAAATGAGGTTACCTAAAATTCTACAATGGAGGTGACTTGTCACTCTTTTTTATGAAACAAGTAATGTGACATGCAGTTTGCATACTTCTCCAGTTAGGTCAGCAAAAAGTCTAAATACTTTTAAGTCATAGTAAGTCACATTATATGAACTTATGCTATCCATTCAAAGAACACACCTGAGTTTTAGGGTCACTACAAGAAGACCAAATACATATGAAATTTTTCTGTAAAAAGCAGTTGAGGCCAAATTCAAGAGGTATTTTCAAAGAATAACTGGAAATCACAGAAGCATATACAGACCTCGGGCCAAAACCACAAATGTGTTTTTGTTCATTGTAGCATTAAACAATTTCTTGCCTTTCTATATTATGATTTGTGTAATAGCTTTGATGAAAACCTGAACTCAGAAATAATATAGTAAATGTTATGTTTCAAGGAAAACATAAAATGGGAAAAGTACTTTCCTATGTGGGGTGTATGTCAATTTCTTTTTCTCCATATCGGCAATCTTAAAGTACTTACACTCATTATTTTAAAATCAGAAACATCATTATTTAAAAACAAAAGCAGGGGTGGAGGGATAACATGGCCCTGGAAGGCTAAGGCTGACAACCAAAGCATCATTAGCGGGGTGTTTCCATGTGTGAAGTATCGTGTTTTTTTGATAGATGCTGGTAGTTAAGAGCACAACTGCTCTTGCAGAAGACAAAAACAGTTTGATTCCAGCACCCACATGGCTGCGTAAGAACTGTCATTTAACTCCAGTTCCAGGGAATCCCGATGCTCCTCTTCTACCTCCTGTGCATTGCATGATACGGGTGCACAGACCTGCATGCAGGACAGTCATTCATACACATAAAAAAAATATAATCAGGGTGGAGAGATTGGCCGAGCGGTTAAGACACCGACTGCTCTTGCAGAGGACCCGGGTTCGAGTCCAGAGCACCCAAGGCGGCCAGAACCGTCGAAACTCTCCAATTCCAGGAAACTCCAGTCTCCAGGGGAATCCGACCACCCTCTTCCTGATCTCCGCAGATTGCACGACACGGGTGCACAAACTTGCAGTGCAGACAGTACATTCATCACATACAGAAATAAAAAATTAAAAAATAAAATAATAAAAATTAAAATAAAAAAAGCGGGCGTGGAGGCGCATGCCTTTAATCCTAGCACTGTAGGAGGCTAGAGGCAGAGTCGGATCTTTGTGAGTTCAGGCCCACTGGTCGACAGAGTGAGTTCCAGGAAGCTGAGGCTATAGGAAAAAAAAGACCCAATCAAAAAACACACACACACACACAAAAAAAAAAAAAATAAATAAATAAATAAATTTTTTAAAATAAAAAATAAAAAAATCAACAAGCAGCCACTTTGAAGATAAAAATACAAATTATAAAACATGCAGTGTAAGGAAGATGAGAAAGGAGAGAAAGAAAAGGGGGTGACTGTCAGGGAGTCCAGTCCCCTCTCACCTGTCTCTCCTCCGCATCACAGTGGGATCTACATAATGTCGCACTGTTCAAAGTGAGTATCATTTGTGTTTTTTGTTTGTTTGTTTGTTTTTTGGTTTTTTTGTTGTTGTTTTTTGGTCTTTTCAAGACAGGGTCTCCCTGTAGCGCCAGCTGTCCTGGAACTCACATTGTAGACCAGGCTGGCCTTGAACTCACAAAGATCTGCCTGCCTCTGCCTCCCAAGTGCTAGGATTAAAGGCGTGCGCCACCGCGCCCCAAAGTGAATATCAAAAAGCCTGTTTCTACAAAGAAGTCTGCAACATATTAAACTCACAACAACTTCACAAAAGAAGATATCCATTGAAATATATTATGAGAAAGATCTGGGAAAAAAGTTGCATATTTAAGGAGATACTCTCCTCTTACTGGAGATGGCTCCACCAACTGAAACACTCTGAAGATGAACTAACATAGTTTAACTGAAACATCAACTGAGTGCTTCCTTGTGCTGCTTATGTGAGGAAATCCCTGGTATGTCTTACTTTTTCCTGGAGTTCTCACAAATGATACCACTCAGAGCATGATGAGCACATGATACACAGAACAACAAACAAGAATTAAATCCAGCTACAAAAGATCATTTGCTAAAAGAATTCATTTTCATTTCAAATATATTTTTTTCTAATGACTCTTTGAGTAAGAAACTGATTATTCTTAATACTTATAAGTACTGTTAGTATAAAAAAGCATATTGAAGAGATAAAATTTACAATTATGCAAAGAACAGCTTAAGATAAAATTATGTTTCAGCTCAAATATACAGTATTTCAAAATACCGCACCATAATTTTCCCTAAAAAGCTGAACAGTTCTGAAACATTTTGGTATGATAACTAAAGAATGTCAAGTATATAATAAATAGCTCTGGAACACTAAGACTTAACAATAATTTTAAATGAGGTATTTGGCTGGGCGTGGTGGCACACCCCTTTAATCCTAGCACTTGGGAGGCAGAGGCAGGTGGATCTTTGTGAGTTCAAGGCCAGCCTGGTCTACAGAGTGAGTTCCAGGACAGCTGGGGCTACAGGGAGACCCATTTGAGTGTACAGAAGTTACAGAAGTAGATGAGCTATGCTACACAATATGAGGTCCACAGAACTATACATACAAAACTTGTCTAAAAATAGTAAATCGGTAAGAATACTTGGGTTTTAAAAGATGATTAAACCATACCCTATAAAACTTCAAAGAAAGAAATGTTTATGAAAGGGGTTCAAAAACCTTGTTTCTAAAATAATAAAAATATTTTGGTGGTAGGGGCTAGAAAGATGGCTCAGTGGTTAGGAGCATGTGCTACTCTTTCAAAGGACCTGGGTTCAGTTCCCAGCACCCATGTTGGGCAGTTCACAATCACCTGTTACTGTAGCTCCAGGGGATCTGATGCCTCTGGCTTGAGAGGGCTCCCGGACTTATAGCCACACACCCATATACAAACACACACACAAAACTAAAAATCTTTTGGTGGACCAACTAAGGATTAAAGAATTCCTGAGAATGTACAAATGTTTAGTCATGCTCTGCTCTGTTTTGTTAACATTAACTATATACAAATCTTAACCGTTTTGTAAGCTTAAACAATAGAATATGAGCTTAGAGCTTATATTCTCCTGAGCAAATCAGCTTTGTGTAATTTGTAAACTTCAATTAAAGACTGGGTAATAAAAATGAAATTAAATCAACTTCTTTTTCCACATACTCAAATATTTTTACCTGCTAATACAATACAGCTGACACAAACAGTGTGGTCAGGCTTAGATTAACTTGCAATGGACAATGGAAGGCCAAAGGAGCTTTTACACAATATTTAACAAACAATAATATCTGTTCCGTGTGGAATTAAAATGAAAGTTACTAACCTACAAACAAAGGAAAAAATTTATTGTTTTTCAAATTCCAGAAATAAAAGTAACAGAAGAGCATATAATCTGTAACAAACTGGTTTTATAATTTCTAAACTACAGTCTAATTAAATAAAGTAAGAAACAACAACAAAAAGAATCTACATGTTTTTCTACCAGGTATGCATACCTAAAAAAACTTCCCAGAAAGAAAGACACTTTCACAAAGAACCCCGCCCCTATGGTGGCATGGTGATGATGATGCACATGTGACAGACACGAGGCCGCTTCCCGCAGACTGCTCACTGCCCAGCGCTAGGCTGCAATCCAGGAGCAGCGCATCTCCATCAGTACAGCCATTCAACCAAAGAAGCACAGTGATGTATGAAAACCATCCATTTATGTTCATTAATATGTAAAATCACAGTACACAAATCTGGAAATGTTTAACTTGTCCATAAATAGGAGTATATTATCTCAGCACAAGCTTTGAAAAGGGTTCTAAGCTGTCAGCCCAGTAACAGGGGTAACAAACTCCACAGTTTGATTAAACTGGAGATGGGATAAAATTACAGCTGTTATCATTGCCAAAAGCTAATGCATAAAAAAATTAAAAACTTAAGTTCTTCTGGCATCAAAATTATATCTGTTGTAATATAACCAAGCAAAAAATCAATTCAGAGCTTGAATGCAATTTGTGCTTTGTATAAAAATGTAGTATTACTCTCATACATTTCTAAAGGACTAAAGTTATAAATAAGCAGTGAATCTCTTTTCATCACAGTTTATTTATAATTTATTCTATGAAGATTATTGGTAGAACTAAGTATTATCCTTTTTCTAGTGCTTTATATGAGTCAAGGTCTTTTGTTTAAACAGTGATTTATTATGATTATTAAAGTAAACAACAAATTCTAAAGTTGTAACTTTAGATTAAGCATTTAAATTTTCAGATGACAGAGCCAGTAATTGGTAGCAGCTTAAAATTCCATATTAATAATCTGATTAAACACACTAGCAACTACCTGGCTATAGACTTGAGAGAATCAGAAGGCCCCTATGAGGAAATAAAACCCAAACCAAACATGCAAACATCCCAAACACATGATCTTTCTCATTTTATAATCTACATCTGTAAAACATTTGTAATACATGATCATTCTACACAATACAACGTCTAGAGCATTTCTAAAGAAAGTTACAGGTTTTGGTCTTGAGTAATAAGACTAAAACTGAAAGGGGTAAGAACAGTGAGCTCCAGGATACTGTGTCTTCCTACATACAAGTTGCCTTCACTGGTCAGTGGCAGTCACAGTTCAATACCTGGTTTTCAAGGCAACTAAGAAATCAGGACACATGGGCTTCTCCTTCCTTTAGTTAATTCTTTTAAAAGCTCTGAAATATCTATAAAGGAGTGGTGGTTTTGTTGTGTTTTATTTTTATTCTCTCCAAAAGGAGACAAAGAATAAATAAAGGACAGTTTTATTCCCAAATTCACATGTAAATTTAGCTGTGAGATGGCTTCAGACTGCTAGCCAAAGAGCTGCCTGTAGCATCAGAGACTCTCTACCCAGCTGGTTCAAACAGGATCCAGTACAACACAAATTCATTACCTCAACAAGCAGAGCATTCCATCACCATTTAATGCCATGTTTAAAGGACTCCCAAAGACTACAGGGATGCTCTAACTTCCCAATGTACCTGAATTATTACTAACCTGGGGATGGCAAATTCAAAACTGCCTTAACTCAACCTTAATTTTAGAATGAGGAAGAAGTGAGTGTAAAACACTAATACTATGCCTCGAGGCAGAATTTTGTTTGTGGAAGACAAAATAAGGAAATAGATGCACCAAATCAAGACCAACTGAAGACAGGACAGAATATGAAAATATTTAGGAAAAGAGAGGAGGCAGGGGGAAAGATGGATGAGGAGGAGGAGGAAAAGAGAAGGAAAGACAGGGAGAGATGGTAATAGAGGGAGAGAAAGAGTGAGAGAGAGGTAAAGAGGGAGGAAGGGAGGGAGGGAGGGAGGGAAAGAAGGAGGAGGAGGAGGAGGAGGAGGAGGAGGGCAGCCAGGCAACAATAGAATTACTAGACAGAAAATAAGAGAAAACAGGCATGTGCATATGGTTCCCTCTTTTTCTGTCTTCTGTGTTCCTATAACTTATAATGTAAGTGGCACATAGGCCACACTAGCAGGCAAAGGTGAGCCTCCTGCTGGACAAAGATGAAGGCCTAGGGGCTATTTCACTTTCTGTCTTTGTTTTTGCTTTTAATTCATACCTGAAAGCCTTGAATCCTTGCTAAATATTCCAGTTGTTTTGAAGGCTGTACTGGAGAACAAGGGGGAGTAGGAGAACTTCCTTTTAAACCTATGGCTTCAGCTGAAGGAGATGTTCCATTCATAAGGAGTTCCCTGGCAACTGTGGCTGAACTATTCGATGTGGGAGATATACTGAAGAAAGAGCTTGAAGGTTGGTTCATATCTTTGGGTGACAAGTAGCCTAGAGTTGTGCCCGAGATCACTCTGTGGCGGCTGGCTTCCATCTCTTGATAAACATCGGGAGACAGATGAAGAATTCCTTTTGGAGCTATAAAGGAAATGAATGAACACCGTTAATCCACTTAAAATTATTAAAACAGAAACATATTATAGTGTTACTGGCTCAATGACTTCCCTTGCTGTGTAAACAAATAAGTGTGAGAGCTTCCAGTTAAGCCTCTTCCCCACACCCACAGAGGAAGCTGCAGCATCTACCCAAGAGGAAAACACTGTCTGTGGAAGTTCCATCACTGAGAGACTGGGAATGTAGTCTTCACCTGTAGCTCAATATTTTACATCTTCCAAAAGAGACACAAAACACCCAAAACATGAAGCACAGATGATAAAACAAAGGCAGCCTCAGTCCAACTAGTCCCCTCTCTTCACATGCCTGTCCCATAGACAACTCTAACTCATGAACAGGCCACAGAGTGTCAGGGCACTTTGTTCCTCAAATTAACAGTGTCCCTACTTTGCTTATTTAGCTCATCAGGAGAAACACACCTGCTTACTACCTAATGTATACTCCTGGCAACTACCTCTGATTTACTCACAACAAAATAGTTACCCTTCTCAAGTCAAGCACCTCTAAAATTTGGCATCCTAGTATCTAGAGCATTTGTTCAAACCAGGCCATGGACTGGTTCTGCAAGTGAAAGGAGGAAGATAGGACTAACTGGCTGGTGGAGTTTTAAACATATCATAGAATTATTTTGCTGTATCTGTTGTTTCAGAGAAGTTTCAAAGCACATTTCCCACAGCTTGTTCCAATGTTTTTTAATCACATACTAACAACTTCCAAGTCATACTGTCTTCTGAAATGACGGGTAAGCCATCCCCTGTAGAGACCGTGTTCTAAGAGACAAGTTTAGTTTCCTTTCTCTTGCCACCTCCATCTTCTTGCTATTAACCTGCTGTTTTGTACCTTGGATACTCTTAACAGAGACCAAAAGGTTTCACCTTCTTCCCAGTGTTAATTTCACAAAATGTGTTCTATAGCAGCCATTTGGAAAATAATGCAAATTTTATCACATCCTCTAGGGGGACTGAAAATCTGTATTAGCATAGTAAAAAAAAAAAAATCTAACAGGCTCAGAAATCTATTCAACTTAGGTTAAGCCAAATTTTCAAGTTTATTTTATAACCAAACTTTTCTCATAACATTAATAATACCCAACATTTTGGGAAATGCTAGAGGCTAGCCCACTTTCTTCTGGTTAATCTTGTATATTATTGAACTTCTTTGGTGAATTTTTTCAATTCAGCTATTGTATTTTTCAGCTCCATGACTTCTGTCTGGCACTAAGTTTGGAATTCTCTGGGTTGGAATTCTCATTGTTCATGAATTGCTCTCCTGATTTCAATGGGCATCTTTAAGATGTTGTCGAGTTAATCAGTTATCTCTATTTGGTTAGGGAGAGTTTCTAGAAAATTTTCTCATTTCACTTGTGGAAACTGTTTCTTCATTTTCTCTGATTCTTTGGGTAGTATCTTCATATTAGACAAAAGCTACCTCTTCTTATTGTCACAGATTGGCCTTGTGCTGGAGTAATCTGTCACCAATCAGCCTGGCTGGAGATTCTAATGTGTCTCAAACCTGTGTTAGTCAGTCTACCTGGTTTTCTTTGTTCTTGGCATCCGGGTGTCCAGAGTATATCAGTCCCACAGGCATCTGAGACAAGCTTAATTCCCTTTTTCCCTCCTACTCCCCTCCATTAACCTGCTATTTTGTACTTGGACTACTGTAACAATCACTGTAAGGCTTCACTGTCCTCCTAGTGTCCAGATAAACAGCAGTTACTTAATATATAGTGTGCCCTTTGTCTCCTGAAGAAGCTGGACACTGCAGTTTCTCTATTGTTAGCTCTGAGTTAGGCTAGAAGTGGCAATTATAACTATCCGTCATCTCCTCACTGACCCTGGGTAGCTAGAGTATGCCACATCCAACCAGAAGTCAGTCTTCAGCAAAGTTGCAGCTCATGGTACATGATGGACCTCTTTCCCTTCTTAGGGAGTATATAGGAGCTGGGAGGAGGAGATTCTTGACATATACAGTACTATACCAGGACATCTCAAATTTCTCTACCATTTTCAATACAGCTTGTATTACGTAGCTGCCTTCATGCTTGCCTGGGGTAAGCAACCTCTGTAATTAGTTTCTGGATTTGTTGCCATGGGAATATGCCCAGGTACAATTGCAAACTGGAATGATTGTGGGGCTAAGAGTCTAGGACTTCACAGTCTACCATTTTGCCAAGGCTAGACCATTCTTTTACTGATGCCTTGCCCTGGTTCCCATCTCTTACATTATAGTATCCTAACTCCTTTGGATGACATAGGAAGCCCTTAATAATCTGGCTACTTATTATAGCTTCATTGTTGTCTACGAAATTCTTCATGATGAGCCCATGCTTCAGACACACTTTGTAATAGGCCAGGCTGGTGTTCGGTTATACACACACGCATAGATGTACACACACAGTTTCCTCTACTCCTTTTCTGGCTCTCAGTTCAATTCTAATTGCTATGTTTTGGACACTGTGCCAACCAGTCTAGCTTGAAGTTACGGACAGTCTGTTAGGACAGGTATATGAAAAGTGATCCATCTAAATATGGATGTCTTACCAGATATGGTCTAGAGAGCAGGGGGAAGCAGAAAAGAGAAAATAAATACGAGCTCATGAAAGATCTGCTAAGTAAGAAACTAAATTTCAAGGGTGAGGAGAAGCAGCCAAGGAGGAAGAGAATGAGGCAGACGGACAGCACGAGCAAAGGAAGGACTGGGGGAGTCTTGTTGCAAGAAAGCTCTGGCAGCTCCTAATCACCAGATTGCAAAGAGAGCGTGAGACCAACAAAGGTAAAGGCCAGGACCATGCATCCAGATGCAAAGAGCACAACAAAGTTCTGTGTACAAACAGTTTAACCAGCTTCAGATAATAAATCAATTCTATTGTAAAGCTTCTCTTTATGCCTTTGTGTGAATTTTCAAGTTCTACATATTAATAACTGTTAGCATTTTTTTTAATCTTAAAGAAATTTCAATAAAAATCTTAAAGAGGCCAGCTAGGACTACAGGAAGACCCTGTCTCAAAAAAAAAAAAGGCCCCCTCCCTCAAACTGAAGAAAACATGGGACTGGTGAAAATAAAGAAAAATTTCTCCAGCCAGCAGAAATAACTTCCAATATTTTGCTTTGAAGACATGTTTTACAGTCCTTAGCTACATACTTTTACTTGTTATAACTTGAAAAGGCAGCAAAATATAAGAATATTACATGAATCCCATTGTTTCAATACTTCTCTACTAATTTTAAAAGTGCAGTATTAGGGTTGGGTTATAGCTCAATGGCTGAGGGCTTGCCTAGTATTACAAGGGGTCAAACCCTAGCACCACATTTAAAAAATCTGGTTTGTTATGCACTGAATTTGTTTCCAATTTTTGGCAATTATAAGCATAGTGATGAACATTCTTGTAATTAAATCCTTGTTCATATGAAAATTTATTTCCTTTAAGTAGAAGCAGAATTCGAATTCAGTGGATATGCATTCTAAAAATTTTTTGGCACTAATGAATTGGCCTCTAAAAGTTCTACTAATAATTTCACATTCCCACAGAAATATGTGAAAGTGCCTTATATCGTATTTGGCATTGAAAACTACACTTACAGAACACTGCCACTTTATAATAGTGACGGAGAGCAGATTAGTGGTTGCCTGTGAACAGACTTGGCAGGAGTGACAGGTTACAAAAGGGCAGGTAGAAACACTGGGGGAAAAAACCAAAAAGAAACATTATGGGAGGCAGAAATGCTCAGTTCAACAGGCTGACAGAACTCATGTCTGCCAAGCCAGCCTTACAGAGAGTATTCGAAGCAATAGAAAAGACAGATGATAAGAATGAGTGTGCCAAGAGGTTACAGAAGGAAAACAGAAAAAGTATAACATAAACACAAAATAAGGCCACAGACAAAAACAAGCTAAAACAACAGTACCCAATACATATCTTTCAATAATAACTCTATATATGAATGGCCTGAAATCCCCAGTCAAAAGACACAGGCTAGTGAACTGAATTAAGGAAAAAAATCTTTTTGTTGTCTTCAAGAAAATCATCTCACCTTGAAGGAGTAAAGGGATGGAAAACAAACATTCCAAGAAAATAGCTCTAAAAAAGCAAACAGGAGTTGCAATTGTGATATCTGACAAAATAGACTTCAAATTAAAACTAATCAGAAGAGAAAAAGATCACTTCATTCTTATCAATCAATCAAGAAGATATAATAATCATGAATATATATATATTCATTTCATTTTCACTCAATTTCATAAAAACAGTACTACAAAACACAGATTAAACTCCCAACTCAGTAATAGCAGGTGACTTTAAAATTCCACTACCTCCAATAGACAGGTCAAGTAGACAAACAATAAACAGAAATATCTGAATTGACATCTTACATCAAATGGACCTCGAATACATCGACAGAATATTCCACCCAAGCACCAAAGACTACACTTAGTATTCGGCACCCTGTGTGAGTTTCTCTAAAACTGACCACATACTAGAGCACAAAATGAACCTCAACAAATGGGAAAAAAAAAAAACCCTGGAAAAATTTTATACATTCTATCAGATAACAATGCAAGAAGAAAAATTTTTCAAAAGAAAATCTAGTAGCTACACCAACTCATGGAAAATAAACACATTCTTGAGTGATGAATGGGTCAAAGAATAAATTAAAAAAGAAATAAAAGAATTCCTAGAACTAAATGAAAATGTAAATACAACACAACAAACTGGGACACTTTAAAAACAGTCCTTGGCCAGGCATGGTGGTGCACGCCTTTAATCCCAGCACTTGGAAGGCAGAGGCAGGTGGATCTCAGTGAGTTCAAGGCCAGCCTGGTCTACAGAGTGAGTTTCAGGCCAGCTGGGACTAAAGGGAGACCCTGTCTCAAAAAACACACCCCCCCAGAAAATAAATAAAAAATAAAAACAGTCCTGCCAGGTGTGGTGGCACCGCCTGTAAGCCTTTCTCTATAGTGAGTTCTCGGACAGTGGGGGCTACTAGAACCCTGAAAAAAAAAAAAAAAAAAAAAAAAAAATCAGAAAGAAGCCAGGAGTGGTAGCGCAGGCCTTTAATCCTAGCACTTGGGAGGCAGAGGCAGGCGGATCTTTGTGAGTTCAAGGCCAGGCATGGTGGTGCATGCCTTTAATCCCAGCACTTGGAAGGCAGAGGCAGGTGGATCTCAGTGAGTTCAAGGCCAGCCTGGTCTACAGAGTGAGTTTCAGGCCAGCTGGGACCTGTATAACAATGGAACAAAACTGAAGATCCAAACATGATCACATGCAATTTCAGCCATGTCATATCTGACAAGGGGGCCAAGAAGATTCAATGGAGGAAAGACAACATCTTCAGCAAATGGTGATAGCAAAACTGGATCACCACTTATAGAAAGATGAAGCTCAACTCCTACCTTTCACCATGTACAAAAATCAACTCTAAATGGATCAAAGACATCAATGTGAAACCAGAAACTCTAAAAATGATAGAAGAAAATATCTGCAGTAACCTGCAAAATATGGGTGTAGGGAAAGGCTTTCTACTAAATCAGACAGCAGCTGCACTGGAAACAAGAACAACAATAGACAAGTGGGACCTCATTAAGCTTAAAAGCTTCTGTACAGTGAAAGAAACAATCAAAGAAGTGACCCACAGAGGAGGAAACCTTCACCAGTGATATGACTGACAGAGGCTCAACATCCAGAATATACAAATTACTCATAAATCAAAGGAGCAAGAAAACAAATGACTCAATCAAAAGATGGAGTAAAGAGCTGAAGAGAATTCACACATGAAGAAGTGAAGATGACTGAGAAACATCTCAGAAAGTGTTCAATGTCACTAATAATTAAGGAGATGCAAATTAAAACCAGCTTAAGATTTCACCTTTCTCCGGTAAGACTGGTAAGATTATTAGGAAAACAAATGACACTGACTGCTGGAGAGGCTGTGGGGAAAGGGGAATACTCATTCACTGCTGGTGGGAATACAAATTCCTGTAACCCCTATGGAAAGCGGTATGGAGAATACTTAAAAAGACTCAAATAAAAACTATCACCTGACCCAGTCATACCACTCCTGGGTACATACCCACAAGACTCAACCTGCCCCAGAGAAACATGCAAAACCATGTTTATGGCTGCTCTCTTCACAACAGCAAAGAGCTGGAAGCAACTCAAGTGCCCCTCAACCAATGAGGGGATGAAGAAAATGTGGTATATCTACATAATGGAGTTCTGTGCAGTGGTAAAGAAAGATAACATCATGAACTTTGCAGGTAAATGGATGGAACTTGAAGCCATTATACTAAGTGAAATAACACAGTCCCAGAAAAACAAAAGGGGGAATGGTTTCCCTCATTTGTGGATGCTAGCACCAAATCCCTGGCTGTAAAGCAAACTGAGCAATGTCAACATTATATTTCTTTTTATCTGTATGGTTAAAATGTGAATCCCTTAATGGGCTCTAGAATTAACCTACCACTTATTTTCAGACTTTGTAATTTTGGTATATGGGTAGAGGGTATGTATGCATATTTTAGAGTAATATAAAATTAAAGTGAAAAATGTGAATTCCCAAACATGTTTTGGAATTAACGTATAGATTATTTTCAGATGTCATAATTTTGGTATATGTGTTACATATATATGTGCATATTTTAGAGCAATACAATTGGAGGGAATAACAACAACAAAAGGACTAGGCCAAAGAACTGACTGAAACAGTAAACTTCTGTCCAAAACAGAAAAGAAAAACTACAAAGAAGAACTTTAAAAAGACTGAGAAAAAGAAGTAAGACACATATGGCAGAATGGATGAGCTCGGAAGAAGGGGAAATGAGCCCAAACTGAATTAAGAGATGTTGTATGAAATGCACAAAACTTCAATAAAAATATTTTTTAAGTCCTAGAAGGAATTGGACTGGAAGGAACATACCTCAACATAATGTAAACTATTTATTACAAACTCATAACCAACATCATTGTAAATGGAGAAAAACTGGAAGCATTCTCACTAAAATCAAGAACCAGACAAGGCTGTATACTACCTCCACTCCTTTTCAATATAGTGCTTGAAACTCTTCTAGAGCAATAAGACAAGAGAAGGGAATTAAAGGAGTACTAATTAAAAAGAGGAGGTCAAATTATTGCTTTTTGTAGATAATATGATATCTACATAAGAGATCCCAAAAATTCAGAAAATTGCTAGCAATGATTAATATGTACAGTAATGTGGCAGGTTATAAAATCAACTTACAAAAATCAGTAGACTTTCTATATACCAATAACAAGCAATCAGAAAAAACACTAAAGGAAACCCTCTCATTAAAAATAACCTTGAAAAAAATATTTAGGAATAAATCTAACCAAAGACATTAAATATCTCTACAATGAAACCACTAAATCTTTAAAGAAAGAGATAGAGGAAAACACTAAGAGATGGAAAGACCTACCATGCTCATATATCAGTAGAATCAATCTTGGGAAAATGACCATGTTACCAAAAGCAGTCTATAGATTCAGTGTAATGGCAATCAAAATACCAATGACAGTTAGAAAACAAATCATCCTAAAATTCACATGGAATCACAAAAGACCCCAGATATCCAAAGCAATCTTGGGAAAAAAGAACAATGCTGGTGGGGATTACCATACCAAAAAATCAGATACTACAGAGCTATCATTGTAAAAGCAGAATGGTTCTGGCACAAAAATAGACATGCGGATCAATGGAACACAATAGAAGACACAAACATGAGAACATGTAATTTCAGCCACCTGATATTTGACAAAGGTGCCAAGAACACACAATGGAGGAAAGACAGCACTTTCAATAAATGGTGCTGGCAAAATGGAGCCTTACCTGTAGAAAATGAAATTAGACCGTTATCGCTCAACCTACACAAAAGTCAACTCCAAATGGATTAAAGACCACAATATAAAATCTGAAACTCTGAATCTGCTAGAAGAAAAATAGGCAGTACCCTGCAAGATACGGGTGTAGGAAAGGACTTTTGAGCAATTGGACATCAATTGCTCAGGCATTAGTGTAAACAATCAACAAGTGGAACCTACCTCAACAAGCTACAAAGCTTCTGTAGGGCAAAATAGACAACCAAAGAAGTAAAGAGGAAACCCATAGAGTAGGAGAAAATCTTTACTGCTGCACATCCAATAGAGGATTAATATTCATAATAACTCAAAAAACAAAGAAACAAGAAAATAAATGACCCAATAAAAAGATGGGTTATAGACCCAAACAGAGTTCTCAAAAGAAATAAAAACAACTAAGAAACACCTTAAAAAGTACTCAACACCCTTAGTAGTTAGAGAAATACAGATTAAAAAAAAACTACTTTAAGATTCCGTCTTACCCCAGTCTCACTGGCTAAGATCTAGAGAACAAAGGACACCAAATACTAGTGAAGATGTGAAGAAAGGGGAATCCTCATTAACTGCTGGTGGGAATACGAACTCGTGCAACCATTATGGAAAGCAGTGTGGAGAACTCTCAAAAAACTAAAAATGAACCTACCATATGATCCAGTTATACCACTCCTGGGATATAGCCAAGGGACACACCCTATGGTAGAGGTGCTGCACGTCCGTGTTTGCTGGTGCTCTCCTCACAATAGCTACGAAGTGGAAACAAACTGAATGTTCCTCAACTGATGAGTGGATAATGAAAACGTGGTACATTTACACAATGGAGTTCTGCTCGGCAGTAAGAAAAGATGAAATTATGAAATTTGCAGGTAAATGGATGGAACTAGAGACTTATATAAATCAAGTAGAATAATTCGGAGAAGCAAGTGACGTATGTTCTCCCTCATATGCAGATAGACAGTAGCACCAATCCCTTATATGTGAGTATATATCCTGATGTAACATCACAAATCAAGAAAACGGAAAAGACACATGGAGGTAAAAAGAAAGAAAGAGACTGAAAGGGAACAGATGTTAAAGGAGGGGTTGAGTAGAAGTGTTCGGTTGGGAGGGAAGGAGAGAGGGAAAGGAGGGAACTCAGGAGAGGGAGTGGGAGGCAGGTGTTATGTGGGGAGCAGGGATTATGGGGTTGCTTGGACTGGGGAGGAGGGAGGTTGGATGGGGGAAGAGAGGAGAGATAAATGGAGTTTGGGGGCCTGGGAACCCAGAGAGAAATGTGTTGGCTCAGAAGCCCCCTGAGAAATGCACATATGATTTCTGAACACTAGTCCATGTGTATATTTGGGGGCTTCACAGCAAGGAACACATCGCCAGGCAAGAGAGACCTCCCTTTGGGTAGGCTGGCCAGAGGGGTCCAAGAGATTCCCAAAATAACACAAACTATTGCTGGAGCTCTTGGTTATCTCACAGAACTTGAGGATAAGACCCTACTGCTGAAGGCAGGACATACTTCAGATACAGGACTTGACAATGGAGCAGGAACTGACAGGGCAGCTGTCTATCTGAAGTCCAGCTCTCACAGTTCTAGGGAATATTATGCCAGCTGCTAAGGAGAAAAATCAACCAATGGTCCAACCTAGCCCTAAGGCCTAATAACCATGACAACTGGCAGAGCAAATTATCTCTATTGGTGCAGTGGTGGCACTCTTATCTAGCAGATAATAAGTAGCTAACTAATTGGACTTAAACCCCTCTCAAAGGGATTGAACTCATGGGTGCTACTGTACACAGAGCCAAATGCACATGGCTAGAGAAGCCATAGATCCTGGAGAAAACCCTATCTGTCATACCTCTTAGAAAAATGAAATTTCTTACTATATGCTAAATATGGATCGTTATATTTACAGAGAAATATACCATATACCGCTCATCAAAAAAGCTTCTTTCTCCAACAGATGGAGGCTTATTGCAAGAGTTCATAATTGGTTACACACAAAGAATATATGTCTAAGAGATATCCAGTCCTAGGTGACATATCTACAGTGGACCCTCCATACCTAAGGCTCATGGAACATAGTTAAACAGGAGGTGGAGAGAATACTAGTGCATCCTTCAACTCTCACCAAAAAAGCTTCCTTATACTATAGAGTGAGATGCACACAGAAGTCCACAACTGCCTAAATTTTAGAGAATAAGACTGAAGAGTGTATGTCCCTGGGTAGGATGCCTATATTAAACCTCACCCACTCAAGGCTCAGGGACTATTGAGGAAGGGGGGGGGCAGAAGATTTTAAGAGCCAAGGTTGGTCCATGAACATAAGAAAACAGAGGCTTTCAAGGCCACTGGCTCAATTATAAACTACCCAGAAGAAGCTCATGTCAAATATAAGCTGAAAATATAAGAATGGGAGAAAACAGGTAAATCATATATGGATCAATGAAAACAAAGTAGGAGATTCTACTTCTTAATGATGGATGAAGAAGGTGCATGAATCTACTACCATATAATAACTGATGGAAAGTTATTTTAATATTTTATTAAATTCTTTGAGAATTTATGGTTTGTTTTGATTATATTCAGCCTCTTATGTCCTGTAAATTCTATTCCCACCTCCCTATCCCATCCCAACTTCTTGTCCCTTTTTAATAAAAGCCTATTGAGTCAAATTTGTGTTCCCCAAATACCCTTGGGTGTGGGTACATTCCCTGGAGCATGATCAACCTACAAGGGGTCACACCCTTAAAAAAATGGACTTGCCCTCTCCCAGCAGCTATCAATTGCCAATTGTGCCTCAGTTAGGGGTGGAGCTTCACATCCACCCTACCTCCCAACCACACTGGGATTTTGTCTGGCTTGAATCTAACAGGTCTTCTGTATGCTGTAACAACCACTGTAAGTTTATATGTGAGACTGCTTTGTTGTGTTGGGAAAACAGTTGCACTGTAGTCACACATCACCTCTGGCTCTTACAATCCTTCTGTCCCCTCTTCTGCAATGAACCCTGAGCCTTGGGAGGAGATACTCTGATATAGAGGTCACATTTAAGATGGCCTAGCGGTTAAGAGCGCCGACCGCTCTTACAGAGGACCCAGGTTCGATCCCCAGCACCCACATGGCGGCTGAGAACCGTCTGAAGCTCCAATTCCAGGAGAACTCCAGTTCTAGGGGAGTCCGAGACCCTCTTCTGACCTCCGCGGTGTTGCACGACACGGGTGCGCAGACTTGCATGCAGACAGTACATTCACACACATACAGAAATAAATAAAATTAATAAAAAAAACAAAACATTAAAAAAAATAAAATAAAATAAAATAAAGATAAATGCTTCTTATTCCCTTGATGTTGACCACTTTCGGGTCTCTGCTGTTTTCTATTGCAAGAAGTTTCTCTGATAAGAATGAGGAGATGGACTAATCTATGGGTACAATGACAAGTTAATAGGAGTCAGTTTAACCATATATCTGTTTAGTAGAATAGTAGTAGTAGCTTTGGGGGTGGAGAGATGGCTCAGTGGTTAAGAGCACTGACTGCTCTTGCAGAAGACCCGGGTTTGATTCCCAGCACCCACATAGTGGCTAAGAACCATCTTTAACTCCAGGTCCAAGGGAATCCAACACCCTCTTCTGACCTCCGCAGCATTGTATGACATGGTTGCACCTACCTACATGAAGGCAGAAGAAGTAAAAAAAAAAAAAAAAAAAAAAGAAGAATTGTAGTAGCTTCTCTCCCTAGGGTTCATGACTTATCTGGCAACAGGGTCTTGGTACCAAGAACTGTACCAGGTATGGTTTCCATCTTGAAGAGTGGGCCTTAAATACAATCAGAAAGTGGTTGTTTATTCCCACAACACTTGTGCTGCCTCTGCACCAGTGGGTCTATTTTGTCAGGTCTGTCATGCTTGTAGCTCAAAGCATTCATAGCTGCGTATAACTGATAATTACTTTTTTCTTCTAGTAGCATGTATAACAACTTCCAGCACTATGAAAATTTATTTTTAAAAAACTTAAAAAGAATCTGGAAATTATCCTAAGAAAATTGAGCAACAAAGAAATATTTCCCTCTGTAATAAATAATTTGGCTGGACTTTGTCCTCAGTTCCTGGGAGGCAACTTCTGAATCTCTCAAATTTCCTAAATGACATGAGGATTTTTATTATTCTTGGTGAGCCAGAAGGGCCACACAAGAGCTTATGCTAATTAGGTGACTCATGGTGGGCCTTTAAGATAGTCTATATTAATGAGAAGATTCAGGATGGGGGCTTACTGATGACCATGTCAGAAAGACTAGGCATATGATTAGAAGGCTGGGCTTTGAATCACATGATTAGCCTCACCTTAAAAGGCTTGAGGTTAATATAAATCTCATGGCCAATGATTCGATCAATCATGGCAACATAATGAAACACCAATAAAAAACAGACAACTCTGTAAGGTCAAGTGAGATTCTCTGACATTATTCTACATATGCTGTTACATACCAATGTGGCAGCATGCAGACATGTCCTAAGTTCACTGGAAGAGACATCAGAAGACTCATGTTTGAGGCCCTTCCAGACCTCACCCAATGTCTTTCTCGTTCTGGCCTGTGGCATTTGAACCACAAAGTGTCTTCTTCCCCCAACTCCTGAGATGGCTAAGAAAATTTAGTTCTTTCTCCTCAACTTTTCATCAAGGAACACAGAATCCATTAGAAGAAGGGAGGCACCAGAATCCCCAAACACAAACAGATAATCCACATAATAAATCCACACCAAACTCTGCCAGTCCGACAGAAGATTCCTACAAGATCTCCCTGGAAGAAAACCAAGACACAGACCTCCAGCCTGGTCTACATAGTGAGCTCCAGGCCAGCTGGGACTAAAGGAAGACCCTGTCTCAAACAACAACAACAACAACAACAACAACAACAACAACACCAAAAAACAATTAAAAACAAATCAGAGACCTAAGGGGAGAAAATGAAAAACTCAGCAAGGATCTAGAAGGAAAGAATGGTAAACACTGGGAAGAACTACAGGGAGAGAATGACAAAATACAAAAAGAATTAAAGGAAGAGAAACCCAAACTCCAAAAATAACTAGAGGAAGAGAAACATAATCTCCAAAAAGAACTAGAGGGAGAGAAGGACAAACTCCCAAAGGAAGTAGAAACACTGAAAAGTACCAGGCTGAAATGAAAAAAGAAAGAGACCAGTGAAGCAAGGAGCTACAAGTAGAAAATGACAAGCTCCAAAAGGAAATGGAAATACTAAAGAAATCACAGGAAGAAAGGAAAAAGGAAATGGAACACTCATCCAATCAACAGGAAAGGATGGGAGAAAGCCCCAGAAGCAGAATGGATGAAACAGAAAATAGAATATCAGATCTGCAGGATAACACAGATCATCTAAAATGCTCAAGTGAAGACTATGAAAAATTAAAAAAAAAACCCACAAGAGTGGAATAACCAGAAAATGTGGGATACTATGAAAAGACCAAATCTCTGCATCATAAAGATAGAGGAAGGAGAAGAATCCCAAGACAATGGTATTGATCAGATCTTCAACAGGATAACAGAAGAAAATTTTCCCAAACTGAAAAAAGACAAATCTATACAAATACAAGAAGCACACAGAATACCAAATAGACAAGACTGGAAAAGAAACTCCCCATGTCATATCATAGATAAAACACTAGATGCTCAAAACAAAGACAAAATACTGAAAGCCACAAGAGAAAAACAACAAATTACATACAAGGGGAAACCCATCAGAATTACAGCGAACTTCTCAGTGTAAACTATGAAAGCCAGAGAATGTGGACTAAAGTATTCCCAGTGCTAAATGACTTTAGATGGCAACCCACATTACTATACCCAGCAAAAATATCAATTATAGGGGGCTGGAGAGATGGCCTAGTGGTTGGGAGCGCCGACCACTCTTGCAGAAGACCTGGGTTCGATCCCCAGCACCCACATGGCGGCCGAGAACCATCTGAAACTCCAATTCCAGGAGAACTCCAGTTCCGGGGGAATCCGAGACCCTCTTCTGACCTCCGCGGCATTGCACGACACGGGTGCACAAACTTGCATGCAGACAGTACATTCATACACATACAGAAATAAAAAAAAATCAATTATAGTTGAAGGAAAAAGAAAAATGTTTCATGACATAAACAAGATGAAACAATACATAAATACAAACAATACAAAAAAACCAACACTTCAGAAAATACTGAAAGAAATTCAAAGAACAGAGGAAAGAAGCAATTATCCCCAACCAACTAAAGAGAGAAACTAATAAAAGCATAACACCATAAATACAAACCTAGACCAAGAATGCAAACCAAGAATAAGTTGAAAGGAAGCAACATACAATTCTCAATAATAACCATAAATATTAATGGTCTAAACTCCCTAATCAAAAGACATAGACTGGGAGAATGGATTAGGAAACAGAACCCATCTATATGCTGCCTACAGGAAACCCATCTCACCTTCAAGGATAGAAACAAACTCAAAGTGAAAGGATGGAAAAAAATATTCCAAGCAAATGGTACCAAAAAGCAAGCAGGAGTTGCTATTCTAACATCAGACAAATAGACCTCAGAGTAAAGTCGATCAGAAGAGGCAAAGAGGGCCATTACATCCTTATCATAGGAACAATTAACCAGGAAGACATCATAATCCTAAATGTTTATGCACCAAACTCAGGTGCACCAAACTATACAAACACAATTCTGCAGGTCCTCAAGACAGATTAATCCCAAAACGCCAATAGTGGGAGACTTAAATACCCCACTGAGCCCCTTGGATAGATCAACTAGACAAAAAATAAATAGAGACATTGGCACTGAATAATACAATACAACAAATACTCCACCCAAACACCAGAGAATATACTTTCTACTCAGCACCTCACGGAACATTCTCCAAAATTGACCACATACTGGGGCACAAAAGAAACCTCGCCAGGCGTGGTGGCGCATGTCTTTAATCCTAGCACTTGGGAGGCAGAGGCAGGCGGATCTTTGTGAGTTCAAGGCCAGCCTGGTCTACAGAGTGAGTTCCAGGACAGCTGGGGCTACAGGGAGACCCTGTCTCGAAAAGACCAAAAAACAAAACAAAACAAAAAAAACAACAAAAAAACCTCAACAAATACAAAAGGATTGAAATAATTTCATGCATTCTATCAGACCACAGTGCAATAAAGCTCAACATTAACACCAGAATAAGCCTAACTAGCTACAAGAACACATGGAGACTATACAACACAGTCCTGAATAATGAATGGGTCAGGGAAGATATAAAGAATGAAACAAAAGTATTCATGGAACTAAATGAAAAAGATAATACAACACAACAAAACCTGTGGGATACTTTAAAAGCAGTCTTGAGAGAGAAATTTATAGCCCTAGGTGCCCACATTAAAAAAACAGAAAAGGAGGGGCTGGAGAGATAGCGTAGTGGTTAAGAGAACCGACTGCTCTTGCAGAGGACCCGGGTTCGATCCCCAGCACCCACAGGGCAGCTAAGAACTATCTGTAACTCCAATTCCAGGAGAACTCCAGTTCCAGGGGAAACCAAGACCCTCTTCTGACCTCTGCAGCATTGCACAACACAGGTGCACAAACCTGCATGCAGACAGTACACTCATACACATACAAAAATAAATAAAATTCAAAATAAATAAATAAATAAATAAACAGAAAGGGAACAAGTAAATGATCTAACACTACAACTAAAAACACTTGAGAGAGGAGAACAAATGGATCCTAAACCCAACAGACAGAAAGAAATAACAAAAATCACAGCAGAAATCAATGAAATAGGAACAAAGAAAACAATACAAAGAATCAATGAATTCAAAAGCTGGTTCTTCGAAAAGATAAACAAGATAGACCTCTAGCCCAGTTAACCAAAAGAAAGAAAAACAACTCCAAATTAATAGTATTTGTGATGAAAAGGGAAACATCACAACAGATTAAAAAAAAAAAAAAAAGATCCAGACAATCATACGAGAATAATTCAAAAATCTATACTCTGGGGCTGGAGAGATGGCCTAGTGGTTAAGAGCACCAACTGCTCTGGAAGAGGACCAGGGTTCAATCCCCAGCACCCACATGGTGGCTGAGAACCATCCTTAACTCCAGTTCCAGGGGGATCCGACACCCTCTTCTGACCTATGAGGCACTGCACTGACACAGGTGCACAAAACCTACATGCAGACAGTATAGTCATACACATACAAAAATAAAAATAAATAAAAAAATTTTAAAAAGAATGCTTTAAAAAAATCTATACTCTACTAAGTTTGAAAACATAAAAGAAAGGGATGAATATCTGAAATCCTGGGAACCAACAAAGCTTAACCAAGAGGAAGCTGACAGTTTAAACAGACCTGTAACATTTGAGGAAATTGAAGACCTAATAAAAAACCTCCGAACTAAAAAAAGCCCAGGCTCAGAAAGTTTCACAGCAGAATTCTATAAAACATTTAAAGAGGTCTTACAACCACTACTACTCAAACTGTTCAGAAGGATACAAACAGAAGGAATTCTCCCCTACTCCTTCTATGAAGCCAGCATCACTCTAATACCAAAACCAGGCAAAGACACAATCAAAAAAGAAAGCTATAGACCCATCTCATTAATGAACATAGATGCAAAAATTCTCAACAAAATATTTGCAATCACATACAGACCCACATCAAAAAAATCGTCCATCATGATTAAGTTGGATTCATAACAGAGATGCAAGGATGGTTCAACGTATGTAAATCAATAAATATCATAAAACATATGACTGAAAGACATAAACCACACAATCATCTCAACTGATGCAGAAAGCCTTTGATAAGATCCAGCATCCCCTTCATGTTTAAAGTTCTAGAGGGAACTGAACTGACGTGAACATTCCTAAATATAATCAAAGCCATATACAACAAACCCACTGCCAACATCATCCTAAATGGAGAAAAATTAGAACCATTCCCCTTAAAGGAAGGGGCCAGGCAAAGCTGCCCCCTATCGCTACTCCTCTTCAACATAGTGCTTGAAATGCTGGATAAGGCAATAAGGCAAGAAAGGGAAATTAAAGGAGTACTAATTGGAAAAGAGGAAGTCAACTCTCCCTGTTTGCAGATGATATGATAGTTTACCTGAGGGCTGTAAAAACTCCACCAGAGGGCTGGAGAGATGGCCTAGCGGTTAGGAGCGCCGACGCTCTTGCAGAGGACCCGGGTTCGATCCCCAGCACCCACATGGTGGCCGAGAGCCGTCTGAAACTCCGATTCTAGGAGAACTCCAGTTCCAGGGGAATCCGACACCCTCTTCTGACCTCCGCGGCATTGCACGACACGGGTGCACAGACTTGCATGCAGACAGTACATTCATACACATACAGAAATAAAAAAAAACAAACAAAAAAAAAAACTCCACCAGAAAACTCCTAGAAACAATTAAGAGTTTCGGTAAAGTGGAAGGATACAAAATTAACTTGGAGAAATCAGGAGCCTTTCTTTACACCAACAACAAGCAACTGGAGAAGGAATATAAGGAGACCTTTCCACTCGCAACAGCCTCAAAACAAACAAACAAACAAACAAAAAAACCAAAAAAAAAACCAAAAACCCTGGGAACAAACCTAACCAAAGACACCAAAGATTTGTAACAACAAAAATTTTAAACCCCTGAAAAAGGAGATTGAAGATGGCATCAAAAGATGGAAAAACCTCCTATGCTCATGGATTGGAAAAATTAATATAGTAAAAATGTCCATTCTACCCAAATTAATACACAGATTCAATGCAATCCCAATTAAAATCCACGAGTTTCTTCACAGACTTGGAAAAAAAAAATCCTCAAATTCATATGGAAAGACAAAAGACTCCGAATAATGCAACCCTGAGTGAAAAATGCAATACGGGGGGGGGCGGGGGATTACCTTACCAGACTTCAAACTATAGTACAGGGCTATAGTCATAAAAACAGCTTGGTACTGGCACAAAAACAGACCTGTTGACCAAAGATACATGCACATCTATGTTTATTGCAGCTCTTTTTACAATAGTGAAGAGTTGGGATCAACCCAAATGTCCCTCAACTGATGAGTAGACAACAAAAATGTGATACATCTACACAATGGAGTTCTATGCAGTGGTAAAGAAAGATGACACCGGGGCTGGAGAGATAGCTCAGCAGTTAAGAGTGCCAACTGCTCTTGCAGAGGACCAGGGTTTGATCCCCAGCACCCACATGGAGGCTAAGAACCATCTCTGACTCCAGTTCCAGGGGAATCCAATGCCTTCTTCTGACCTCTGTGGCACTGCACGACACAGGTGCACCAGCCTACATGCAGACAGTACACTCATACATATAAAAAATAATAAATAAATATTAAAAAAGAAAGATGACACCATGGACTTTGCAGGTAAATGGATGAAACTTGAAGCCATTATGCTAAGTGAAGTAACACAGACCCCTCAAAACAAACAGGGAATGGTTTCCCTCATTTATGGATGCTAGTACCAAATTCCCCAATTGAAAGGAAAGCTGAGCAACGTTATAATGTGAGTCTCTTAATGAGCCCTAGAATTAACTCACCACTTACTTTCAGACATGGTAATTAACATATATGGGTGGAAGGTATATATTCATATTTTAGAGTAATACAAAATTAAAGGAAAAATGTGAATTCCTAAACATATATCAGAGTTAACTTACAGTTTATTCCTGGAGGACATAATTCTGGCACATATATGACATTTATATAGGCACACTTTGGAGCAATACAATTATGAGGGAACCACAACAACATAAGGATTGGGTCAAAGAACAGACTAATACAGTTAAAGTCTGCCCAAAACAATAAACCTTTGCAGAGAAAAACCTTAAAAAGACAGAGAAAGATGCAGGACATACATGGCAGAATGCATGAACTGGGGTGGGGTGGGAGCAAGGGAAAGGGGAGTGTGTCTAAACTGAAAAATGATGTCTGAAACACACAAAACATCAATAAAAGTATTATATTAATAAAAATATTAATAAAAAAGAAACCCACAAAGAAATAGGGAACCATAGCTCAGACAAAACAAACCTCTAGAAATGGATCCAACTGGAAGTACATGAACTTTAACAAGGGTATCAAATTAGACAATGGGAAAAGAATGGTCTATAAGCAAATGATACTAGGAAAACCAAACACCTACCACACGGAAAAAATCAATGCAAATGTATTAAAAACTTAATCACAAGACTTAAGACCATAAAACTAATAGAAACAATATAGGGAAGTTTCATAACACAGAACTTGGCAATAACTGTAATGATATATAAACCACAGAAAGAAGATAATTACCAGTAACATAATGTCAAGCTAAACAGCTTCAAATCTTATATTTTACCTCTTATTTATTTATTTATTTTTTAATTTTATTTATTTCTGTATGTGTATGTATGTACTGTCTGCATGTAAGTTTGTGCACCCGTGTCGTGCAATACCGCGGAGGTCAGAAGAGGGTCTCGGATTCCCCTGAAACTGGAGTTCTCCTGGAATTGGAGTTTCAGATGGTTCCTAGCCACCATGTGGGTGCTGGGGATCGAACCCAGGTCCTCTGTAAGAGCGGTTGGCACTCTTAACTGCTAGGCCATCTCTCCAGCCCATTACCTCTTATTTATTACTTGAGTGTTTGTGCATGTGGTACACCATAGTGTGGCATGTTCATGGAGGGCAGAGGACAACTGGAGGGTCAGATCTCTTCCACCATGTACAGCAAGCACCTTTATCCCTTGAACCATCTCACAAGCCTCTTAAATAGCTTCTATACAGCAAGGGAAACAACCAAGAGAATGAAAATGAAGTCACAAAAATGAGAGGCAATATTTGTAAACCAAGTATCTGATATGGGATCAATACTGAAATATATAAGTAACTCCTACAAGTGAATATCAAAAATAAACAACATAATTAAACACCAGACAATGGCCAGGCACGGTGGTGTACACCTTTAATCCCGGCACTCAGGAGAGAGAGACAGGCAGAACCCTGTGAGATCCATGCCAGCCCAGTCCACCTAGCCAGTTCCAGGAAAGTTAGGGCTATAAGAAGACCTTGTCTCAAAACAACAACAAAAAGACAACAGACACAGCAAGTATCAAGAGCATGTGGAGTCATTTAAATAAGTGCGCACTGCTGGAGGGAAGGCAAATGGCAGAGGAGCTATGTAAAACAGTATGGGGGCTCCCCCCAAAATAAACACCACTACGATTTTACCCAAAAGTATTAAAAATAAAATCTAGAAGACAGTTATATGCCTGTGTTCATTTGAGGCATTATTTGCAATAGCCAAGAAGTAGAAACAGCTTAAAGTCTACTGATGATGAAAGGAAAAGAAGCTGGGGGCTGGAAAGATGGCTCAGCAGTTAAGAGCACCGACTGCTCTTGCAGAGGACCCCAGCACCCACATGGCAGCTAAGAACCATCTTTAAGCTGGGCATGGTGGCGCATGCCTTTAATCCTAGCACTTGGGAGGCAGAGGGAGGTGGATCTCTGTGAGTTCAAGGCCAGCCTGGTCTACAGAGTGAGTTCCAGGACAGCTGGGAGATCCTGTCTCAAAAAAAAAAAGAAAGAAAAGAAGTTGTGGTTTATGCATAGAATAGAATACTATGTGGCCTTTTTTTTTTTTTTTTGGTCTTTTTGAGACAGGGTCTCCCTGTAGACCCAGCTGTCCTGAAAATCACTCTGTAGACCAGGCTAGTCTTGAACTCACAGAAATCCACCTGCCTCTGCCTCCCGAGTGCTGGGATTAAAGGCGTGCGCCACCACACCTGGCTATAAAATATTTTCAATAAGTAAATAGTATCCTATTCACTGAAAGGGGCAGAGAAGTTGGAGAGTAAAGATTAATAGCAAAATAATGTTGGTAAGGATTGGACAGTGAAGCTTTGGCCCAGCTCTGGTAGCGTATTTATGTTCACATGTGTTCCTCCATGAATCAGGGCCTAAAGTAAAGAATTCCAGTCTCTCTTGATGCCTGTGGTCCCGGTTTCATTTTGGTTACTCTGATAAAACACCCTGACAAAAAGTCACAGGAGAAAGGGTTTATTTTTCTCACAATTCCAGGCTATGGTCAGTCCATTGCTGCGAGACGTCACTGTGAGACGTCAAGGCAGAAGAAACCTAAAACAGGTAGTCACATCACATCCGCAGTCGAGAACACAGAAAAAGGAATGTGTGCTTCCAACTTTGGAAGTTTTATACAGTTCAGGACCCAAACCCAGGGAATAGTACTGCCCACCACGGGCCAGTTCCCACCTCAGTTACCGTAATCAGGACGCTCCCTGGCAGACTAACCTGATCTAACAGTCCTTCGTGGAAACTCTCTTCCCGGCAGATTCAAGATTGTCTCCAGCAAATGTTTTGTTTTGCAGCAGGGTTTTGCTATGTAGCTTTTAGCTGGCTGGAACTCACTGTATAGACCAGACTGGTTTCCAGCTCACGTTAGTTCTACCCAAGTGCTGGGATTACAGTGTGTGCCACTATATTCCAGCTGGTCAATAAGGCACTTAAGACAATGAACACAACTGAGCTTGTTAAATTATTATTTTGTTTTGTTTTGGTTTTGATCCAAGGTTTGGAGAGGACCTGGAAGTCCCTACTCAGTTTAACATTTGGTTTGAAATATATGCTGACTTTTAACTTTCAGAGCTGAACAATCTAATCCTTGATGGTTCCAGAATGAGGTTAGAAATTTGGAATTGTTTGTGGGCACTCTCTATGCTGACAGGGTAAGACAGGGACTCAAGCCAGGCTGACTTGTCACCAATTTGCCGTCAATGTATCTTCAGTGAACTTTCTTGTATAAACAGCACCCAAGATGGTCCTTTGCAGTATAGACAAACTCTTTCTGGAANCCGCGGAGGTCAGAAGAGGGTCTCGGATTCCCCTGAAACTGGAGTTCTCCTGGAATTGGAGTTTCAGATGGTTCCTAGCCACCATGTGGGTGCTGGGGATCGAACCCAGGTCCTCTGTAAGAGCGGTTGGCACTCTTAACTGCTAGGCCATCTCTCCAGCCCATTACCTCTTATTTATTACTTGAGTGTTTGTGCATGTGGTACACCATAGTGTGGCATGTTCATGGAGGGCAGAGGACAACTGGAGGGTCAGATCTCTTCCACCATGTACAGCAAGCACCTTTATCCCTTGAACCATCTCACAAGCCTCTTAAATAGCTTCTATACAGCAAGGGAAACAACCAAGAGAATGAAAATGAAGTCACAAAAATGAGAGGCAATATTTGTAAACCAAGTATCTGATATGGGATCAATACTGAAATATATAAGTAACTCCTACAAGTGAATATCAAAAATAAACAACATAATTAAACACCAGACAATGGCCAGGCACGGTGGTGTACACCTTTAATCCCGGCACTCAGGAGAGAGAGACAGGCAGAACCCTGTGAGATCCATGCCAGCCCAGTCCACCTAGCCAGTTCCAGGAAAGTTAGGGCTATAAGAAGACCTTGTCTCAAAACAACAACAAAAAGACAACAGACACAGCAAGTATCAAGAGCATGTGGAGTCATTTAAATAAGTGCGCACTGCTGGAGGGAAGGCAAATGGCAGAGGAGCTATGTAAAACAGTATGGGGGCTCCCCCCAAAATAAACACCACTACGATTTTACCCAAAAGTATTAAAAATAAAATCTAGAAGACAGTTATATGCCTGTGTTCATTTGAGGCATTATTTGCAATAGCCAAGAAGTAGAAACAGCTTAAAGTCTACTGATGATGAAAGGAAAAGAAACTGGGGGCTGGAAAGATGGCTCAGCAGTTAAGAGCACCGACTGCTCTTGCAGAGGACCCCAGCACCCACATGGCAGCTAAGAACCATCTTTAAGCTGGGCATGGTGGCGCATGCCTTTAATCCTAGCACTTGGGAGGCAGAGGGAGGTGGATCTCTGTGAGTTCAAGGCCAGCCTGGTCTACAGAGTGAGTTCCAGGACAGCTGGGAGATCCTGTCTCAAAAAAAAAAAGAAAGAAAAGAAGTTGTGGTTTATGCATAGAATAGAATACTATGTGGCCTTTTTTTTTTTTTTTTGTTCTTTTTGCGAAAAGTGCTGTAGTGGCAGCCAGGCGTGGTGGTGCACACCTATCATCCCAGCACTCAGGAGCAGAGGGCAAGTGGATCTCTGAGTTCAAAGGCCAGCCAGGTCTACATAGTGAGGTTTCAGGGAAGCTGGTCTACAGGGGAGACCCCTTGTCTCAAAAAGACCAAAAAAACAAAAAAAAAATGGCAAAAAAAAAAAAAAAAAAAAAAAAAAAAAAAAAAAAAATTTCTTTTCTTTTTCTTTTTTTTTTTTGGGACAGGATCTCCCAGCTGTCCTGGAACTCACTCGTAGGGACCAGGTGGCCTTGAACTCACAGAGATCACCTCCCCCCTCTGCCCTCCCAAGTGGCTAGGATTAAAGGCATGCGCCACCATGCCCAGCTAAAGATGGTTCTTAGCTGCCTGTGGGTGCTGGGGTCCTCTGCACGAGCCGTCGGGTGCTCTAACTCTGAAGCCATCTTTCCCGCCCCAGTTTCTTTCTTTCCTTCCTCAGTCGGACTTTAAGCTTGTTCTACCTTCTTGGCTTTGCACATAAGCCTCAAATGAACACCGGCCTATAACTGTTTCTGGCTTTTCTTTTAATACTTTTGGGTAAAATCGTAGTGGTGTTTATTTTGGGGGGAGCCCCCATACTGTTTTACATAGCTCCTCTGCCATTTGCCTTCCCTCCAGCAGTGGATGAGTTTCCCATTTCCCCACAACCTCTTTAGCATCTGTTGTCTTTTGTTGTTGTTTTGAGACACGGTCTTTCTTTAGTCCTAAAACTTCCTGGAACTGGCTAGGTGGACTGGGCTGGCATGGATCTCACAGGGTTCTGCCTGTCTCTCTCTCCTAAGTACTGGGATTAATTAAGGTGTACACCACGTGCCTGTCCATTGTTTGGTGTTTAATTATGTTGTTATTTTTTGATATTCACTTGTTAGGGAGTACTTTATATATTTCAGTATTGATCCCATATCAGATACTTGGTTTACAAATATTGCCTCTCATTTTTGTGACTTCATTTTCATTATCTTGGTTGGTTTTTTCTTTTGCTGTATAGAAGCTATTTAAGAGGCTTGTGAGATGGTTCAAGGGATAAAGGTGCTTGTTTACATGTGGAAGAGATCTGACCTCCAGTTGTCCTCTGCACTCCCTGAACATGCAACACCTGGTTGTACCACTGCACAAACACTCCAAGTAATACATAATAAGCGGTTACTGGGCTGAGAGAGGCTCAGAAGTAAGGTGCCACCGCTCTTACTGAGGAACTGGGTTCGATCCCAGCACCCACATGGTGGCAGGAAACCATTCTGAAACTCCAATTCCAAGGAGAACTCCAGTTTCCGGGGAATCCCGAGACCCTCTTCGACCTCCCGCGGTTTTGCACGACACGGGTGCACAAACTTCCATGCCGACAGTACTCATACACATACAGAAATAAATAAAATTAAAACCCAANTGGCCATTCTTAAGGAAACACTGTCACATGCTATGATATACTGAACCTGGAGGACATAATATTAAGTAAAATAGGTCTGTCACACAAGGTTAAGTACTACATGATGCCACTTATAGGAGTTAGCTGAATTAGGTAAATCCATAAAAGTAAAGTGCTTGCCAGGGGCTAGAGGGAAGGAAGTAGAAGCTGCTGGTCAGTGGGATGGAGTTTCCATCTACAAAGTGAAAATGTTCTACAGATCTCCTGTATTAAGTGTGTTTTTGATAAATGATAAGGTACTATCCACAAAAGAGCTTATTAAAAGGGTAGATCCTCGTGTGTCTTTAACACACACACACACCCTAAACTAAAATTTAAGTGGTTAAGAAAAAGTCTGATAGTCAGGGTTAGTACAAAATATGACAAAGTCAAAAACAACATTACCGAAGTAAATAAGCTAGACTGGGCTTGACTTGGAGAAGCAGATGCTCTCTTTATCCTGATTTCTTCATCTGTAAAATGAACTAGACTACAGAAACTGGAATGTATTTCAGCTCTAATAGCTTATGAATCATCTTAACACAAACCAGAAAGCTTGGAATAAAAAATAGACTTGAATAACATCACCCTAAAAGCCTGTTGAGTGTGTCTGAAAATGGACTATTGCTGAAGTTTTTTAAGCCTTAAGAAAAATCAAGTAATGCAAATATCTGTTCCACTGATATAATAATAGTTAGAACAAACATTTCACATAGTTTCTGAGCCATTTAGTGTTTTTACATGACCCACCCAAATATAAATGTGGTATCTGAAACAATAGTTTGGACATTTCCATGTTATAAAACATCCTAAGTGCTTTTTAAAAAAGATTCTGGTACATGATATATAAAACATTCTTTCAAAACATGAATACCTAACTTTAGTGGAATTTGTTAAAAATGTTACCAATTTTTGCTCAATTATCAGCATGCAGTATATCTAGAAACAAATGTCATCTAGTAGCAAATGCAAAGACTCTTGGATCAACATTGTTTCAAGTACTTACTACCTTCTAGCTGTCTCCAGATACATTAGAAAGTTACCCAAGCCTCAGTTTTCCTGTTTGTACAATGAAAAGCTGGACATTCTCCAAACCTTTCATGTTCAGAATTCCTGGTGGTGTTGCACTGCTATGTATATACCATGCTACAAAACTTTCAGAGAGACTGCATTTAATAGAAATGACATATCAAGGGGCTGGAGAAATGGCTTAGCACCTAAGAGCACTGGCTGCTATTGAAGAGGGACCTTGGGTTCCCAGTACCCATATGGTGGCTAACAACCATCTGTAACTCCAGTTCCAGGGGAATCCAATACTTCTTCTGAGATCTGTGAACACTGCATGACACAGGTTCACTTACATTCATGTAGGGCATACACTCACACACATAAAATAAAAATAATAAAAAATATTTTTTCAAAAACCAAATGATGTATTAGCTGGCCATGGTGGTTCACACTATAATCCCAGCATTTGGGAGGCTGTGGCAGGAGGACTGTCGTGAGTTCAAGGCCACCCTGGGCTATCTAGTGAGTCCCAGGCAAGCTTGAGGGCTAGAGTGAGACCTTGTCTCAAAAAAAAAAAAAAAACAAAAAAAAAAAAAAAAAAAAAAAAAAAAATCTTTCTCCAAAAATTGTACCACCCTGAGTATCAGAACACCCTGATAAATGCATTAATTTTGCATTGCCTGAGATTGGTGACACACTAAGTATCCACTCACTATTATGCAGAGTCCAGGAGCACCAAGCTGGGAATCATGGGTATAGATCATATCTAAATTCTTAAATTCTATTTCAAACAAGTTTGGGGGAAGCTCATTTTTATCATTACAAACTACTTAAAAAAATCACCAATAAGGAAGAAAGTAAAAGCACCTTGTATTTCTTTTATTTGTTCAAATACTGAGCACTAACACCTGGGGCTGTGAAATGTGGTTTTTAAGTAAAAAATAATGGATTACATTCTTTTTTCAAGTACATTTTCCTAATTTTTTTTTACAAATCACCATGTTTTCCCCCTCCCCGCCACAATTTCTTCTCCTTTATCCAGTGGAAGGTGTGCTCCAATCTCATCTCAAAGTGCAAGAAAGCTAATACATGTAATATCCCATTTCCAACTTCAGATTGGCAAAATCAAGATGAGAAAGTTTGGTAAAGCATTAGAGGTTGAAGGAAGCAGAAATCTGACACTGATACAAACTGGTAAGAATCTACTTGCACTAATTATCTGGGGGCAACTTTATAGACAAAATTAATTAATGTATAAATATTCTTTTCATTTTAATTGAAACACTGTACTATACATATTAGTGGGGCACAGTGTGATCCTTCAGTGCAGGTATACAATGCATGAGATAGAAATGGAGAAAAGGGTGCCTGGGTATATGTCACGTAAGACTATGATTTTCTGTGGGGTGCTTGGAAGCAGGGAAACACGTTATCCTTTTTTTTTTTTTTTTTTTGTCTTTTCGAGACAGGGTCTCTCTGTATGCCCCAGCTGTCTGGAACTCAGACTCTGTAGACCAGGCTGGGACCTTGAACTCACAAAGAGTCGCATGCCTCGCCATCCCAAGTGCTGGATTAAAGTCATGCACCACAACACCCCTGCTAAAGAATGGGAAACATCTTCTATCAGCTACTTTAAGACAATGCCTTCTTGTCAACCAGCTATACAGAAAGTCAGGACCTATTCCACTGTACTCATCAGCCATCAGGACCTATTCCACTGTACTCGTCAGCCATCAGGACCTATTCCACTGTACTCATGAGCCATCAGGACCTATTCTACTGTACTCATGAGCCATCAGGACCTATTCCACTGTACTCATCAGCCATCGGGACCTATTCCACTGTACTCGTCAGCCATCGGGACCTATTCCACTGTACTCGTCAGCCATCGGGACCTATTCCACTGTACTCGTCAGCCATCGGGACCTATTCCACTGTACTCGTCAGCCATCAGGACCTATTTCACTGTACTCGTCAGCCATCGGGACCTATTCCACTGTACTCGTCAGCCATCGGGACTTATTCCACTGTACTCGTCAGCCATCGGGACTTATTCCACTGTACTCGTCAGCCATCAGGACCTATTTCACTGTACTCGTCAGCCATCAGGACCTATTTCACTGTACTCGTCAGCCATCGGGACTTATTCCACTGTACTCGTCAGCCATCCGGACCTATTCCACTGTACTCTTCACGCATCGGGACCTATTCCACTGTACTCTTCACGCATCGGGACCTATTCCACTGTACTCGTCAGCCATCGGGACTTATTCCACTGTACTCGTCAGCCATCGGGACTTATTCCACTGTACTCGTCAGCCATCGGGACCTATTCCACTGTACTCGTCAGCCATCGGGACTTATTCCACTGTACTCGTCAGCCATCGGGACTTATTCCACTGTACTCGTCAGCCCTTGGGACCTATTCCACTGTACTCTTCACGCATCGGGACCTATTCCACTGTACCCGTCAGCCATCGGGACCTATTCCACTGTACCCGTCAGCCATCGGGACCTATTCCACTGTACCCGTCAGCCATCGGGACCTATTCCACTGTACCCGTCAGCCATCGGGACCTATTCCACTGTACCCGTCAGCCATCGGGACTTATTCCACTGTACTCGTCAGCCATCGGGACCTATTCCACTGTACTCGTCAGCCATCGGGACCTATTCCACCGTACTCGTCAGCCATCGGGACCTATTCCACCGTACCCGTCAGCCATCGGGACATACGCCAACCGTACCGCCGTCAGCCAGCGGGACCCCCCCCCCCCCCCTTATTCCACCGTACTCATCAGCCATCGGGACCTATTCCACTGTACTCGTCAGCCATCGGGACCTATTCCACTGTACTCGTCAGCCATCGGGACCTATTCCACTGTACTCGTCAGCCATCGGGACCTATTCCACTGTACTCATCAGCCATCGGGACCTATTCCACTGTACTCATCAGCCATCGGGACCTATTCCACTGTACTCGTCAGCCATCAGGACCTATTCCACTGTACTCGTCAGCCATCGGGACCTATTCCACTGTACTCATCAGCCATCGGGACCTATTCCACTGTACTCATCAGCCATCCGGACCTATTCCACTGTACTCATCAGCCATCCGGACCTATTCCACTGTTCTCATCAGCCATCTGTCTCTGCCTCTCCCTCTCAGCCTTTCAAGGTTCTGATAACCACCATTCTATTATTTGAGATCAAGTTAAAAAAAACTTTTCTTGATTTTTATTTCTAAAAAAGTATACAGATTAACTTCTTTCAAGATAAATTTATTCTTAAAAATTTCAAAATCTAAGCTACTGAATATTGTAAGCCAGAAAACTTAAATACAAAAATTTGAACAAAGATTATCAATTCTTTAGTTATACTATATATGTTAGTTTTCAAAGTATATTTCTTAGTAATGTAACGTAAGTGTATTTTTCAATAAAATTCAGGGCAAAGATAAATGGTCCATTGACCAATGAAGTCACTTTTCAGCTTCCACATGTGATTGTGAATATGTTGTACTTGTTTTTCTGTGCCTGTCTTACATCACACACAATATGCCCCAGTTCAATCTATGCTGCTGCATAGAACAGAACCTCGGTTTGGGGGCTTAATAAGACTTCATTGTGAGGCTCGCTGGTTAACAGCACCTGCTACTCTTGCAGAGGACCTAGGCTCAGTTGCCAGCACCCATATAGCACCTCGTAACTGTAACTACAGTTACAGGGGATTTGATGCCCACTTCTGGCCCCCAATTGCACCAGGCATGCATGTAGTATATACGTACATGCATGCAAGCAAAACACTCATACAGATAAATTAAAAATAAGTCTTTAAAAACAATACTTCATTGTATTTAAAGATAAATATCTTTTATTAACTACTCATCTGCCAGTGGACACCTAGGTGAAAGCCATACCTTGGCTACTATGAACAGTGCTTTAATAAATCTTTGCATGCAAAATGTCTCTTCAACATGCTGATTCCAATTCCTTTAGGCATATACATTGTAATGAGATTGATATCTAGTATTTTGTTTGTTGAGGCAAGATCTCACTATGTAGTCTGGGTTGCCTGGAACTTATTAGGTAGACCAGGCTGGCGTTAAACTCACAGAGATCCACCTGCCTAGCCTCCTGAGTGCTGGGATTTATGTACAGTTTTGTTGTTGGGTTTGTTTTTTTGTTTTGTTTTTGGTCTTTTTGAGACAGGGTCTCCCTGTAGCCCCAGCTGTCCTTGAACATGCTATGTAGACCAGGCTGGTCTTGAAGTCACAGAGATCTGCCTGCCTCTGCCTCTGCCTCCCGAGTGCTGGGATTAAAGGTGTGTGCCACCATGCCTGACTGCACAGTTTTTTGAAGAACCTCCATAACCTTTTCCATAATGGCATTATCAATTTTTATTCCTATTTTTTGGGGGGGGGGATCAAGGTGTTTGCCATAGAAGCACATATACCCGAGAATCCCTAGCACAGAAATAAAAAGCTGGGTAGAGCACTTCCCTCCCATCCCTTCCCTAAAGATGGAGCCAAGTTGCCAGTTACCATTGTATTAGAGTGCTTTTTTTTTTCGCTTTTTTTTTATTGATGTTTTGTGTATTTCATACATCATTTTCCAATTCAGTTCAGGCATATATCCACTTCCCTTCCCCCCCACCCCACCCCTACCCATCCCAGATCATGCATTCTGCCATAATTTTTCTGCGTCTTTCTCTTTTTTTTTTTTTTTT
>VZQC01010571.1:402769-418805 GCA_009823505.1 Rhizomys pruinosus | reverse complement strand
CAGGACATTTCAGTAGATGCCCCCTGCTATATCCGCGGCGACTTAGGTTCACCTCAGCGAGGCAAGGAACAGTTATCCCTTAAGTCCCTCAGCCTACCAACTGGGTATGGGCAATATAAGTAATGGTTGTTAAGCACCACTAGACTGGGGTGCAGTAGGAGGGCTAAGTTATACCAGGCTGAAACACTCATCCTTATAATAAAATTGCTATCTTTTGGAAATCAAACTGTATGTTATTTTCCTTCTCATATTTCTGAATTCAAAAACTGTTTCCCATTTTAATGTTTCGTATTAACTTGGGGTTGCACACGACTTTACATGCAGACAGTACAATGTCATACACAGAAACAGAAAATATAATTAAAAAACAAAAAAAAAATAAACAAAAAAGATGCATACATTACCCTATCAGTAGTGACCAACAAATCCCTAAGGTCTCTGATAAATGAAAAAGGTAAGGTGAAGTTCTAGACACCTGGTCCTAGGGATTTCACAATATATGAGAAGCACAGATCACAAGGACTCTAAGCGGATTTATGTTGCTCAGTTTGCCTTACAACCTAGGATACTTGGCACTAGCATCCACAGACATGTTTTTCTGGGATCTGTGTATGACTTTAAACATAAAAATATTCCATTTCTAATCCATTTTTTACCTGCAAACGCTCATGATGTCGCTCGTCTTTCTTTACTGCTGCATAGAGAACCACTCCATTGGTGTAGATGTCCACATTTTTCTCTATCCACTATCAGTTGAGGGGCACTTGGGATGGTTCCAGCTCTTCGTGCTATTGTGAAGAAAGCTGCAATAAACATGGTAACTATACATGTAATCCTCTTGGTGGATACGGGAAGACGTCGGTAGTATAATACCTTTTTAAATGTTTATCAGCCATCTCTAATTACCTCAACCTTTGAATCTCTGTCAGCTCTTTCTACCATCTTTTGAGTGTTAGGTCATTTGTTTTCCTTCTTCTTTGTTTTTTTTGAGTAGTTTATATTATTCTGTAAATCATGCTTTGTCCACATATATCTGCAGGTGAAGTTAGGTTTCTTCCTCACACTCTGTGGGTTTCTCTCATTTCCTTCTTTTTTTTTTTTTTTTTTTTTTTTGTCTTTTCGAGAGACAGGGTCTCCTTGTAGCCCCATCTGTCCTGGAACTCATTCTGTCGACCAAGCTGGCCTTGAACTCACAAAGATCCACCTGCCTCTGTCTCCAGAGTGCTAGGATTAAAGGAGTGTGCCACCACGCCCAGCTTTGTTTCTTTTGATGTACAGAAGCTTTTGAGTTTAATGAGGTCCCATTTGTCAATTGTCAATCTTATTTCTTGTGCAGCTGCTGTCTGATTTTGGAAGTCTTTTCCTACGCCTATGTCTTGAAAGCTGCCAACTTTTTCTTCTATTGCGTTCAGGGTTTTGGGTTTCACATTGAGGTCTTTGATCCATTTGGAGTTGACTTTTGTACAGGGCGAGAGGTAGGGGTTTAACTTTATTCTTCTACAAGTGGTGATCCAGTTTTGCCAACACCACTTGCTGAAGATGCTGTCTTTCCACCATTGTGTCTTCTTGGCCTCCTTGTCAAATATGACGTGGCTGAAATTGTATGTGCTCAAGTTTGAATATTCAGTTTTGTTCCATTGGTCAACAGGTCTGTTTTTGTGCCAGTACCAAGCTGTTTTTATGACTAGAGCCCTGTAGTATAGTAAGACTTCCTTCTTTGGCAGTAAAGAAGACTAGACAGTCTGAAGGGCTCTTCCATGACACAACTAGTATTTCCTATAAATATGAACTTACACCTACCTTGGTTGTGTACATCAACAAACATGTTCAAAATGTTAACTGTAATAATGTTTGGACATGTCAAGCAGCCCTAATCTGAAAGTCCAAAATCCCCCAAACTGAGTGCTCCATATCTGATCTTTTGTGGCAGGCGTTGAAGGAGTACTAAACACAGTACAAAATTACTTTTAAGTAAATCCATAAAGCTTATATATGTGAATTTGCACTTGAGTCCTATTCCCAAGATATCTCAGTGTTTATGTAAATATTTCAAAATATGAAGGAAAAAAGATCCTAAATTCAAAACAATTCTGGTCCCAAGCATTTCAGGTAACAATAATGATAACAAAAACCCTGAGAATATCCTAAATGTGAACCAGTAAGAGTTTACATTAAGTCACTCCGGAATATTCACATAGTGGATGAAATACTGTGACTAAATAAAATTATCTTAAATTGCAATATTAAGTAGGAGGCTGGGGATATTCCAACAGACAATATATAGGATGGTGCTATTTTCTTTTTCTTTCTCTTTTTTTTTTTTTTTTGGTCTTTTTGAGACAGGGTTTCCCTGTATCCCCAGCCAGCTTGGCCTTGAACTCAGAGAGATTTGCCTGCCTCTGCCTTCCGAGTGCTGGGATTAAAGGGGTGCACCACCATGCCTGGCTGGTGTCATTTTCCCAAAAGGTATAAAATGCAAAATTAAACAAGCACTGTTAAGAGATTCATTCTGATTTGATATGAGGAATAAAGGGTGGAAACAATCATGTATAAAATCCAAAAATGAGTGGTTGCTTCTGCTCAAGGAGGCAAGGTAAGCAGTAGAAAATGAAACTATGCAAGGGGAAGAAAACCACCCTGGGGAGGCCTTGTTTCACCAACTGGCTGGTGGGTTCATGAGAGTTTATTTTATCATATACATACATACAGCTTACAACACATAGCTACTACATATAATATTATGCAACAAGTGTTTTCTATTTTTTTTTTAAATAACTATATCAAGCTGGAGAGAATGCTCAGTGGTTACTTCCAGAGAACACGAGTTTGGTTCCTAGCATCCACACCAAGTGGCTCACAACTGCCTGTAATTCCAGCTCTAGGGGTCCGATACCCTCTTCTGGCTCTGGCCTCCATTGGAACCTGAGTATATGTGGCATACACTCACAGAAACACACAAATATATATAAATAAAGAATATTTAAAAATAATTATTATTCTGCTAAATGGAGTATTAAAGAGCCCCTTAAGTACTTATCTTTATACTCATAGCTCAGGGCATCTTTCAACCTTCATCAGAGAAGCTTCATTTTGAGGCACATGGTGATTAATACAGAGGCTCACAACTGGTCAACACCCAGAGAGTAAGCAACTGTGGAGTGTTCAGCCTTAAATGGGATATATGTACTACATCCCCCTCCTTTCAGGGCTCAGGTATCATGGCAGAAGAAGTGTCAGAAAGATTGTAAGAATGAGAGGCAGTGGATGACTGCTGCCAAACAACTGGTTTCCAGATAGGTGGGCCACTGCTCATATGATCTCACAGCAGCCTCGACTTTATATGCACAAAACCTGGACAAGATCAAGCCAGCCAAATTCCCAGCATGGGTGGGGGAATGGCTCATGAAATCCCTCCCCTAGTTGAGGAACTACTGGCAAATGATAGCTGCTGGGAGAAGAACAGCCAATTTTCCTCAGGTATTCAGCCTTGAGAGGCTACCCAAGCTCCAGCAGATGGCCCAACACCCATGAACACACCTGCACTAAGTAGACTCAGTGCCTTTAAAAATAAGAACATAATATCAAATGATGAAATCACCCAAAATAGCTGGAATTGAAAAAAAGGGGGAAAAAAGAACATATAAAACTGAGAGGGGAAAAATAGAGGAGTGAGGGAGAGGACTGAAAGGGAAGGGAACAGGGAGGTAGCAGATTTGATTAAAACATATTACATATGTGCATGAAATTCTCAAACAATAAAAAAACTTAAGATAGTACTAGCCAGACAAATAAGTAAAGAAAAAGAAAGGTATTAAAATTGGAAAGGAATATGTAAAATGGTTTATTTTCAAGTAATAAAAGTTGAGGGAGAGAGGGAGGAAAAGGAGGGAGGGATCATAAATGCAGTATAAGGCATATGAGAAGCAGGCAAGTCCACTCAACATGGCATCATGAGGAGTGTGTACCCACTGACTCCAGGATATACACTGTCTAATAAAACATGCACATGTCACAAACATAATAAGAATTTTCATAACCCAACTGAGATAGTAAAATGTCAGTAAGAACTTTATCCTGTCCCAAAAATATTTGTCTTGGGTCATCTCTAATGAACTAAGAAGGCCCATCACGTTTCACAGGGGCTAAACAAAACTTTGTAAAAGGTTAATGGAAAAATGTTTATGTGAAAAAAATGCCTCCAAATAGTTTTTTAGTGGGTGGATTCAGCACATACCACTGAATACCTTTGAGCTTAGTCCAATTTTGAATTAAGCTAGAGTTCACCTTTACAAAACAATAAACCTGTTTTTAAGTAAAACCCCATATTAATAAGAAACATGGAATGTGAATACAAAAAAGATATCAACTGAGCTTTATCTAAATATTTTACAAAGTTTTCCATGAGCCATCAGATTTTTTTTAAATGCATGAGCTTTTAAAAACATTGTTAGTCATTCATCTGTAAAAACGTAACTTTTTTTTTTTTTTTTTTTTTTTTTTTNTAACTTTTTTTTTTTTTTTTGTCTTTTTGGGACAGGGTCTCCCTGTAGCCCCAGCTGTCCTGGAACTCACTCTGTAGACCAGGCTGGCCTTGAACTCACAAAAAGATCCACCTGCCTCTGCCTCCCAAGTGCTAGGATTAAAGGCGTGCGCCACCACGCCTGGCAAAAACTTCACATTACACAGTAATTATGACAGTGATTCAAAGGGAAGAAACACACTTAGAACAGTCTACCTTCTGAGATATTTTAGTGCAATGAAAAAAGCCTGAGGAACATAAAATATTAGGGACATATTTTAAAGCTGCAGGTAATCAACCCAAGAAAATAAATTGAGGAACCAGGCAATATAATCACAATCACTTGAAAAATCATTTAAACTGTTTCTTAGTTGTAACTGTTAGCAGTTTCTTATGACTGTAATCTTTAAAAAAAAGACTACAAAAAGTAAATGCACATGTACATTAACATTTCTGTCTACTTGTAGTTAGGTGCTAACATGGCAGATTAAAATTTCCTCTTCTTTTCCAATTGTGCATTCTCTACTAAATTTAGTACATTATAGTTCCCAGTTAATTTTGTATTTATCTAAATAATGCTTGGCTAGAAACTTAATCTTTAAAATTGTATTTGTGAAGTAATTAAGAGTCTGAGAAAAAAAAACAGTGGAGAGAGCTACTCAGTGTTTTTGCAAAGTAACAACTTTCTCAGATGTTATTTAAGGGCTGCTAATTATTTTTAGTAGAGCTACATAATTAAGATTATTGACTTTATAAATTAGCATGAATAACTCTTAGGAGAACACAATGAATAACAGGATGTCAAGTGAGTTGCTCAAGGTCAGCTATCAATGAGATGGTCAGCATTGCAACCTCAGCTGCTTGTCTTCTCTACAGGGTCCTTCCTTGTTCACACCTTTGTCTGCAGAATGCTAACATGAGTATTGGTTATAGGGCAGAAATCACTTAGAGCATGAACTTATAAAGTCGAAAAGAAGTTAACCAAAATGTTACCATAATAACTCAATCTGATTTTTAGGTAACTGATTCATTACCTGAGTGATCAACTCCTGATTAGAGACTAATTTTCCTCCAATATGTGTTAAGTAGCACTGAGCTGGCTCCAGGCAGGTCAGGGGCTTCACTGGTGAGAACCAGCTCTTAAGAGAAATCATAAATTCTCTTCAGAGTTGGGCTGTGCTCAATCACTACAGTAATCTGAGTCAGGACCATCAGTGCTCACCTGAAGAACCTTTATGTCAGCCTTCTCATCCTCACAGCTGGGAAGGGATGAAGGAATACTAATTTCAAATTCTCTTTTTGAACCATTATAGACCGGACATAAAAAGACTTAATAATTTAGTTTTAAGAAGGCACAACTGCTTGCAAACTGGTTTTACATGAAGGATGCGTGTACTCATAAATTATCACTTATTGTTAAAAAAATGAAAAAAAAACTGAGAGAAAGATGCAGGACAGTAATGGCAGAATGCATGATCTGGGATGGGGTGGGGTAGGGTGGGGTGGGGGAAGGGAGAGGGAAATATGCCTAAACTGAATTGGAAAATGATGTATGAAATACACAAAGCATCAATAATAAAAAAAGGCTTCAAATAGTTTTATCATTTCTAATTTTATGTCTAAAACACAATTTACATTCATTTCCTTGATACAATCTTGGCCACTTAAATTCATTGGCCTCTTGTAAGCTCTAGTATTCCCTAGCAAGTTAAAAATACAGGAAATCAGGCCAGGTGTGGTAGCAAACACCTTTAATCCCAACACTCTAGAGGCAGAGGCAAAGGCAGATGGATCTTTGTGAGTTCAAGGCCAGCCTGGTCTACACAGTGAGTTCTAGGACAGTTGGGGCTATGGGGAGACTCTGTCTCAAAAACAAACAAACAAACAAACAAACAAACAAACAAAAAGACAAAAAAAATCAGTGGCTAAAGAGCTGCTCAGGGTTAGAGCACTGCTGCTCTTGCAGAGGACCTGAGTTTGGGTTCCCAGCACCCATATCAGGCAGCTCACAACTACCTGTACCTCCAGATCCAGGGAATCTGTTAACTCTCTTCTGAACATTACAGGCACCTGCACTTATGTGGCATTTCTCTCTCTCTCTCTCAAACAAACACACACACACACACAAATAAAAATGCGAATAAATTTCTAAAAATAAATTAAAAATAAAATCAGAAATCACATAACTCTAAGGGCTAAACTGCCAATTTAATAACAGAGCTTGTAAATCATCTACAATATGATTTCATATTTAAAATGTCAGACTAATAACTGACTTCCATATTCAAATATATTGTTTACATTCTTTAAAAAACAACTAGTGTTAAAAATCTATTCAAACTACATATTCTTTTTTTTCCTTTTCTGTCTTTTTGAGACAGGGTCTCCCTTTAGTCCCAGCTGACCTGGAGCTCGCTATATAGATCAGGCTGGCCTTGAACTCACAGAGATCTGCCTGCCTCTGCCTCCCGAGTGCTGGGATTAAAGGCATGTGCCACCGCACCAGCTCAAACTACATATTCTTTGGCCAAAATGTGCATGCAAAAAATATGTGACAAAAAGTACAAGAATGGAATTTCTGGCTGATGCACACAATATATCGTTTTTACGAAAGAAGGGGAAACAATATAGAAAGAAATCGACATTCATTACAGGATCATACCAGGTGCTGTGTGTTAAGTGTTTTATGTTAAACTGCAACCAATTTAATGTTTCATACATTCTCTTACCAAATAAATATAAACAAATATATTCATACATCAAAGGAATTAAGAAGAAACTCTTAAAAATTCTGAACAGATTCCACTTTTCTTTGCTGGGCTTTGTGCTCAAGCTATCATGTTATCACCCCTGTGAATGCATAGAGTAAAGGCCCACTAGTCCATTAATTTAAATGATTTCCAGAAAACTCACCCAAGAAAATTGCTTACCTCACTAAAAAAAAAAGGCTACTTTTGATGAATCAAGAATTCAATTCTCATGAGCATGCTTTCAAAAGAAGTTACTGATTTCATTATAAATCATTAAAACATGAGCTGCCAGTATCAAAGATTATAGAACCTTATTACAACAACTTGCATATAGAACCTTATTACAACAACTTGCATGTTTAAGTTTTGTCAAAATCCAAAGAAAAGATGAGGAAAAAGATTGGGTTAGAAATGAGATAAGATTGAGGGTTTTAATAAACCAATGTTTGATTCACCGATTTACGGTGAAAAGCAGATGTTCTGTGGGTGGAATATTTGGTGGCTTTTTATTTTATTATTTTTTTTCTTTTTGAGGAGCTGGGGATTGAACCTAGGGCCTTGAGCATGCTAATATTTACATTTCTAATATTAACTTAATAACCTTAATATTAAAATTTTAATGGTTCAGTAAAATATAAAATGATTGTAACAATATTAAATGAAACAGCGTTACTTTTTAATATTATAAGAGATAGGCTATACCCTACCATGCACAAGGCTCTGTGTTAAAAATGTTAAAAAAAAGACAAAGTTCACATTATTTATATATATATATATATATATATATATATATATATATGAATGAATTATTTCAGGGCTGGAGAGATGGCCTAGTGGTTAAGAGTGTCAACTGCTCTTGCACAGGACCCAGGTTCGATCCCCAGCACCCACATGGCGGCTGAGAACCTTCTTTAACTCCAGTTCCAGGGGAATCTGGCACCCTCTTCTGACCTCTGCGAGTTGCACAACATGGGTGCACAAACCTACATGCAGACAGTACATCCATACACATAAAAAATAAAATAAAAATAGAATTATTATTTTATACGTAAGAAACTAGAACTGAGAAAAGTTTGAGAGATAACTTTTAGATAACTACTTTTTTATTATTTATAAGAATGTTATTTAAATAAATGACAACTTTTAAATACTATTAGCATATATATTAAATGGTACTCAGATTACAGTAGTTTACCTGTTTTAAGGTTCCAAGTGCTGAGGTCTGAATTTTCTAGTTACTCTGCCAGTTTCAGTATAGCAAGCCTTATCATTCCCTTACAGCTTCCACAATGTTTAGCATCATATCTAGGGCCTAGACAGAACCAGTCAACACCAGTGCTAATCACCAATTACAGATAACACAAAACTGAGAACTTACTATTATTTGTTGGTTCAGGAAATCCAGCCTTTGGACCACTCCATCCTTTGTTTTCCCCTGTCTGAAAGATTAAATCAATTCTTTAAATCTATAGAAGGAGATATATTCAAAATGAAAAAAAAAAAAAACCTGTTGACTAATCATTTTAGCATGGACAACGATCACTCACAGGTCTTTGTATTTCCTCGCCCCAGGGTGCTGGCTACAAGAGCAACTAATGTCAACAGTAATACCTGCCCCTTTTCCACATGTGAGTCTATTTCTATTTCTATTTCTTCCTGCTTTGAAATTTTCTAAGTTTATAACGCATCAAGAAAACTTCATATATATTATATAATGGACTCCATTTAAATTATTAAAAGTATTTTATTCATGTAGCAGTCATCATCAAAGTACTAAAGTAACTAAAAGAATTTATTTATTCATCATAAATCAGAAAAATATTTAAAATATTATGGTGTCCATACTGGAAATTTTTCAGTTAATCACTAAAATACAATTCTAGCAAGTGAATGTCCAGTGTTAACTTTTAAGGATTTTTTTCTTATTTGTCACTTTCATTGTTAGTGTACAGCACAAGGAAACGAATAATGGCAGAAGAGAAGCAAAAACCAAAATTAAGAATCATGAAAAGTTAACACTCTGTTGCAAAACCATCGGCTTCATAACATGGACAAGCAAACACATCTTCCTTTATCTCTTTTTCCCCTTAAAACACAATTTTTTGTCTTCTCCACATTTATTTATCACCTTGGAGATCACTGCTGTAGCCTTTGACTAGAGGACTCTAATATGGGTATCCTTCATAACAAAGAAATTATTGTATAATAAAACAGAGCAGTAGTAACCAATAACAATCCTAACATTTAAGACTCAAAATGTATTTGGTAGTAAGCTAAGTTTTATTTAAATATGAAAATTTCACCTTCATCCACACAAAATTTGTTTATGTAATATTAACATTCAACTTGATAAGAAACAAACTAGGGCTAGAGAAGTCTGGTAATTAGTCTAAAGTCACATACATAATATGTACTTTGTCTACGTCAAGAAGTAAACAAGACTTTTAGTTTTTATTGTGTTTTTGTTTTTTTTTTGTTTCATGTGCAGTACTGAGTATAAACCCACTGAATGCAGGACTCTGTACATGCTAGGCAAGTGTTCTATCACTGACCTACATACCTGGTCCACTAACAGCCTTATACAGAAAGGAAGAAGGAGCCAAAGAAAATTGACTAGAAATGCTACGATTAAATGCTCGCAACTAAGAAAGTAAAGAACAACACTGGGATGAACACAGAGTTTGCATAAAAATGGCTGGTGGAGCTGGGACATTGTGGTGCACACCCTTAATCCCAGCACTTGGGAGGCAGAGGCAGGTGGATTTTTGTGAGTTCAAAGCCAGCCTGGTGTACAGAGTGAGTTCCAGGCCAGCTGGGACTAAAGGGAGACCCTGTCTCAAAAATACCAAAAAAGAGGAGGGAAGGGAAGGGGAGGGGGGGGGGGGGAGGGGAAGGGAGAGGAGAGGAGAGAGAGGAGAGAAAAATGGCTAGAGGGATGACTCCCCAATACCTATAAATTTTAACAGTAGGTAAAATATAATGTTCACCAGAGAGCTATCCCTAAATTGGCAATCCAAGAATACACAAATACACATGCAGAGAGTGAAAGGAAACTACAGCAGAAGAGACACATAGATCAAAGTCTAGAGCCTGGAAGCAGGCAGATGGACTATAACAAGCTCAGCAGACCTGAGTGACTGGTCCCTATGCTGCTGAGAGAGATGCCAGTCAGTGCTTACAGAGTAGGGTGTCTTATGACCAGGGTCCAAACGTGCAAATATTTTGTGAATAATGGCATGAAGATTAGCATGGAAGAGAAAACATCTTATTCACAGATGACATAATCATCGATGTAGAAAACTCAAAAGTCACAAAACAACTAAAAAGTCTGCCCTAGAACTGATTAGTTTATAAAGGTTACAGGATATAAAGTCAGTGTAAACAATGTAATTCTACATACTGTCAGTGAAGAACAAGTCCTAGAAATTAAAAGCAAATTCCATTAAAAAAACCCTTAGAGAATATTCATCGTATTTCAAAAACATTGTGGGAAATGTTTTGGGGAAGTCTGAAGTCAGTAAAATGAGACTTTTTTCTTTTTTTTTTTATTTAATTTTTATTTATTTCTGTATGTGTATGAATGTACTGTCTGCATGCAGGTTTGTGCACTGTGTCATGCTCAAGGACTTTTTTCACTGACTTTAGTCTCGGCAGCTCCGATTTGAGATGCTTTGATTTAACCATTAACATGGTGTTTTTTTCATTGGAAAAACTTTACTGCAAATGTTGCAGACTTTAAAGATATTTTTTTTCTCATGTTGCCACAAGAAAAATCTTCTAGTGAAACTTATCAATTATAGCTGACTCACTCGACATTCGATTATCACTCTCCGTATGAAGTGCTGCCCCAATTTTAGTTTGAAGCATTCTGATTTTCTTTCTTTTGCAGGGTGTTCTTTGTTTTTACATTTTTTTACTTTACTGGATTTTGACATGTGTATGGAGTGTACTGTTACACTTGCATGGATGGGCTGTAACCACGTGCTCGTGCACTGCGCGAGGATCAGAGAAGGGATAGTCAGATTCCCGGAAACTAGGAGTTAAAGAGTAGGCCTGTAGCCGGGCACATGTGAGGTGCTGGGAACTTAAAACTTTGGTCTCTGCAAAGAGCAGTCGCAGTGCTCATCATGCTGACTACGCCATCTCTCCAGCCACCCTGCAAAGTGTTAGTTTTCTCCTATACCTCCACAACTATACTTGGGTGTATACTTTGAACTCCATACACTTATTTTTTTTCTTTTATTTTTTAAGAATTATTTTTTATTTATTTTTATATGTATATGAATGTACTGTCTGCATGTAGGTTTGTGCACCTGTGTCGTGCAATGCTGCGGAGGTCAGAAGAGGGTCTCAGATTCCCCTGGAACTGGAGTTCTCCTGGAATTGGAGTTACAGACGGTTCTTAGCCGCCATGTGGGTGCTGGGGATTGAACCCGGGTCCTCTGCAAGAGCAGTCAGTACTCTTAACCGCTAGGCTATCTCTCCAGGCCGAACCATACACTTATAAATGCTCTCTGGAGTCCTCTATGTCTACCATCACTTTCTTGGCTATCTCCTCCACATCTCATATCTGAATAACTCCACTTGCCTACTGACTGCCCTCCCTCCTGGCAAGCCTCTTAGCTCAAATACGTTTTTCCACACTATGTGCAGAATTTTTTTTTTGATAAACACAACTACATTAAATTCAAGTCTTACATGAACAATTCTTCAAGCTTTTTACTTTGAATAAAAACAGTGACCTCCCTCTCTCCTTATATGACCAAAACACCTCACTCTTAACACTTAATGGCTGAGTTTCTTGATGGTAAAGACTATATTTCAGTGAACTTGTTATCTTCAGTGTTAAGTGTTTGTCATTTACTGGGTGTAATGATTAATTTCATGTGTCAAGCTGTCTGAGCCAGAGTATGTACAGGTCAAGCACTTATCTGGGTGTTTCTGTGAGGAAGCTTTGGATGAGATGTTCATTTAAATTAGTGGACTTTAGGTAAACATAATGCCCTTCACAACATGGAGGGCTACATGAATCAGTTGAAGGTCTGAACAGCAAAAGGCCAATCTCCATGAGAATGAGGGAATTCTCCAGCAGACTGTCATTGGAACTCTTTCCTGAGTCTCTAGCCTGCCAGGCTTCCTCACCAGACTGTGCACTAGTCAAACCTCCATAATCGCATGGGCCAATACTTTAAAATAAATCAATCTCTCTCTTTCTTCTCCTCCTCCTCTCCCCTCCTCTCCTCCTTCTCCCTCTCCCTCTCCCTCATCTCTCTCTCTCTCTCTCTCTCTCTCTCTCTCTCTCTCTCTCTCTCTCTCTCTGTATGTGTGAACTGCTGATTCTGCTTCTCTAGAGAACGCTAGCTAGTACAGTAGGTATGCAAAAAATGCTTCTCAAATTAAATGCTGGCTTTGTTTTGTTTTCTTGCAATTAACTTACAAATAAGTGTCTCTGAAGATATTTTGACATTTTTTATAAATCACTCATCAGTTTTAAGTCAATTAAAAATGTGTTAAGTTAAAACAGCATATACATAAGAGCTACAGAAACTCCAACATATGTTAGGTTTCATATTACAAATACTTAAAAAAAAAAGCATTGACTAGCCAGGTTAAAAAAACAGAATTGGAATCTCTAGCAATATCACCTAGGCAAATGAATTTTTTAATAATGCAAAAGAATCACAGCTGCCTTACAAAGCAAAGTGCAGCTAAATGTTCATCAGAGGTCTTTCTTACCCTAACTTGAAGCATTGTGTTTCTGCACAACCTAAAAACATCTCTGAAACACAGTATGTGAGAAAGGGCTGGTCGAAAGCATATTATTTTTCATAAAAGTAATGATGAAGCCTGTGAATTTTTATATGAACAAAATGCTTAATAGAAATAATATCTATATAATTAAGTATATATAACAAATGGGAATAAAAAATAAAATTAATCCAGTTCTCCCTAAGTTATCTGCCAAGTCCCAAATTCAGGCTTCTCTGCTCCTCTGGCAACAGAGGCAGGCGTTAATTATGTCATTAATTGCTCCAGAAGAAATAGAGAGCCATGAATATGGTCTAAAGAGAAAAAAAATACCCTCTGAATTTACCTTTAAATTTAAAGTAAACAGAAAATTAGGTTATAGAATCTGTCTGATATAATTACTGCCCTAAAGGGATAATTTTTATTTCCAGAATTTTCCAGTATTTTTAACTGTATTCCAAAAGTAAAGATTAATGACTTCTGTTTTTAAAAGGCATAAACAAAATAAATGGGACTAGCAAAAACAGTTAACAAGTTCAAAAAGTTTAAATTGGTATGAAGTAGCATACAAAATATTTTAGTATTTGCTAATCTTAAAATTATAATTACTAATAGTTCATCTTTCACATAAGTAGATGTTATTTGGTTCCTATAATAACGACCCATAGTGTACTGTCTCATAAGGAGATTTTTTTGTCTACTTCAATAGCATGTGTTAATCACTTTGATATTCTGACAGAAGGCACAAATACAGGAACATCAGTTCTACCTTGTCAAGCTGATCTTGAAGGCTGGTAGATGCTTTATAACCAAGCTGTAACAGCATTGCTTCTGCAGCATTCTTTTTGGCTATTTTTTTATTGGGTCCTGTTCCAGTAGCAACTTCAGTGCCCACCTTGACCTATTGAGATAAAAGAAATTAATGATAGTTTTTTCAATAAATAGGAAGTCCTTAAATTATAAAGCAATGAATAGATTGAAAAATGTAAAAGTCCAAAGTAAAATAGAAAAACAAACTCTCCCATAACTGTTTTTTAATTTTTTTGTAAATTTTTATGTATTCCATACATAACATCTTAAATCATCTTTATGCCCTCTTCCCCATTGGCACCCTCCCACAGGAACAACATCAACTATCATTTGGTGTTGCTTTGAAAACTAAGATAAGCTATGTCAACCCCAATGCTTAATTAATCATAACTGCTCAATAAATAGTAAACTTCCTCAGTTATCTTCCTGTAAGCAATTAAACATGCTTGTGTATATATGCACATAATCCAAAAGAAGAACAGAATAAAGACAAGAGCAAAAAAGAAAATGGAAAATACACACTAGAGAAGTTTAAAAATTCAAATGTTGGTTCGCTTCAAAAGTTAATAACATGATAAGCCAAGGATTAAGACTGAGAAAAAAATAAAGCAGGAATACAACTCAATGGCAGACCACTTGACTAACATGCAGCACCACAAAAAAAAAAGATTACCCATTTGTGTGGCATAAAAATAAGAAATATTGAGATATACTTTAAAATAATCCAGAAACAATGGAAAAATTCCTCAACAATACAAATTACCAGAACTGCCACAATGTAAGCCTAAAAATAAATAGAATTATACCTAGCAAAGCAATTAAGGGGCTTCCCAGGTAGCTCAGTGGTTAAGAGAGCTTGCTGCTCCTGGAGGAGCACTGAGCTCTGTTCCCAGTGTCTGGTGGCTCACAACAGCCTGTTTTGGGAAACCCATGCCCTCTTTTGGTTTCCCTGGGCAAAACACACCACACACACAAATAAATCTTTAAAAAGAAATTGAAACCTTTACTTTGCTTTTTTGTTTTGGGTTTTATTTTGTTTTGTTTTGGGGTTTTTTGGTTTTTGTTTTGTTTCTTGAGACAGTCTCCCCATAGCCACAGCTGGCCTGAAACTCACTATGGAGACTAGGCTGGCATTGAACTCACAGAGATCCGCCTGCCTCTGCCTCCCTAGTACTGGGATTAAAGGCATGTGTTACCACACCTGGCTTAAAACCATCATTAAAAAAAAACAAAAAAACTCACCTGTACCTGGTGGTGCATGCCTGTAATCCAGAACTTGGGAGGCAGAGGCAGGCGGATCTCTGTGAGTTCAAGGCCAGCCTGGTCTACATAGCGAGTTCCAGGACAGCTGGGGCTATAGGGAGACACTGTCTCAAAAGACCAAAAAAAGAACTCTGAGGGCTGGAGAGATAGCTCAGCAGTTAAGAGCACTGACCACTCTAGCAGAGGACCCAGGTTCAGTTCCCAGCACCCACATGGTGGCTAAGAACCGTCTTTAGGCCCAGTGTGGTGGTGCATGCCTTTAATCCTAGCACTCGGGAAGGAGAGGCAGGCAGATCTCTGTCAGTTCAAGGCCTGGTCTACAGAGTGAGCCCCAGGCCAGCTGGGGCTATAAAAAGACTGTGATGGTTAATCCTGGGTGTCAACTTGACTGGACTAAAGAACAAATAAGAGAAAAAGGATCTTCGGATTGGACCACCTCAACCTGGATGGCCCAGCCCAAATGTGGGTGTTACCTTCTGCCAGCAGGCAGTATAAAATGCCACGGCAGAGGGAGCTGGTCCCTTTTTTCCTGTGGCTTGCCTCTCTCTCACTGGTGAGTTTGTCTTGCTGCTGTGATCAACCCTACGGATCCCAGTGTGTACTGAGACCGGCAGATCTCCTAGAATCCATCGGGCCTTCAGCATCAGATTGGAACTACTGAGACATCCAGCCTTGCGGACTGAGCAGTTCCTTGGATTCTCAACCTCTCCAGGGTGGCGAACCTACTGGTGGACTCCTTGAACTCTGTCAAGTGAGCAAATCAATAAATTGTATATAGCTATATATTCGTCCTGTTGCTTCTGTTTCTTTAGAGAACCCTGACTAATACAGATTTTGGTACCAGGAGTGGTTCTAGAGAAACAGAATTGAAAGGATCAATTTCTTTAGTGGGCTTGGTAGTCTCTGGAGCCAGCTCTCCAACCCAATGAAGCCTAGAGTTACTGAA
>VZQC01010571.1:366119-386007 GCA_009823505.1 Rhizomys pruinosus | reverse complement strand
GGCAAGGGGGATGGAGAGATGGCAAGGGGGATGGAGAGATGGCAAGGGGGATGGAGAGAGGGCAAGGGGGATGGAGAGATGGCAAGGGGGATGGAGAGATGGCAAGGGGGATGGAGAGACGGCAAAGGGGATGGAGGGATGGCAAAGGGGATGGAGGGATGGCAAGGGGGACAGAGAAGTGGCTGCTCTTTGAGAGAACCTGGGTTAGGTTACTAGCAGCCACATGGTGACCAACAACGATCTGTAACTCCAATTCCAGGGGATCCAACACTCTGTTCTGGCCTCTGTGGGTATTGCATGCATAGGTGCACTTACATACATACATGCAAAACACTAATACAGACAAAATAAATATAAATAAAATTAATTTCAAAATTCTTTTTAATAAATCCAGTTAATTTTAAATAGGTATAGTATATTCTATGTCAACTATTTCTTCATGAAGCTGTTTTAAAGAGCCAACCAAGTATATTTTTTAAAATGTGAGAAAGTTGCAAGGCAGGAATGTTCCTAAAACTTGGAACTGTAGCTGTCCATAGGAAGTGATAAAAGGATATGATGGAAGAGGGACATACAGAGAACGTTGACCTTATAAAGAAATACTCTTGTACAAAATATATATAATAAAGAAATATTAAAAAAAGAAATAAATACCTGTAACTTGAGATTTCACATTTATTCAGTATGTTTTTAAACCTGTGTACGAGTTTTATAAAGCTTTTTCTATGTATTTTAACTTAAAAACAAAAATCTCATAAAATATCTGCATGTTGGGGCTGGAGAGATGGCCTAGTGGTTAAGAGTGCCGACTGCTCTTGCAGAGGACCCGGGTTCGATTCCCAGCACCCACATGGCAGCTAGGAACCGTCTTTGACACCAGTTCCAGGGGAAGCTGACACCCTCTTCTGACCTCCGCGGCATTGCATGACACGGTTGCACCAACCTATAACCAGACAGTACACTCATACACATAAAAAGTAAAATAAAGATCTTCAAAAATATATATATCTGCATGTTAACTTTCTTCAGATGTTTAGCCTTTGATAAGCTACTGGTTTCTACTATATACAAAAAACTACATATTAAGTAAAAGTATAAAGGATCACTGTGAAGAAGAGATGAAGAAAATGGCAAGTATACACTAATAAATTTAAGACTGAGATCCCAATGGAAAGGTGAAAATCCAATGGAAAGGTGAAAAGAAGCTCTGTGTGAGTCTGCATTTAGAAGTATGCCTGGCACATGAAGATACTCAAATAAATATGGATTTCCAATTGCAGGCTGTGTGTAATGTCTTCATTTCTGTTGAATCAAGTCTCCTCTGAGAATGTCTTTATGCTCCAAAGAAACTACTGGGGATATGATACTAATTACAATGAATCGTGAGTGATAAAAGGCAGGATGGGAATCTGAGTACATTGTAATGACTAGGTTTCATTTTTTTTTTTCATTGAAATTAACTACTAGCACCCTTGATAATTTAGTTATCAAATCTCAGATAATCCTACAAACCAGTTCAAGACACTTATAAATGCTGTGTCCAGAAAATTTTATTTTTAGCTCCAACATTGGAAAACCTTCTTTGAAACCTCATCTTATAGAGAAGAACTACATTAAAGAACATCATAAAAGCCCAATGAAACCATCAGGAAAATTATACCTGCTGACAGGATAAATCCACAAAGTAAACCTTACAATCCCAAAGGAAAGCTGGGCATGGTGGTGCACACCTTTAATCCCTAGCACTCTGTGAGTTCAAGGCCAGAGTGAGTTCCAGAACAGCTGGGGCTAGAGGGAAATCCTGTCTCAAAACAAAATGGATGGATGGATGGACAGACAGATGGATGGAGAGAGAGAGAAAGAGAGAGAGAGAGAGAGAGAGAGAGAGAGAGAGAGAGAGAGAGAAGCAGTTTTCAGTGGGCACTAAAGGTAGGAATAACTGGCTTTGAAACCTCTCTCTGCTATGGAATATTCTTTCTCAAACACAAATGGCTTCACCTATAAAACACGAACATAGGGGCTGGAGGGATGGCCTAGCAGTTAAGAGCGCCAACCGCTCTTGCAGAGGACCCGGGTTCGATCCCCAGCACCCACATGGCGGCTGAGAACCGTCTGTGACTCCGGTTCCAGGAGAACTCCAGTTCCAGGGGAATCCGAGACCCTCTTCTGACCTCTGCGGCATCGCACGACACAGGTGCGCAGACCTGCATGCAGACAATACATTCATACACATAAAAATAAAAAAAATAAAATAAAAAAAATTTAAAAATTAAAAATTAAAAAAAAAAAACACGAACATATATCTCAGAAACATAAAGAGGACTATGAGACAATATGACAGTTTTATTATTTTAAATAAAAATAATGTAACCCATCACACATATTTTGTTCTATTGAACATAAGGAAACATACATTCTAGATGTTTAGATATACAAAGAAAATTTAAAAAAATCAGGATACTATTCCAAACCAATCCACTCACTGGTATAAGGGACAATTATATTTAAAATGATCTAGAGTCCAACTTGTTATATGCACACTCCTTTTCTTTTTTAATTTTTTTTTTATTAATTTTATTTATTTCTGTATGTGTATGAATGTACTGTCTGCATGCAAGTTTGTGCACCCGTGTCGTGCAACGCCGCGGAGGTCAGAAGAGGGTGTCGGATTCCCCTGGAGCTGGAGTTCTCCTGGAATTGGAGCTTCAGACAGTTCTTGGCCGCCATGTGGGTGCTGGGGATCGAACCCGGGTCCTCTGTAAGAGCAGTCGGTGCTCTTAACCGCTAGGCCATCTCTCCAGCCCCATGCACACTCCTTTTCAAAATAGCCTATATTTCAGAAAAATCTGTGTGTTTAAGTTTACATAAGGCAGACATAGCACAAGTAATTCCAAGTGTGATGTACGTAAGGAAAAATGCACGGGGTTATCTAGTCTAGGAGTCGGAAGAGCTTAGCAAAGCCTTCTCTAAGGAAGGCAAGTTTATTTTATTTTATTTTATTTTTTCATAGAGATACTTGCACCTCAGTGTTTACTTCAGCACTATTCACAACGGCCAATTTAGATGTCCAACCACACAGAAATGCATAAAGGAAATAGTACAAAGGAAATGTACAATGGAAACTTTTCAGCCATAAAGAGAATGACGTTATATCATTTGCAGGAAAAGGGTTACAACTAGAGGTAATCAAATTAAACAAATTAAGCTAGCCTCCAAAAGAGATAATTTCCTCTCACTTTTGGTTCCTAGAAAGAAGGCAAGTTTAAATGAGAATGTGAATGTTGGACAGGAGAAAGCGACAGAACAGTATGCTGATGTGTTAAAAGCAATGGTAAGTAATTTTGAAAATTTAAAGGTTTCTTCTATTTCTAGCCTCTGTGAAATAACATTATAACAATTAACTTTCAGCAGTTATGGGTAACGCAAGAGTTATAATTATATCCTATTTTAGAAATGTGTAGATCTTTACTTCAACAGCTTAATAGTCTAAATTTATTAAGACCGGATTAATTCTAACAAATTAGAAGTTACTGTAACCAGTTTTATCTACTATTTTGATACAAAGCACTCTCTTTGCATAACAGAAAACCTATATATTTTATATATTAAAGAAATTTTAGATATATCATGGGTGCATGATTATGAATATTCAGTATCAGATAATACACAACCTGATATTTGAGCAATTACATCAATAATTAAATATACTTAGTAACTACTAATGCATACTGGGCAAGGCTTCAGTTAAGCCTTAACAACAATCTCATGAAGCAAGTGCAATTATATTCACAATTTTCAAATAAACATATGTATGATTAGAAAAATTAGATAACTTTTACTCAGGCCACAGGGATTCATGCTCAAAACTGCTTCCAATGGTCATGCTCTTAATAACTCTGTCCTGCTCCCTGGGGGGTGGTTAGAGCACATGACTGTACAACAGTCTATGTTAGAGCCACTATGACTCATGATGACTGGATCTATTTGCCATTTATTTTTACCATTTTTCTACCTTACATATAACACGAAATACTATTTCAGATTATGCACAACTTATATTTTCTTCTAAGTGACTCAATATCAATTTTCATTAAAAAGATCAAGTAGTTATTTATGCATATACGTATTTTTGTTTTTAATATTTTTATGGATTCTTTGAAAATTTCATACAGCATCTTTTGATTACATTCAGACTTTCTCCCCACTCTACTCCTCACCCCCTGAAGTCTTTTTTTTTTTTGGTCTTTCCGAGACAGGGTCTCCCTGTAGTCCCAGCTGTCCTGGAACTCACATTGTAGACCAGGCTGGCCTTGAACTCACAAAGATCTACCTGCCTCTGCCTCCCAAGTGCTAGGATTAAAGGTGTGCGCCACCACACCCGGCTTTTTTTTTTCTTTTCTTAAAAAAAGCCTAGAGAGTGTCATCTGTGTTCCCCAAGTGCTCTTGGGTATGAGTCTAGCAAAACTTATTCAAATAAATAAATTTAACACAGAAATTTATTTATTTATTTATTTATTTATTTATTTATTTATTTATTTATTTATTTAGGATTTTTTTGAGATAGGGTCTCCGTTTAGTCCCAGCTGGCCTAGAGCTCGAACACTGAAAATAAAAGAAAAACTCCTCAACGGTTAAAGGTATTTCCTATCTGTAATTCTTAATTTGAATGTGTGCATGTATGTACGTTAACAAGTGAGCTGAGTTGGCAACTGAAATGCTAGCACTCTGAGGCTTTCTCTAGCAGTACAGAACTCTAGTTCCAGTTGTGGCATTCAAACCAAGAAGCATGGGGCACTGTTCTGTGCTAAATGCCCCTTCACCTTCTCTTAATGTTGTCATGTTTTTCTCCTTAATGTAAATGAAATATTTTACAATAAAAGAAATGGTCAAAACATCTTGAAAATCTGTGTGTTATCTATTGTTCCTTGGCAAGACAGGCACAAATGAATGGAAACAAAATCAATACACTGATCTCAGAGGGCTGCCATGAGGGATAAGTGTGATAAAGCACAGAGTGCTTTATAGTTGGCGACTGTGCTGCCAGGCAACCTCCTTAGTACTATATACAACTATCATTCTGTATCCTGTTACCATTTCATTACACAGACACAGACACAGACACACACACAGACACATAGACACACACACACACCTGCTGCTGACTAGAGAATACTGGATTAAGGATCAGAACAGTTTATAATATTTGAGTATTTTATTCAGCCACATAACAGCCAAATAAAAATAAGCAATTTCTTTGAGCATATTTTGTACAACCTTACTTATACAATGAGGGGTGGGACTACAAGGTGGCTCAGATGGTAATGAGGACCAGAGTTCAGATCTCCAGCACCCATGTAAACACCAGGTAGGTGTAGTAGCTTGCCTGTAAATCCACTACACAGGAGGCAGAAAACGAATTCTCCAGAGCAGGCTGGCTAGCTAGACTAACTGAATCAGCAAGCTCTGGGTTCAACAGATAAGAAGTAATCAAGGGGCCGGGTATGGTGGCACATGCCTTTAATCCCAGCACTTGGGAGGCAGAGGCAGGATTTCTATGAGTACAAAGCCAGCCTGGTCTACATGGCAAGCTCCAGGCCACCTGGGACTAAAGAGAGACCCTGTCTCAAAAAGACGAAAAAAAAAAGGGGGGGGGTGCAGGCTGGAGAGATGGCCTAGTGGTTAAGAGCCCCAACTGCTCTTGAAGAAGACCTGGGTTTGATCCCCAGCACCCACATGGTGGCTAAGAACCGTTTGTAACTCCAGTTCCAGGGGAATCCAACACCTTCTTCTGGCCTCCATGGCACTGCATGACACGGGTGCACAAACCTACATGCAGACAGTACGTTCATACACATGAAAAATAAATAAAATTTAAAAAAAAGGAAGCAATCAAGGAAGACACCCAGCATTAACCTCAGGCCTGTACACACATACTTGCTCACCTACAAGCAAGCAAGCAAGCATGCACGCACGCAGACATGCACGCATGCACACACACACACACACACACACACACACACACACACTACATATATTCACATAAATTAAAAATAAAATGAGGAATAATATCTACCTTTGTCACGACGAGTATTATACTAAAAAGATGAATTAATGATATGAAGAATCAATACATTTCACAAATGAACAAAATTACAGTCACATGTTTTACACTGGCTCAGAACCCAAGAGGGGGAGGTTTGTCCAGAGATTGAAAATTTTGCCATTGGTTCAGAGATCTATCCTAAAAAAAAGTTCTGTTTGTAGCCACTATACTCTGGTCATACTTCACTTAATAATGGAGATATATTCTGAGAAATTATCATTACCTGATTTCAGTTTGGGGCAAACATCACAGTGTACTTAGATAAAGCTAGATGGTATAGTCTACTGTATACTTAGGTTATATGGTATAACCAATTGTTCTAGACTAAACCTTTACAGCATGTTACTTACTAAACACTATAGGTAACTGTAATGCAACAGTTTTTGTAAGTTTTGAATATATGTAAACACAGACTGATATTTTAAAAAATGCTACCAATCTTCTGCTCCATTATGACCTTATAGGACCAACATAATACATGTGGTCTGACATTGACCAAAAATGTCATCTTGTAGCAAATCACTGTAATACTTAATAAAATAAGCCTGATGCTCATAAGAATATACTTACCTTTACTATTGTTTTGGGGCGTTTTTTAAAAAACAGTTTTGGCTTCTCTACCACAGGAAGAGGTGGGAGTTTTTTAAGCTCCTGTAAAACAGTGGTTGCAGCACGCTTCTTGGAAAGTTTCTTGCTATTTCCCTCTCCTTCTGCAGAGAACTCTCCCACAGACACCCGGGTAACAAAGCTCTTCATATGTGGTGGTCCACTTTCTTTAATAACCTATTAAATATAAAAGTAAAACACTAAGTACCATGCAGGTATTTGTGTCCTTATAACATGCAGCTTTCTTAATAGTCTTATCCAACTGATATGGAGAACTATGCCAAAATTATAGTATTTTTTCAAGAAAGCTATTATGAAGGTATATCATCAAGAAAGTTCATGTATGACATTTTTGATGTTTTACTAAAAGTGAAAGAAATCTAAACAAATACTTATAATCCATGGTCAATCATGATTTCCTCATGCTTACACAAAGCTAAGTTAAAAATGCCATATTAAGCTGGGCATGGTGGCGCATACCTTTAATCCTAGCACTTGGGAGGCAGAGGCAGGTGGATCTTTGTGAGTTCAAGGCCAGCCTGGTCTACAGAGTGAGTTCCAGGACAGCTGGGGCTATAGGGAGACCCTGTCTCGAAAAGACCCAAAAAAAAAAAAAAAAAAAAAAAAAAAAAAAAAAAAAAAAAAGCCATATTAGCCGAGTGTGGTGGTATGCACCTTTAAACCCAGGACTCAGAACACAGAGGCACACAGATCTCTTCGAGACTGAGGCCGGCCTGCTCTACATAGTGTGTTTCAGGCCAGTTGTTGCTGGAGGGAGACCTTGTTACAAAAAGAATCCCCCTCAAAAGTTTTATTAGATATGATCTCATACTAGATAAGCCACCTGGAGTAAAACTCAACATTACTGCATATATACAGCGAATGCTCTCCTCTATTTGAGTAAGATACACAAGGTGAAACATGGTGTATTATCATTTATCTATAAATCTACAAGGCATCCACTATGTCAGACTCTCAAAAACATAAAATGGATGAAAATAACCTCCTGCTAGAGACTTCAAAGGCTATTTACAGGAAAAGATATGAACTCTTGTGATTTGATCTTAAAAGGTACACTGATATGTCATAAAATACGTGTTTTCAGAATGAGGAATTATGAAACTTTCAGCTATAAATGTTCCTGAACTATTTAATCTGCACTTGCTTTTAAACTGTCAGCTTGTAGAGCAATAATGACTTTCAAATCCTTAATACTCAAAACAATAGTCTCCTTTAAAATCAAAATTCCAACCTATAGAAGATAAAATACTTGGCTTAACACTTAATATTGAATTGGAATTTTATCTTCTAATACTGTAGATCAATTAGGAGAAGGAATGAAAACAACACAGTATCTCAATAAGGAACTGTTGTAAATAGATTTTCCAAGTGATTTAAGTTTACTAGTTTGAACATCCAGTATTTGTTTAACCCTTCTGATGTACATGCTTTACAAATTAAAAGTGATTTACTGGAAGTGGAAAGATGGCTTAGTGAGTAAAGTACCTGGTATGTAAGCATGAGGAGCTGAGTTCATATACCTAGCATCCATAAAAAGCTGGGCTCAGGGAATGTTTGTAACCTAAGAACTGGTGGGACACAGACAACCAGTTTAGTCAATCAAGTGAGAGAATCTGTCTCAAAAAATAGGTAAAGAAAGGTCCCTGATTGATTTCAGGGTTTTGGCACTGAAAGAAAAAGAAAAGAGTAGGAGACTGACCTACCCTAGATGGATCTCCAGACTGTGTCCACACCCACATAAACAAAAACAGATACCCAACAAACTGAAAGGGATCTACTGACTCAAAAGGAACCAGATTTCAACCTTTTATTATCACATTAGACCATCAGTATGAACATCAAACACACTATACACATACTGATGTTCCAAAGGACTTCTAAGACTTCTAACACTGTTTTTCTGTTCATTTTAGCCTTTAAAAGATCCCAGTAACTTCTGGGCATGTGTCAATTGCTTTTAATATGTTTTACATGTTTTCCCAGTCATTTCTTCTGAGAACTAACACACTGACAAGCACCTTCTCTTCCTGACTTTGCCTTCCTCATTTTACTACAAAATCTGCTACAGGTTAACAAGTTAGGTAATCTGACTTGTAGAGGTGCATTCGAGAAGCAGTTTTGTGGTTCAATAATCCTTTCAACAGTACAGTGTGGGAATTATGAGGTCAATACTGTAAAATCTGAGGGAAAACTCTCCACAAGTTTTGATCTAATTTCCTCATTCTTGCCCACCTCCCAGATAAAAGTTTCAAAGTTGTGATCTCTCAATATGGGAGGAGTTATAAAATTATTATTATTATTTTTTTTTTTTTTTGTCTTTTCAAGACAGGGTCTCCCTGTAGCCCCAGCTGTCCTGGAACTCACTCTGTAGACCAGGCTGGCCTTGAGCTCACAAAGATCTGCCTACAAAATTATTTTTAAGATTTTCCCTTTTAAATTTCATACACTTGTATAAGGATCTAGTTTATATGTTTAGTTGTGGAAAATAACTTTATTGCTTTTCAGTGATCCATCAGTTAAGGTTAAACATATTTTGACCTCCATGCAATTAAAAGTAACTGAACAGGGGCTGGAGAGATGGCCTAGCGGTTAAGAGCGCTGACTGCTCTTACAGAGAACCCGGGTTCGATCCCCAGCACCCACATGGCGGCTGAGAACCGTCTGTAACTCCAATTCCAGGAGAACTCCAGTTCCAGGGGAATCCGACACCCTCTTCTGACCTCCGCGGCATTGCACGACACGGGTACACAAACTTGTATGCAGACAGTACATTCATACACATACAGAAATAAATAAAATTAATAAAAAAAAAAGTAACTGAACAGTAACACAGGAACATTAAACATAAGCTTGACTGAAAACTTGAATTAAATAGGAACAAATTAAAAACAAATAAAATACAAAGTCTTATATGGTACCAAAATGATAATCAGAAAATACATATTTTGGCCAAAACTGAAACATCATGTATACAAGTAGCTTAGTACAGAAAGACAGAGATCAGCAGTATTCACAGCATTACAATAACATCTATCTCATGATAGTGAGTTTGCCGGCAAGAAGCACATGTGCTCTCAGGATGCCACTTCATTTGTTTAAAATAACCAGAGAGAGACAGGCGGCCAGGCAGGTGAGGCAGACCTGCCTTGCAGTCCTGCCTCCTGCCCCAATCCTCCCCCACCCCTGGAGGCTTTGGAGTGCCCAGAAACCTCCTGTAAGAGCACCAAGCAGAGTGGCATACAGGGAGTTAAGACAGGCGGCCAGGCCAGGTGAGACAGACCTGCCTTGCAGCCCTGCCTTGGGAGCACCCAGAAACCTCCCACCTCCAGTACCAGCAAGCAGAGCAGTGTGGGAGGAGCTAGTCAGGCAGCCAGCAGGACAGAGGGCCGCCACCCAGGCCAAAGGAGCAAATCCCCAGCCCCACACTCGAGCTGCTGGTGCTGTGGTGAGGACCATCCAGCAGGCGCAGTGTTGGTGATTCTAGGCTGCACAGCCAATGCTGAGGAACAAGCTGGCAGGAAGCAGAGTGATTGACCAACCACTACTCCACATTAACATCTGAGATTAGCACCAAAATACAAACAAACAGACAAACAAAATCCACATGCCAAAGATGCAATAAAAAAAATAACATGGGAAAGGTTTATAATAAACCCACACGCACCAAACTCTAGAAAATCTCAACAACCAGATCTCCCTGGAAGGAAACCAAGACATGGACCTTAGAAGAACAATTGTAAATATATTCAAAGAAATTAAAGAGATATAAAGAACAAATCAGAGAACTAAGGGGGAGAGAATGAAAAACTCAGGAAGGAACTAGAAGAAAAGAATGATAAACTCTGGAAAGAACTAGAGGGAAAGAATGACAAACTCCAAAAAGAACTAGAGGGATAGAAGGACAAAATCGAGAAGGACAAACTCCCGAAGGACACTAAAAAGATCCCAGGCTGAAATGAAAAAAGAAACTGACCAGCAAGCAAGGAGTTACAAGAAGAGAATGACAAGCTCCAAAAGGAAGTAGAAATCACAGGATGAAATGAAATGGGAAAATGAACATTCATCCAATCAACAGGAGAGGATGGGAAAAAGCCTCAGAAGCAGAATGGATTAAACAGAAAAAGGATATCAGACCTGCAGGATAACACGGAGCAACTAGAATGCTCAAGTAAAGATTATGAAAAAATTTTTAAAAACACAACAGTGGAACAACCAGGAAATGTGAGACACTATGAAAAGACCAAACCACCACATCATAGGGATAGAGGAAGGAGAAGAATCCCAAGACAACAGTATTGATCAAATCTTCAAAAGAATAGAAGAAAATTTCCCCAAACTGAAAAAGACAACCCCATACAAATACAAGAAGCACATAGAATGCCAAATAGACAAGATCAGAAAAGAAATTCCCCATGTCATATCATAGTTAAAATGCTAGATGCTCAAAACAAAGACAAAATACTGAAAGTAACAAGAGGAAAAACAAGTTACATATAAGGGGAAACCCATCAGAATTACAGCTGACTTCTCAGTACAAACTATGAAAGCCAGAAGAACGTGGACAAAAGTATTCCCAGTGCTAAATGACTTTAGATGCCAACCCAGATTACTATACCCACCAAAAATGTCAATTACAGTTGAAGGAGAAGAAAAATCTTTCATGACATAAACAAAATGAAAGAATACATGTCAAAAAAACCAACACTTCAGAAAATACAAATTCAAAGAACAGAGGACAAAAGTAACTAACCCCAAGCAAATAAACAGAGAAATTAACAAAAGCATAAAAGAGTAAATACAAACTCAGACCAAGAATCCAAACAAAAAATATATATATGATGAAAGGAAACAAAACATCTCTCAATAATAACCTTAAATATTAATAGTCTAAATTCCCCAATCAAAAGACATAGACTGGGAGAATGGATTAAGAAACAGAATCCGGGATGGAGAGATGGCCTAGCGGTTAAGAGCACCGACTGCTCTTGCAGAGGACCTGGGTTCGATCCCCAGCACCCACATGGCGGCTGAGAACCATCTGTAACTCCAATTCCAGAACTCCAGTTCCAGGGAAATCCGAGACCCTCTTCTGACCTCCGCAGCATTACACGATACGGGTGCACAAACCTACATGCAGACAATACATTCATACACATAAAAAAATAAATGAAAATTTTAAAAAATTAAAAAAATAAAAAATAAAAAAGAAACAGAATCCATCTATATGCTGCCTACAGGAAACCCATCTCACCCTCAAGGACAGACATTATTTTAGAGTGAAAGGATGGAAAATAAAATTCCAACCAAATGGTACCAAAAAGCAAGCAGGAGTTGCTATTCTAATTCAGACAAAATAGACCTCAGAGTAAAAGTAATCAGAAGAGACAAAGAGGGCCATTATATCCTTATCAAAGGAACAATTAACCACAAAGATTTCACAATCCTAGATGCTTATGCACCAAACTCAGGTGCACCAAACTTTATAAACACAATTCTGCAGGACCCCCAAGACACAGATTAATACCAACACACTAATAGTGGGGAACTTCAGTAACCCACTGAGGCCCTTGGATAAATCAACTGAACAAAAAATAAACAGAGAGACATTGGAACTGAACAATACAATACACCAAATGGGCCTCACAGACATCTACAGAATACTCCACCCAAATACCAGAGAATATACTTTCTACTCAGTGCCTCATGAAACATTCTCCAAAATCAACCACATACTGGGACACAAAAGAAATTTCAACAAATACAAAAGGATTGAAATGATTTCATGCATCCTATCAGACCACAGTGCAATAAAGCTCAATATTAACACCAGAATAAGCCCAAATAGCTACAAGAACACATGCAGATTAAACAACACAATCCTGAATAATGAATGGGTCAGGGAAGAAATAAAGAATGAAATAAGAGTATTCATGGAACTAAATAAAAAGACAATACAACATGACAAAACCTGTGGGATACTTTAAAAGCAGTTGTAAGAGGGACTAAGTGCCCACATTGAAAAAACAGAACGGGAACAAATAAATGATCTAACACTTCAGCTAAAAACACTTGAGAGACAACAACAAATGAACCCTAGACCCAACAGACAGGAAGAAAAAAACAAAAATCAGAGCAGAAATCAATGAAATAGAAACAAAGAAAATACAAAGAATCAATGAATCCAAAAGCTGGTTCTTTGAAAAGATAAGCAAGATAGACAAACCTCTAGCTCAGTTAACCAAAAGAAAGAAAAGGCAACTCTAAATCAATAGTATTTGTGATGAAAAGGGAAACATCACACAGATAAAGAAAAGATCCAGACAATCATACGAGAATACTTAAAAAAACTAGACTAAATTTGAAAATCTAAGAGAAATGGATGAATATCTGAAATCCTGAGAATCAACAAAGCTTAACCAAGAAGAGATTGACAATTTATTTTTTTTATGTATTTATTTATTTTCATATGTGTATGAATGTATTGTCTGCATGCAGGTCTGTGCACCCGTGTTGTGCAATGCCACAAAGGTCAGAAGAGGGCGTCAGATTCCCCAGGAACTGGAGTCAAAGATGGCTCCCAGCCGCCATGTGGGTGCTGGGGATCGAACCCGGGTCCTCTGCAAGAGCAGTCAGGGCTCTCAACCACTAGGCCAACTCTCCAGCCCCCGAGATTGACAATTTAAACAGACCATAATATATGAGGAAATTGAAAATGTAGTAAAAAAAAAAACAACTCCTAGGGCTGGAGAGATGGCCTAGTGGTTAAGAGCGCTGGCTGCTCTTGCAGAGGACCTGGGTTCGATCCCCAGCACCCACATGGTGGCTGTCCTAGTTTGTCTTCCATTGCTGTGACAAAACACTCTGACCAACACCAACTTGGGGAGGAAAGGGTTTATTCAGCTTACATCTCCTGGGTCACAGTTCTCAGGGAGCCCAAGGCAAGAACTCAGGGCAGGAACCTGGAGGCAGGAGCTGAAGCACAGGCCATGGAGGTGTATTGTTCACTGGGTTGCTCGCTCCTCTGGCTCATGCCCAGCCTGCCTTCTTATACCATACACAACCACCTGCCCAGGGTGGCACCACTCATTGTGGGCTGGGCCCTCCCACACTACCTGGCCATCAAGACAATACTCCACAGATGTGGCCACAGGCCAATCCAATGGAGCCAATTCCCCAACTGAGGCTCCCTCAACCCAGGTGTGTCAAGTTGACACTAAAGCTATCCAGCACAATTGACCCCTTGTCAACTTGACACACAAAACACATCACTATTAAACCACCACCTTTCCAGTTCTTATCCCCAAAGTATGATGTTAACATTAATCACAACCTAAGACAGTACAACCTTAAAAGCCCCACAGTCCTTAAAATGTCCAAACACTTAAAAGTTCACAGTCTATTAAAAGTCTCTTAACTGTGGGCTGCTGTAAAATCCAAAACAAGTACTGTCTTATTTCAAAGGGAAGAATTAGGCACTCTCAAATGAAACCTAAGTCCAGCAAAGTAGCTCAAGGCTGGACACCTGGGACTCTCGATCTTCTGGGCTCCAAAGGGTCACCGCAGCTCCCCTTCTCTGACTGCCATCCGTGGCACACACAGCTCATCTTGAAGGCCCAGGCCGAATCCATTCCACACCTACCGCTGCTCTTGGTGGTCGTCCCATGGTCCCAGCATCTCCAAAAAGCTGGGGTCGCCAATGAAACTGAGGCAGCACCCTCACCAATGGTCTCTTCTGACCTCTCCTGGTGCCAAGCCTCAGCTTCTCTCCATGACCCCTGCAATTCTGGGGTCTTCACTGCAACCAAGGTGCACTTCCACCAATGGTTTTTCCTGACCTCTCACAGTGCCAAGCCTCGGCTGCTCTCTGTGACCCCTCAAATTTCAACACCGGAACCATATAGGAGACTCTTACACACTACCAAGTCCTGCTTCTGGCTTGACATGGAGGCTTGGTCCCCTCTGGACCACAGCTTCTGTGTGCTGACCTTAAAGAAATTCTTCCTAGAAGATTTCACCACAGTGATGCTGGTCTCTTGTTACAGCTGATTTTGCAGCCCCAGCTAACCAGCATCAATTGTCCCAGTACAACAAAAATTTCACTTCAGGTTCTGGTCTCTTGTTACAGCTGATTCTCCAGCCCCAGCTGACCAGAACCCACAGATTACACAGTCCTGATGATCTCTGCTCCCCTTTGAAACTAGAAACTTCACAAGCCAGGCCTCCATCTTCTACAACTCCTTCAGCAAAACTGCTCCAAGCTCCACAGCAACAATCTTTAGGCATTCAATGATCTTCCCAGCCCAAATTTCCAAATGCTTCCACAATCCTTCCCCCAAACACCAAGGTCAGGTCTGTCACAGCAATACCCCACTCTTCTGGTACCAATTTCTGTCCTAGTTTGTCTTCCATTGCTGTGACAAAACACTCTGACCAACACCAACTTGGGGAGGAAAGGGTTTATTCAGCTTACATCTCCTGGGTCACAGTTCTCAGGGAGCCCAAGGCAAGAACTCAGGGCAGGAACCTGGAGGCAGGAGCTGAAGCACAGGCCATGGAGGAGTATTGTTCACTGGGTTGCTCGCTCCTTTGGCTCATGCCCAGCCTGCCTTCTTATACCATACACAACCACCTGCCCAGGGTGGCACCACTCATTGTGGGCTGGGCCCTTCCACACTGCCTGGCCATCAAGACAAACTAGGACAGTGGCTAAGAACCGTCTTTGACTCCAGTTCCAGAGGAATCTGAGACCCTCTTCTGACCTCTGCAGCACTGTACAACACAGGTGCACAAACCTGCATACAGACAGTGCATTCATACACATAAAAAAAGTAAATAAAAAAATAAATAATTAAAAAAAAACAACAACAACAACTCCCAACTAAAAAATGCCCAGGACCAGATGGTTTCACAGCAGAATTCTATAAAACATTTAAAGACTTCTTACAACCAGTACTTCTCAAATTTTTCAGAAGGATACAAACAGGAAAATATCCCAAATTCCTTCTATGAAGCCAACATCACTCTAATACCAAAAGCAGGCAAAGATACAACCAAAAAAATAAATAGTAACTATAGACCCATCTCATTAATGAACACAGATGCAAAAATTCTCAACAAAATACTTGCAAATCGCATACAGACCCACATCGAAAAGATCATCCATCATGACCAAGTTGGATTAATAACAGAGTGGTGGCAGGGATGCTTCAACATACATAAATCAATAAATATAAAACACATAAATGGACTGAAAGACAAAAATCACACAATCATCTCAATTAATACAGAAAAAGCCTTTGACAACACCCAGCATCCCTTCATGTTTAAAGTTCTAGAGGGAACAGAACTGAAGGGAACATTCCTTAACATAAAGCCATATACAACAAACCCACTTCCAACATCATCCTAAATGGAGGAAAATTAGAAGCATTCTCCTTAAAATCAGGAACCCAGCAAGGCTGCCCCCTATCGCCACTCCTCTTCAATACAGTGCTTGCGACGCTTGCTAGGGCAATAATAGAAATTAAAGGAGAACTAATTGGAAAAGAGGAAGTAAAACTATCCCTTTTTGCAGAGGCTATGACAGTTTACCTAAGGGATGCTAAAAACTCCACCAGAAAACTCCTAGAAACAATTAAGAGTTTCAGTAACAACAACAACAACAATAACAACGAAAGACAGCATTGAAGAACTTACTGAGACAGTGAACATCTGCTCAAAACAGCTTCTGTATCGAGAATTTTGAGGGAGACAGAGAAAGATGAAGAACATGTTCAGCGGAATGCATGAGCTCTGGTGGGGTGGGGGTAGGGAGAGGGACATGGGTCTGGATTTGATTTGTAATGTAATCTTATATAAAAAATATAAAATATTAAAAAAAAGTTTCAGTAAAGTGGCAGAATTACAAAATTAACGTGGAAAAATCAGTAGCCTTTCTTTACACCAACAATAAGCAACTGGAGAAGGACTATAAGGAGACCTTCCCAATCACAATAGCCTCAAAAACAAACAAACAAACAAACAAATAAATAAATAAATAAATAAATAAATAAAATATCTGGGAACAAACCTAACCAAAGACACCAAAGATCTCTACAACAAAATTTTAAAATCCTGAAGATGACATCAAAAGATGGAAAGACCTCCCATGCTCATGAATTTGAAAAATACAGTAAAAATGTCCATTCAAATTAATATACAGATTCAATGCAATCCTAATCAAAATCCCCATAGCTTCTTCACAGACTTGGAAAAAAAAAAATCCTTCAACTTATATGGAAAAACAAAAGACCCTGAATAGCCAAAGCAACCCTGAGCAAAAAGTGCAATACAGGGGAATTACTTTACCAGACTTCAAGCAATCTTACAGGGTTATAGTCATAAAGACAGCCTGGTGCTGGCACAAAAACAGATCTGTTGACCAAGGGAACAAAATTGAGCTCATAACAAAGGGGTCAGAAAAGCTCATGGAGGAAAGATTTAGCATCTTTATCAAATGGTGTTGGCAAAACTGGATTACCATTTGTAGCAGAACAAAATTAAACCCCTACCTCTCACCCTGTACAAAAATCAACTCCAACTGGATCAAAGAGCTCAACGTGAAACCCCAAAACCCTGAAGGTGATGGAAGAAAAAGTTGGCAACAACCTACAAGACATGGGCATAGGAAAAGACTTTCTAAATCAAACAGCAGCTGCATAGGAAATAAGGTCAACAGTCGACAAATGGGACCTCATCAGAGTGGGAGGAAATCTTCACCAGTGCTACATCTGACAGAGCATTAACACCCAGAATATATAAACTATTCAAAATACAAAGAAGAAAACAAATGACCTGCTCAAAAGATGGAGTAAAGAGCTGAACAGAGACTTGACCAGTAAGGAAGTAAAGATGGCTGAGAAACATCTTAAAAAGTGTTCAACATCATTAATAATTAAGGAAATACAAACTAAAACCACTCTAAGATATCATCTCACTTCCATAAGACTGGTTAAGATCAAGAAAACAAAAGACAGCAAATGCTGGAAAGGTTGTGAGGAAAGGGGAACACTCATCCACTGCTGGTGAGAATGTAAACTCGTACAACCACTATGGGAAGCCATGTGGAGAACCCTTAAAAGACTCAAAATGAGCCTACCACCTGACCCAGCCACACCATTCCTGGGAATATACCCACAAGACTCATCTTACCGCAAAGATACATACACATCTATGTTTACTGCAACTCTCTTCACAATAGCGAAGAATTGGAACCAACCCAAATGCCCCTCAACTGACAAGTGGATAACAAAAATGTAGTACATCTACACAATGGAGTTCTATTTAGCAGGTAAAGAAAGATGACATCACGAACTCTGGATGTAAATGGATGGAACTCAAAGCCATTATGCTGAATGAAGTAATACAGTCCCAGAAAAAAAAAAAAAAAAAGGCAAATGGGTTCCCTCATTTGTGGATGCTAACACCAAATCCCCAGGTGAAAGGCAAGCTGAGCAATGTTGTTATATTTCTTTTTATCTGAAAGCAACTGTGCTGTTATAATGTTAATCTCTTAACAGGCTCTAGAATTGACCTAGCACTTATGTGCAGGCACTTCAAGGCACCAGTTATGGGTGGAAGATATGTATTCATGTTTTAGAGTAACATAAAATTAAAGGGAAAAATGTGAATGCCAAAACGTATTTTGAATTAATATAGTTTATTCTTGGAGGTCATAATTTTGACACATATGTGATGTTTAGATAGGCATATTTTGGAGCAATACAAAGGGGAGGGAACAACAACAGAAGGACTGGGTCAAAGAACTGGTACAGTTAAATTCTGCCCAAAACAACAAGCCTCTCCAGAAAAAAATCTTTGTAAAGACTGAAAGATGCAAGACATGTATGGCAGAATGCTTGAACTAGGGTTGGGTGGGGGACAGGGAGAAGGGAATGTGTCTAAATTGGACTAAAAGATGATGTATGAAATACACAGAACATAAAAAAAAGTTAAAGCCCATGTCTGGAATGATGAGAAAGTACTCTGATGCTGTTGACTTCTGTACAGTTTTAAACTCTTGCTTCAAATATGATTGGAGTCAAAGGGTAGAACATGAATCAAAATCAAAGAAATGTTTCACCAGGTATCAAATACTGTTTTCAAGGAAACGGTATTTCAAAGGAACAGTTTCCTCTATTCTGGCTTTATTCTGTCCATCTTTTAATTTCTTAAGGAAGAAGCTTAAATCACTCATTTGAGGCCTTCCTGTTAATCTTATGTAGCATTTAATACTGGATATTTCTTTTAAAGCACTAAGTTTGTTTTATCCTACACATACTTTGATTATTAACATTGTTTTCTAATTTCTGTTGTGATTATTTTCATTTCACACAAACGTTTAGGAATTTCCCCATTAATTCTACTGTGACTAGAGAACAGAGTTCATATGATTTCATGCTGTAAGTTATTTATTTATTCTTTTTTATGTATATGAGTGTACTGTCTGCATCTAGGTTGGTACACCCGTGTCGTGCAATGCCATGGAGGTCAGAAGAGGGCGTCGGATTCCCCTGGAACTGGAGTTAAAGATGTTTCTTAGCCACCATGTGGGTGCTGGGAATCGAACCCAGGTTCTCTGCAAGAGCAGTCAGTGCTCTTAACTACTGAGCCATCTCTCCAGCCCCAAATGGTATAAGTTATTTAGCATTTACCTCATGGCCGGGAATATGTTTTGCTTTAGTGAATATTTTAAGATTTTTTTTTTTTTTTGGTCTTTTTGAGACAGGGTCTCCTTGTAGCCCCAGCCATCCTGGAACTAGCTCTGTAGACCAGGCTGGCCTTGAACTCACAAAGATCCACCTGCCTCTGCCTCCCAAGTGCTAGGATTAAAGGCGTGCGCCACCACGCACGGCTATTTTTTTTTTTTTAAGTGCATGAGTGTACTGTCTGCATGTAGGTTGATGCACCCGTGTTGTGCAGTGCCACAGAGGTCAGAAGATGGCATTGGATTCCCCTGGAACTAGATGGTTCTTAGCCACCATCTGGGTGTTGGGAATCGAACCCTGGTCCTCTGCAAGAGCAGTTGGTGCTCTTAATTGCTGAGCCATCTCCCCAGCCCATATTTCAAGATTTTTAAAAAGAAAATAAGTGGGCTGGAGAGACAGCCTAGCAGTTAAG
>VZQC01010571.1:306119-363619 GCA_009823505.1 Rhizomys pruinosus | reverse complement strand
AAGGGCTAGGCAGATTTCCTGGCTCACCTGTAGGGAGTCAGACATACTATATTTTCAGTACACCCTGCAAGTATCAGTGATGGGTAGATGGCATGGGAACTTAAGAGAAATACTTCTGTTGTCATGCTTGGCCATTTCCTAGAAGATAAATATCAGAATGCCAAGAGTACTGACTTCCTAAGACCACACAAGCTAGAAGTTAGGATAAGAATCAAATGCCGGGGCTGGAGAGATGGCCTAGCGGTTAAGAGCACCGACTGCTCTTACAGAGGACCCGGGTTCGTTCCCCAGCACCCACATGGCGGCCGAGAGCCGTCTGAAACTCCAATTCCAGGAGAACTCCAGTTCCAGGGGAATCCGAGACCCTCTTCTGACCTCCGCGGCATTGCACGACATGGGTGCACAAACCTGCATGCAGACAGTACATTGATACACATACCGAAATAAATAAAATTAAAAAAAAAAAAAGTAAAAAAAAAAAAAGAATCAAATGCCTTGTACTCTCTGATAACATATTAATATTTCCATAAAATACTTCAAAGAACTATCTGCTAATTCCTGTATTCTTTTTTGTTTTGTACTGTATTAAAATATCCATTAAAAGCCAGGTGTGGTGGCGCACGCCTTTAATCCTAGCACTTGGGAGGCAGAGGCAGGTGGATCTTTGTGAGTTCAAGGCTAGCCTGGTCTACAGAGCAAGTTCCAGGACAGCTGGGGGTATAGGGAGACCCTGTCTCAGAAAGACCAAAAATAAAATAAAATAAAATAAAATATCCATAAAAAATAAAAAGCTAAAATAAAATAAAAATAAATAAAATAACCAGAGAAAAACACATGAGTACATACCTCAAAACTGACAGGCATATTTCTCTTCAGAGCAATTTCAAACACTAAGCTTATCTCAGATTTATTTGCATCTTTGTCATCATCCATTTCTTTTCCCGATTCACCATTCTAAATCACAAAAAAACAGGGTAACATTGAAGTTAGACTTTGTAATAAACTTCACATTACTCTACAACCAAGAGAGCCTACCTAAAATACAGACACGGACTCTACCCAGTGGATTCTCCAGAATCCACTACAGTCAAAGGCCTTGCTGCCAAACATTCTGATATCTGATTTAAAACAAAACAAAACAAAACAAAACAAAACAAGAATAAGCAGTTGGCCTGAACTAGAGATACCACTGAGGTCAACACAGAAAGCAGCTGAAACCATGAGAATGGTAAAATTACTCAGGAAGAGCCTAAATAGCTGGGCATGGTGGCACATGCAGGAGGAGGATACCTGTGAGTTCAAGGCCAGCCTGGTCTACATAGTGAGCTCCAGGCCAGCTGGGACTAAAGGGAGTCCCTGCCTTGAAAAGACCAAAAAAAAGTCCTCATTTTAAATTAGGACTCCAAAATCTTGCATAATCTCCTCCATTTTACATTTCTTCTTCTTTTTTTTTTTTTTTTTTGGTCTTTTTGAGACAAGGTCTCCCTGTAGCCCCAGCTGGCCTGGAACTCACTCTGTAAACCAGGCTGGCCTTTAACTCACAGAGCTCTGCCTGCCTCTGCCTCCTAAATGCTAGGATTAAAGGCGTGCGCCACCATGCCCAGCTCAGCTCTTCTTTTCTTTTTCTTATTAAAACAGGGTATCCCTGTACCCTCAGCTGGCTTGAAACTCACTATGTAGACCATGCTGGCCTCAATCTCACAGATATCTGCCTATCTCTGCCTCCCAAGTGAAATGCTGGAACTAAAGGCATACGCCACCATGCCCAGCTCAATTTTACATTTCTTGACCCTGGGTTAACACAATGTAATCTGTGCTTAACACAAATTGCATTAACTGAAGGCAAACGAATGTTATCTCCCATCTTTATACACAAATTCCGGAACCCTATATTGCCTGTCAAGTGAATCCCACATGTGACCCAAAATTCTCAAAAGGAAGGCCCTCCCAGCCGGAACATTTGAGTATACAATATTAACAGGCAGCTGACAGGCAAATACTAGCATGTTTTCTTAGCTGAACAGAAAGGGAAAACAAGGGAAGAGACTGTCAAACTCAGCAGTACCACACCTGAGGAGACTTTTCTGGAATAGGTTCATTCTGCAGTGCTTGAAGGGCTTTCATTGCAGCATTGTGTCTGGCAGCTTGTCGAGTCTTCCCTTCACCAAAGAATTCATTATTTCCTACAGTCAACTGAACATAAAAGATCTTGGGCACTGGGCAATGATACCTATAATTAGAAAACACAAGCGTTAGTGTTAGATCAATAAAGCCAGCCTATAACCATAAGATTTATTTCACTTAAAATGTTACCTACTATGTAATACATATCCTCTTATTAACTCCAATAAAATTTTAACCTCATGAATGTATTTTTTTTCATGAATGTATTTTTTTACATGAATGTATTTTTAAGGTAAAATGTGAGTCAATATATTTACATATAACATACAGATTTCCACAAAAAATATATAGACTATAACATTAAATATAAACCAATGCAGTAAAAATTATTTAATTTATAAATGCAGTAAAATTATTTAATTATAACACAGGAAGCTTTCTGGTGAACTTTTAGGTAATCCCATTCAGGTGAACTTTTAGCTCAGATTTTGATAGAAGAGAACTGAAATATTTGCTGCTGAGAACAGGGAGCAAGTACAGAACCTGGAGATAAGTGAGCTCATTTAGGTAATAATGTGCAGATTACTATAGTAAAGACGGCTCTAACAGAGATGTGGGGGCAGAGAGATAAACAATATGATGTAAAGTAATAAAGACATCACAATCAACATAACAAAAACTTAGGAATTTCTACCAATTCTTTTACAAATGTTTATTTTAAATTGTACCTTAATTGTACATATTACAGGATATAGTGATATTTCTTCATGTACACAATGTGCAATGGTCAAATTAGGGTCCCTGGAATATGTATCACCACAGATATATGTTATTTCTTTGGGTTGGAGATATCCAAAACATTATCCATTTTGAAATCTCAGATGACTTTTGTCAGCCACAGTTAACCCCTGCTATACATAGAACATTAGAAATCATTCCTCCAATCCAGCTGAACCCCATTAACTATCCCTTCCACATTCTCTCTTCTCAATACCTTTTCCAGGATCTAGTAACTACTATTCTGCTCTCCATACTATCAAATTATTATCAAATTTAATATCAAATTATTATCAAATTTAATATCGAATTATTAGCTTCCAAATATATGGGAGAGAGCACAATCCTTTTCTTTCTGTGCCTGATCGATTCACTTAACATGCTGATGACCTCTAACTCCATCCCTGTTGCTGCCCATGAAAGAATTTCATTCTTTTATGGCTTTATAACATTCCATTGTATACATAAACTATACTGTCTTCAGCCATTCATCCACTAATGGGCACCAAGGTTGATTCCAAATCTTGGCTACTGTGACCTGGCTAGAAGCATGTGAGTGCCGATGTCTCTTTAATATCAGTTCCCTTGGTAATAAGATTGCTGGATCATATGGCAGTTCTATTTCTAGGGTTTGTTTTTGTATTGTGTTGTGTTTCTGTGGAATATCCATGCTGTTTTCCACACTGAATGTATTAATTTACACTCTCAACAGTGTTATGAGAGCCCTTGATTCTCTGGATCCTATTATCTTGGCATCTCATTGAGGTTTGATGTGAATTTCTCTGATTATTAGTGGTACTGAGCAGTTTAAATCAATTCTTAGGGAGGAAGTATTATAATAAAATGTACTTAGGGTAAAAAAATCTAAGCAAGTTTGAATTTAATGAGACTGAGGTAGCAAAGCATGACTGGAAATATGTGCAATGCACATGTGAAAAAGACAGGAGAGACTGAAATAACAATGAACACATCTAAAAGAAATTAAAAAGAAAAATAGGAGATATGTGATAAAAACCTATTAATTCAGTAATTATTTATGGAGTACCTTCAATATGACATACTATAAGAACAAATACTATAGTGGAGAAGACATTAAGACATATAGAATATCCAGTATGTTAGAAATGCTTGCAAGAAAAAGAGGGAAGGTAACACAGTAGCCAAGGAAGATTTCACTGAGAAAATGACAACTTTGTAAAGACTTAAAATAAGCAAGGAATCAAACCACATAGGAATCTGGGATAGTGAATCTGAGGAAAATAGAATAGTAAGGGAAGAAGCCCCTAGACAGGAGTGCCACACATGCTCAAGTAACCTAAAGAAGCCCATCTAGCTAGAGTTAAGGGAGTAAGGAAGAAAAGCCAGGAAAAGAGAATAGGTGGTGAAATTCCACAGGCCTTTACTTAAAAATCAATATGAGGGTCTGGCCCAAGTGAAACAGACAGCTATACAAAACAGAAAAGGTACGTGAACTAAATTATATTTGGGAATATTATCTCCCATGTTGAGGGCAAACTGAAAGGGAAGGGTGGTGGAAGTTAAGCATAGCTAATAGAAAGCTATGAGATAAGATAGGAAAAGGGACAGACAGTGATTTAACTTGGGTATAATACAGAACTGACAAGTCCCTTGACTCTGCATGAATTCTGAAAATAGAAATGGGATTACCTAAGGACTGGCTATGAAACATAAGAAATGGTTCAAGGATCACACCAGGGTTTTGGAAGTAAACAACTAGAAGATAAAGTACATACTTAATGGAACACTACAGATTACAAAAGGAATGTGCTTGCTAGGGGTGGACATCAACAGCCTTGTTTTGGAGATGTGAAGTTATTGTACCTATACAACATTTAGCAGATACAAGTGAGCAATCATATATGAAGCTGGACCATGGGAAAAAAAGATCTAAGGCAAAGAGAAAACTGGGAATCATCAATAAGATGATATTTAAAGCTGTAAGAAAATATAAGAACCTGTAGGATACCGAAATAACGAAGACCAGTAAAGATGGTGTGCATCCTGAAAGCCAAACATGGAAAATTGTGTTAAAGAGGAAGGAGGGACTGATTGTATTCAGTACTTACAGACCAAGTAAAATTATGACTGAGACATATATGATCACCAACTGAGCCAATTGGATCAATTTTAATGGAATAATGGATTTACACTTGTCATGCTAAAGAAAAAAAAATCATCCTACTGCTGGAAAATGTTTCCAAATAAAAAATTTAACTGAGGTCCTTTTTTTCCATGCTAGAGACTGAATTTAGGAGCTTACACACAGTAGACAAGTGCTCTACCACTGAGTTACATCTTCAAACTCAAGATCCTACCATGTTTTAAATGATTATTAAATATCTTAGTACTGGTGCTCTACAAACAGCCTGAAATCATTAGAGAGCCCACAGTGCTAGAATTCACTGGTCAGGTGGGACTAATCAGTGAAGGCTTGCTGAAGGTGAAGGACTAGAGACCAGTACTGAAGATGCAGATTAGTGAGGCCATAATTGAGAACATGTGCATGAACAAGCACCTGGAAAGGGTACGTGTAAAGGAGCCGAGATCTGACTGATGTGGATGATCAAAGTGCAGGGGAAACAATAGATGGCAGAGGAGACGAAAGAGGGTCGGAGTCAGAAAAGCAATTACAACATTATGTCGAGGAGAGGGATAATCAACAGTGCCTAACAATGTGGAGAAGTCCAGAGAAGAAAAGCAGAAAAGGCGGATGCTTAAACTCTTAACATCAATTTTCATGGTCTCCAGTTTTCTATTAATTTAAGATAAGATGTTTAAGAGAATTAACAGTCGTATACTCTTTGTTTTTAAATTGAAAGACATTTAAAAGCTAAAAATTAAAAACCATAGTCTTTTTTTGTTCTTTCATTATAATAACTAAATAAGGTACTAAATGCACAAATCCCTATTAGGCATTTTAAATCCCTCTCAACAGACTACTTGAATAATGTACACTGTCTTCAGTTTGTATTCCACAAAATTCAGTTTTCCCACCTCCACAGAAATCTATGTATATTTTAACTGGTTCTATAAAACTTTAAAACAGATGACTTGAAATCAGAAATTAACTCCTGAACTGATCTTACATAGCAAGCTTTTCCCATAGAGCAAATGCTTACAATTAATTATAAACTTCTGAAAATAGAGGTCCACAACTGGAATGCTAACAGACCTTTAACTATGGCAGAGGGAGTGGGCGCCACTGTAATCACTAAGGCCTGCTGACAATTACAAAACTCATTTCGGTTTGCCACAGAGACAAACAAAATTTCTGTTCATTATAACTTTACTGGAATATGATGTCATAACATAACCATACTGAAACAATCTGCTGATTTTCTAACCAAAATATTAATTGCACACTAAAGAACCCTTGGGGCCTCTTCCTTTTGGGCCATCAAATATAGCTCTATGTATGTATATGGGCATGCATGTTGATATATGTGTGTATATAAATCATATCATATAAATATCACAGGGAAAATGAAGTATATTGCATTTTTACATAAAAAGTAAAATATTCTTACAGTAAAAACAGGAAATACCAAGACCTGATGCCTGATTTATTTCATTCCAGTATCACTTCATTCTCTTGTTTAATAATGATTCTTAGTAATATACCCCACATGGTTTGAATACCTTACACATCACATCTCTTCACAGCATCATGACAATTAAGATTAGCCAGAGCACTCTGATTAATAGCATCCAGACTATACTACAGGAGAGATGATGCAGAATGCTGCATTAAACAGAGTAGAGGTCCTTGCCTCTAAATACTTACTTTTTATGGTAAAAAAAAAAAAATTAATAACTTTAAAGGTTTTTGTGTTTTACTTAATGGAGTTCCTTCTCCTATTTGGATTTATTTCAAATACTAAGCTCAATTTTGGATAGTTAATCTTCAACATGTGATGTACCTATTTCTATAAATTAGTATATATTTAATCAGCTAGATTCTGTGCTCAATGCTTGGATTTCCATATTTAATTATTGTTAACACTGAGCCATAAAATACCCTGTTACGACTGGCTTCTCCTACCCACAGCCTCCAAAGTATGTGCCTACTTTCATCAGAATTGTCTTTAGTCCTAGTTAAAAATGCAAATCGATACTTCAACCCTGATCTGCTGAATCAGAGTCTCTGTAGTGGTAAGAGAGTCTTTGGCTACCTTGGTGACTTTGCATACTACTCCAGGGTAGTTAGCACTGCTCCAGAGTATCACCATATCCCCACACGCAAAGTAGTCAATTGCTTCAAACGAGGACCTATAACACAGTGGTTATATCTTTTATATATATTTGATCCTCATGGAAACCTAGTGAGAGAAAAAAGGTCCCTGATTTCACTTTGAGAGCTAATAAATATCTCCAATAATGTCTATGGGAGTCAAATGCAAGTCTGTCTAACTTAGGAGGTTCAAGAAAATCTTCAGAGATTTCCCAAGGGTTGGCAAGATGGCTCAGTCACCAGGTAAAGGAACTTGCCGCCAAGCCTAATGACTTGAGCTCATTCCCTTGGACCTGTATGTTGGAAAGAACCTCTGACCTTGACTCATGAACAGTGGCATTAGCATATCCTCCACATATACACAAATGCTAAATAAATAAATAAATAAATAAATAAATAAATAAATAAATAATTCTCTAAAGCTCTACCTTATTCTCTTTTAGTTTGGGCCATTTTTGTTTTTTCAACTATCTCAGCAAGCCAGAGAAGCTAATGCAAGGGTTCTAAATGAAGATGCACTAATAGTTGCCAAGCATGTTACTGAATGACTGCTAAGACAAACAGCACTCGGTGGTGGATTCCTGTGCTGCTACAGGATGTCAAACTCAGATACAACTGGGTAATGCAAAATACAAAGTCAGAACAATGGTTCTGACTAGAGCCACACTGTCTGACAGCACAGAATTTACAAAAAGCAGCTTGCAAGGCTTTTTACATGCCTCATTGCTCCCTATTAGCTAGGGTTAAACAAACAAACAAAAAAACAAACAACAAAAAAAACCCTACAAACAGAACAAAGGCTTCCTTTTCCTTAGATATTTGAAATGTCTTTAGATTTGGCCTATCTTCAAGATATATCAGACAATACAACAATAAAGAAAGGGTACATATTTGTTTCCTTTAAATAGTTAATTCTAATACAGGTTTTTTAGTTAACTAAAACATTACCTTCACTTCTATTTGCTGCTCAAACTTCTATATCATATATTCTTGCCATCCTCCTTAAAGTTACTTTATTCAATGTCTTTTTTCTAAATGCCTTTTGTATTATCTTTCTAAACAACAAAAAATCCATTTGTCCTCCCTCTTATACTGTGACTGCTTATTCTACTCTTAAGAATTACTTTTACAAGGTGAGAAAGACATATTCCAAATAACATTAAGACATTAAAAATTGTAAAATAATTACCTCATTCATTTGATAGTGTTACTCATAAATTTCAATATGGTTTAGACATTCCTATCTCCTGTACAGGCTTATGTCCTAAAATACATGAAACTGTTATCTTCTGATCTAATAGGGGGAGGTATTGGATTCTGTGCTTATTTCTAACACAGACTGAAAACAGAAATATTACTTAACCTTTCTATGTCAGTTTACTTATCTGTAAAATATTTGCAGAATCTATGGATAAAGAATTCTAAGGGCCAAATTTTAGAATTCAAATGACATGTTGATTATTTTTACTTTGTATGCACTTTTGGCACTACTAAGCCAAATTCTTTCTCTTTGCAACAGAAAAATAACAAGTTTTATCATAAAGCTATAAAATAGTCTTGGCACATTCTCAAATTTGTACATACGTAAAATGTCTAGATAGTTCTTAACATCTATAAAATTTGAAAGTGTATCTTTTATGGGATCTGAGAGTTAATTCCTGAAGAATTTCAAATATTAGGACAGATTTAAAAGATTCACAGACTAGTCGAAAACAAGTTTTAAAAGAGGAGTAAGGATATTCTGTTCTATTTGTACAACTACTCTAATTATGTCTTAAATGCCCAGGAGAAAATACAGAAAGACACTCACAAAAATCTGGGATAGGGCATTTTGAAGTATGTAGAGTGATGAGCTACATAAATGACGTGGTGTCATTCATAACTTGAAGTCTATTAAATAGCTGCACTGAAGTTAAAACAGAAGGGACCATTTAGTTGTATCAACTCTAGTCTCTGTCCAAACAAAGGTAAATCTGTGCTCAAAATAAATTTGATAATAATGAAAGGACATGAAATTTGGAACAGGAGTCAAGAGAACAACGAAAGCACTTGACCCACATTACTGCCACTCACCCACAGCGTGGACTGTAGAGAGCAGAGCATGCTATCAGCACACCACTGGCACTCACCACCACACTCACGTCCAATGAAACAACCCCAAATGGACACCTCCATAAATCGCCATCACCACACCATTATCAAAATTAGGGCAAAAACCAGACAAAATACTTGCTATATATCCAGACACTAGCATTTAGATCATTCAATCCCCACACAACCCGAAGTTTACAGGTGAGGAGAGAAGGGAATAGAGATGGTAACTAAGTTCCTTGAGACCACCTACTATGAGCTGGCATCTGAGCCTAGCCAGTCTCTTTGGTAGCCCATGGTCAAACTGCACTGTGCTGCTTCTGAATTAACTGCACAGGCATGAACTATAAACTTTGGAGAAGTCACACTGCACCTGAATATCAAAGCCACTTAAGTCTATCTGTACTTACAAGAGCTGGCAGACTCAGAAGACCTCTCTGAGCCAGTGTCCCAGGTTAAGACACCAGTTATCAAAGGGATCACTGAGGACACTGTGAGTCCACAACACTGAGTTGACTGCAGAGTCCCACACCATCTCTATTCATTCTTCTCTTAGTCAACCTGTTGGAGCCTGGGCTTAAAAATCCTAACTTATCCCCTTTCTAAAATTAGTTTACCCAGTTGTTAGTCTATACCTTGCAAAGCATCTAAAGATCAGGTAACACTCTTGACTTGTTCCTTACTAATTGGAATGCAGCTATTCAACCTCAAGTACTTAAAAATCCTAACTGATGCTTGGCAGAATGCATGAGCTCTGGCGGGGTGGGGGAATGGGCGGGAACACGAGTCTAGATTTGTTAAAAATAAATAAATAAATAAATTTATGTGAAAAAAAAATAAAATAAAAAAATAAAAATCCTAGCCGGGCGTGGTGGCGCACGCCTTTAGTCCTAGCACTTGGGAGGCAGAGGCAGGCGGATCTTTGTAAGTTCAAGGCCAGCCTGGTCTACAGAGTGAGTTCCAGGACAGCTGGGGCTACAGGGAGACCCTGTCTCGAAAAAGACAAAAAAAAGGGAGGGAAAGGAGAGAGGGAAAAGGAGGGGCCGGAGGGAGGGAATTATAAACTTGGAAATTAGATTTTGAGTCAGATGAGCTGGATCCAAGTTCTGACAGGAAAGAAGCCTTACGTTCTTGAGGACTAATTGTAGCATGAGCGGACTGGCTTGCAACACCGCCCTCACTTTACTCAACTTGCAATCCAGGTAGAAATTATTAATTGTTCATGAAATATCATAGCAAAGCTTAGGCACAGTTTTCAAATAAATAGATGTACACATACCTATTTTGCACTTCAAACACTTTTGTAAAATGTTTTGAAGAAATACAGTCTTAAATGTTCTATGAGATGCCCAAAGCTTCAACAAAAAATTGGCTTTAAAAATACAGTCTTAGGATTTTAATTTATATTTTCTAAATATGATCCACTAAAAAAATCTAATAACAGATTCTTGTAAGAAAACCACTGAGAGACGATTTGTGAGTTATAAGACACTTCAAAATTCAATTCCATCTTTGGTTACACAGTTCTCTGAGAATGTTCTTTGTAAATTACTAGTATAGAAAACTTTTGGACCAGGCATGGTGGGTGCACACCTGTAATCCCAGCACTAAGGAGGCAGAGGCAGGAGGATCTCTGTGAGTTCAAGCCAAGCCTAGTCACACCAGCAAGTTCCAGGGCTATGGGGCTACAGGGAAACCCTGCTCAGACCAAGAAGAGAAAAAAAAAAAGCTTTAATCCTTTCCTATAACAATGACTCATGAATAAGTTTTGGAATTTTCTAGTATTCTCCATTTTTAACCCTAAATAATTACTTTTAAGTTTTAAAAATGTATATAGGGAAATACGAAAATACAATCACATTAGAAACTATATTTTTAAAGGGGGCTTACATCTTTTCCTAGATAAATTACCTCTGTCATGAATAGAAGACTCAAATGGGTACTTAGAAAAGTAGAATTGTTTGCTCCAGATGCTTACATGAGTTTCAGAAATTGTTTGCTTTGTTACAATGTCCAACCCAGGCATCTCCTCCAATGTTTTTGCTGATCAAAATTAACTATCAACTTTGGATGTTTGCCCGTGGCAAATACTCCCAAAAGTAACGCAGAGACATTACATCAGTGGAATTACAGAAAGATTAATGTGCTTTGTTTGGAGATGCAAACAGTAATTATACTTATAGTATTTTGTCTCTTTCATTCAAATTGAAGTGAATCTGGTTGTACATCTGCATATAGTTTAATGATAAAATAACATGTAAGTTAATAGATATTCATTGGAATATAAAAAAAATTTACTTGGCATTTTCCCAGCTAATTGTTTTTACAGCTTGAGTTCATTTTATACATTAGCTGCATTCATAAGTTACCATGAAGCAAATATTTTCATACTAAATTCCATGTTCCCACTGTTGCCCAATATTAAATCTGAGTTATTCCTGTAAGAAAATGTTGGCTCCAACACGTCATTAAAAACTATAATTAAAACTTTAAACATGTATGCCAAAGAACAGGTACATTTAATCAATTACTTTATAAAACACATTTTATCTTCTCACCTGCAATAAGTTAGTCCAATGGATAATTATTTTGTTTTATAGTCTCACAATCATTAGAAGGAAATATATGCTTTGAATAACAACAGATGAGTTTTTTAAGGGTCTTTACAGACCTTGGTGTGGTGGTATAAGCCTTATTCGGCCAACAGAAACAACGGATCTGCTGAGTTCAAAGCCAGCCTGTTCACACATGGAGACCCTATCTGAGGAGAGGGGAAAAAAAGTGACTTACCGAGTCTAAACATAAAACTATTTATTAGCTGGAATGCATTACGGAGATATGCTGTCAGGTTCCAGACACTACAAGTAAGACAGATCACTGACATAACTCATTCTGAGGCCTGCAAACTTCTGCAGTACACACTTTAGGGGTCTCAATGCCATCCCATTAGTTTACTGAACCATATTGCCCCATTAACCAATACTTTGTCTGATCAAGACTACTTTACAAATAATTGAGGGCCAGTGCGTACCTGAGCTTGCTGTATACAAAGATTGAAGGAAACGTTTGCTGTCACAGTAGAGTAACAGTACTTTGGAAAACATGAATACGTCTATACACTTTGGGTTTGGGTTTGTTTTTGTTTTGTTTTTGAGATAGGGTCTCCCGTTAGCCCCAGCTGGCCTGGAACTCACTGTAACCAGCTGGGTTGAACTCACAGAGATCCACCTGCCTCGCCTCCTGAGTGCTAGGATAAAAGGCATGCGCCACCCATGCCTGGACAGGGTACCTAGCCACCATGTGGAGTTGAATGCTGGGTCCTTCAGAAGAAGCAGTTGTGCTCTTATGCTGGGAGCATCTCCCAGCCCACATTTTTTTTTTTTTTTATTCAAATTATCATTTTAATTATAATTTTTTTTCTATACAAATCCTCTAGGGAATAGTAGAAGGATACAATGTATATATGTTTTCCTTTCTTTTTTTTGGTTTTTTAGGCAGGTCTCCCATGCAGGCCAGCTGCCTCTCCTTTTCTTATATTAGTTCAGATAATCAAGGAAATGCTGTTCTTTTTTTTTTTTTTTTTTTTTTTATTATTTATTTTGTTTGTTGTATTGATGTATTGTCTGCATGCAGGTTTGTGACCGTGTCGTGCAATGGGCGGAGGTCAGAAAGTTTCGGATTCCCCTGGAACTGGAGTTCTCTGGAATTGGAGTTACCGCGTTCTTAGCCGCATGGTGGTGGGGTTCGAACCCGGGTCTCTGCAAGAGCGTCGGTTGCTTCTAACCGCTTGAGGCTATCTCTCCAGCCCAAGGAATGCTTTTCTACCAACTCAGTGTGAAGTAGGTCTTTAATACCAAGCCAAACACAGATCTGAAAACAACCAAGTGCTCTTTAATTTTGCCATATCCTCTGAAGCAAAAACATGGCACCAAGTGAAACACCAGTGAAAGTACAATGTTGACATCCAGTCTGACAGCATGTCCTCCACACAGGAAGAAGCTGAAGTAATACTTAAAGCCTTAAAAGGCTAATGGTTCACATCTCTGATTATTATGGTTTATTCTTATTCACAATAGGGATAAGACTGAATTTTTGTCATACTGCCCATACTTACAGCACAAAATAGTTTCTTAGGATATTCTGAAATAAGTCTCAAGATAATTAATATTCCCAGTGAGCAGTTGTTTAATGAGTTACTAGAGTACTGCAGAAAAAGCATGTGCTGTTAGAAGGCCAGTTCAGCCCTTTACCAGCAAGTGACACGGTACCAGAACACATAAGGCTCAGAAATCAGTTATTTTTACTCCTTCATTCTTAGCAATTAACCTTCTTAGACATTCCACAATGTTTCTAAGATGCATTAGCTCCTCTTGTGCTTTTCATTATTTTGTAAGAAGAATGATCTTAGCAATTACCTCCTCAAAGAACCAAGGGACCATGCCACTACCTTCACATCATCTCTTAAGAGGGGCAGGAGGCTGGAGAGATGGCCTAGCGGTTAAGAGGGGGCTGCTCTTACAGGAGACCCGGGTTGGGATCCAGCACCCTATGGCGGCGGAAACTGAAACTCCATTCAGGAGAACTCCAGTTCAGGGGATCCGACACCTCTTCTGACCCCGCGGCATTTGCACAGACACGGGTGCACAACTTGCAAAATAGTACAGTTACATATAACATACAAAATAATAAATTAATTAAAAAAAGTTAAAAAAAAAAAAAAAAAGAAGGGGGCGAAAAGAGTTGCAGCCTTGCAGACGAAAGAACTCCAGCCTGCCACATTCATACCAAACGGGAAAAGTTTTGAGATCTAGTGAACATTCTCACAAGAGCGTCATTCAAGAATGTGTACACTTCAAAATATCAGGCAGTGGGGCTGGAGGGATGGCCAGCGGTTAAGAAGGACAAACAACCCGCTCTTGCAGAGGACCTAGTTTGATCCCCAGCACCTACATGGTGGCTGAGACCACCATTCATAACTCAGTCCAGAGGATAGTGCAAACTCCTCTTCTTTGACCTCGCGCATTGCACGCATGGGTGCACAGATCATGCAGACAATACATTCATACATAAAAAAATAAATAAAATTAAAATTAAAAAAATATATCAGGCAGTGAGTGGGAAGATACAGTGGTAACTTCAGACAGTGCTTTTTCAAAAAGGAGAGCCATGACAACGCTCCAGAAATATTTATAAATGCTATTAATTTTTTTTAATCTTCTTTTTCATTATGTCACAAGGGCATTTATTCACATTTGTCAATCTGTCAATCACAGTGTATAAGTTACTACTAATCATTTGAAGAACTGCATCTTAAACAGACACATTTTAACGTAAGAATGCCAATAAATCATGAGGAAATAAAGAAAGCAAATAACTTAGGTTTTGGTAACTGAAGCCAAGAAAAAGCCTGGGAATAAATGAATAATAAGCTCCCAGGAAACTCAAACTAAGAAAAACAGTAAGCCATGATGAGAATAACACCTGAGATGATTAAATATCAGTCCAATATATGACCTAAAACTAAATCTGGGTGCTGGGTGTGGTGCGACCACTTTAATCCTAGACTCGAGAGGCAGAGGCAGGTAGATCTTTGTGAGTTCAAGGCTAGCCCGATTTACAGAGCGAGTTCCAGGAGAGCTGGGACTACAGGGAGACCCTGTCTCGAAAAGTCCAAAAAAAATCTTACCCGGAAGCAAAGAGAACAGATAAACACTGAAGCTGCTTATTTCTCCTCTGAGAGAGAGAAAAATAGGAGAGAAAAGCCATGCAAGAAAGAGGTTAAAATTAATTGATGACAACAGGTATGCTATAAAGATTATTCTTTTTTTTTTTTTTTGTTTTTTGGTCGTTTCGAGACAGGGTTTTCCCTGTGCCCCAGCTGTCCTGGAACTCGCTCTGTAGACCAGGCTGGCCTTGAACTCTCAAGAATCCGCCTGCCTCTGCCCCAAGTGCTAGGATAAAAGGCGTCCACAACCACGCCCGGCCTGGTTATTCTTAACAGACGTCATTAGAAATACAGACTATCATATCTAAATTAGGTAAACTTTATAATTACCCTACTTTCTAATAGCAAAACAACTTTGAATTCCTAGAATAAATCAATACATAGCAAATTCTGGTTGCAAATATTTTCTTTCTTTTTTTTTTTCTTTCTTTTTTTTTTTGTCTTTTTGAGACAGGGTCTCCCTGTAGCCCCAGCTGTCCTGGAACTCACTCTGCAGACCAGGCTGGCCTTGAACTCACAAAGATTGGCCTGCCTCTGCCTCCCAAGGGCTAGGATTAAAGGCATGCGCCACCACACCTGGCATACTTTGAATTCCTAGAATAAATCAATACAAAGCAAATTCTGGTTGCAAATATTTTAATTAAAACTTTCCCCGTAGTGGAGCTGGAGAGACGGCTCAGCGGTTAAGAGCACCGACTGCTCTTGCAGAGGACCCAGGTTCGATTCCCAGCACCCACATGGTGGCTAAGAACAGCTTTTAAGCCAGGAGTGGTGGCTCATGCCTTTAAATAATCCTAGCACTCAGGAGACAGAGGGAGAGGCAGGTAGATCTCTGTGGGTTCAAGGCCAGTCTGGTCTACAGAGTGAGTTCCAGGCCAACTGGACCTGTTGAGACCCTGTCTCAAAACAAACAAACAAACAAACAAACAAACAAATAATAAAGTGTTAAAAAAACTTTCGAATAGTATTCTGTAAGTAACATTCGTCTGTAGTTCTATTGTTTTTAAACTGACATCACTGGATTGGCTATCAAGATTATTCTTGGTGGCTTAAAACAATTTGTTTCTAGTTTTACAAAAATTCAATAAAATTTCTCTGTGAACCATCTAGACTAGCTAATTTTCTACAGAATGATAGGAAATGCAGAGTTTCTAACTGTCTGACTACTTATTCTTTAATTTTAGAAACAACTGAAATCTTTTCATCTTCAGAGGTCAATTTGGTATAAAATTTCTCTGAGGGTCAATTTCTCTATAAAATCATTCAGTTCATCCTGGTTCCAAAATCTTTTTTTTTTTTAACTTTTGGTCTTTTCGAGACAGGGTCTCCCTGTAGCCCCAAGCTGTCCTGGAATTCGCTCTGTAGACCAGGCTGGCCTTGAACTCACAAAGATCTGTCTGCCTCTGCCTCCCGAGTGCTAGGATTAAAGGTGTGCGCCACCATGCCGGGCTCCAAAATCTTTCATCATGAGTTAATGTAGTCCTAATAGGCATTTTTCCCTGCTGTCCACACAGTCTCCACTTCCCAGTAGCAGCCCACACTCTGTGTGTTGATAAGACCCCTGTGTGCTCACCTTATTACATGTTTACACGTCCTAATAGGTCTAAAAGCAAAATGTCTTATTTCAAATGTATTTTCTGCCAATCTTCTATGTAACAATTACATGTTTCTACTTTATTTTCCTTCCTCAGACTTACGTTGTTCTCCTTTTTCTAATTTCTTTATTTTCATGGTATCACGGTCAATGGAAGTACAAGGCAAATGAGTTTGCTTTACCAAGGACTTCCCATTGTTTTTTTTGGTTTGGTTTGGGTTTTTTTCCTGGGGCGGGGGGAGGTGTTGAAATAGGGTCTCCCTGTAGCCCCAGTTGGCCTCCATCAACTTGACTGCCCTTGATCTCACAGAAATCCCCATGTCTCCCAAGTACAGGCCTGACTTCCCATTGTTTGAACTGGAGCGTGTTCAAGAAAGAAACATACTACAGTGCTACTCTACATATTCAGCAATTAAATCTACTTTTAGAGAACCATCAGATGTCTAGGAAACATCTCAAGATAAGTCTTAAGCAAGAGTCTGTGTGCTTTTGAGTCACTTGTATAATCTGCTAGTTTTTAGTTTGAACATTAAAAAAGAATTATTTCACATCTTACGCCTGAAACAGTAAACTTCTACATCGAAAATTTTAAAAGAGACTGAGAAAAAGATGAAAAACATGTATAGCAGAATGCATGAGCTCTGGTGGGGTCGGGGGCAAGGAAGGGGAAATGGGCCTATATTTGATTGGGAAATGTTGTATGACATGTACAAAGCTTCAATAAAAAACTGGCTTTGGGAAAAAAATTATTTCACATTTTAAGAAAAGTAACTGAGCTACAAGCGGTGGTGCATGCCTTTAATCCCAGTACTTGAGAGGCAGAGGCAAGGGGATCTCTGTGAGTTCAAGACCAGCCTGGTCTACATAGTGAGTTCCAGGACAGCTGGGGCTACAGGGAGACCCTGTCTCAAAAAGACCTAAATAAATAAATAAATAAATAAATAAATTTTAAAAATGTAATTGAAAAATGTTTCTCAGATGGGTATGGTGGGCACACCCTTAGTTCTGGCAGGTAGAGGCAGATGGATCTCTGTAAGTTCAAGGCCAGCCTGATGACGTACATTGCAAGTTCCAGGCCAGCTGGGGCTACAGGGAGACCTTGAATCAAAAAGACAAGGGAGGGAGGAGGGAGGAAGGGAGGGAAGGGAGGGAGGGAAAGGAGAGGAGGGAAAGGAGGGGCGGGAGGGAGGGAATTATAAACTTGGAAATTAGATTTTGAGTCAGATGAGCTGGATCCAAGTTCTGACAGGAAAGAAGCCTTACGTTCTTGAGGACTAATTGTAGCATGAGCGGACTGGCTTGCAACACCGCCCTCACTTTACTCAACTTGCAATCCAGGTAGAAATTATTTCATTGTTCATGAAATATCATAGCAAAGCTTAGGCACAGTTTTCAAATAAATAGATGTACACATACCTATTTTGCACTTCAAACACTTTTGTAAAATGTTTTGAAGAAATACAGTCTTAAATGTTCTATGAGATGCACAAAGCTTCAACAAAAAATTGGCTTTAAAAAATACAGTCTTAAGATTTTAATTATATATTTTCTAAATATGATCCACTAAAAAAATCTAATAACAGATTCTTGTAAGAAAACCACTGAGAGACGATTTGTGAGTTATAAGACACTTCCAAAATTCAATTCCATCTTTGGTTAACAGTTCTCTGAGAATGTTCTTTGTAAATTACTAGTATAGAAAAAGCTTTTGGACCAGGCATGGTGGTGCACACCTGTAATCCCAGCACTAAGGAGGCAGAGGCAGGAGGATCTCTGTGAGTTCAAGGCCAGCCTAGTCTACACAGCAAGTTCCAGGCTGATTGGGGCTACAGGGAAACCCTGTCTCAAAAAGACCAAGAAAGAAAAAAAGAAAAAAGCTTTTAAGTCCTTTCCTATAACAAAATGACTCATGAAATAAGTTGAATTTTCTGTTTCTCCACTGTTTTAAGCCCATAAATAATTACTTTTAAGTTTTAAAAATGTATATAGGGAAATACGAAAATACAATCACATTAGACTATATTTTTAAAGGGGGCTTACATCTTTTCCTAGATAAATTACCTCTGTCATGAATAGAAGACTCAAATGGGTACTTAGAAAAGTAGAATTGTTTGCTCCAGATGCTTACATGAGTTTCAGAAATTGTTTGCTTTGTTACAATGTCCAACCCAGACATCTCCTCCAATGTTTTTGCTGATCAAAATTAACTATCAACTTTGGATGTTTGCCCGTGGCAAATACTCCCAAAAGTAACGCAGAGACATTACATCAGTGGAATTACAGAAAGATTAATGTGCTTTGTTTGGAGATGCAAACAGTAATTATACTTATAGTATTTTGTCTCTTTCATTCAAATTGAAGTGAATCTGGTTGTACATCTGCATATAGTTTAATGATAAAATAACATGTAAGTTAATAGATATTCATTGGAATATAAAAAAAATTTACTTGGCATTTTCCCAGCTAATTGTTTTTACAGCTTGAGTTCATTTTATACATTAGCTGCATTCATAAGTTACCATGAAGCAAATATTTTCATACTAAATTCCATGTTCCCACTGTTGCCCAATATTAAATCTTGAGTTATATTCCTGTAAGAAAATGTTGGCTCCAACACGTCATTAAAAACTATAATTAAAACTTTAAACATGTATGCCAAAGAACAGGTACATTTAATCAATTACTTTATAAAACACATTTTATCTTCTCACCTGCAATAAGTTAGTCCAATGGATAATTATTTTGTTTTATAGTCTCACAATCATTAGAAGGAAATATATGCTTTGAATAACAACAGATGAGTTTTTTAAGGGTCTTTACAGACCTTGGTGTGGTGGTATAAGCCTTTACTCCCAGCAGAAACAACTGGATCTCTGTGAGTTCAAAGCCAGCCTGTTCTACACATGGAGACCCTATCTGAGGAGAGGGGAAAAAAAGTGACTTTACAGAATCTAAACATAAACTACCATTTATTAGCTGGAATTGCATTACGGAGATATGCTGTCAGGTTCCAGCACTACAAGTAAGACAGATCACTGACAATACTCATTCTGAGGCCTGCAAACTTCTGCAGTACACACTTTAGGGGTCTCAATGCCATCCACATTAGTTTACTGAACTCATATTGCCCCATTAACAGTCAATACTTTGTCTGATCAAGACTACTTTACAAATAATTGAGGGAAAATACATGCACAGTTACCTGGATCTTGCTGTATACAAAGATGTAAAAGGAAACGTTTGCTGTCACAGTAGAGTAACAGTACCTTTGGAAAACTGTCCTATACACTTTGGGTTTGGGTTTTGTTTTGTTTTGTTTTTGAGATAGGGTCTCCCTGTAGCCCCAGCTGGCCTGGAACTCACTGTAGACCAGGCTGGCCTTGAACTCACAGAGATCCACCTGCCTCTGCCTCCTGAGTGCTAGGATTAAAGGCATGCGCCACCATGCCTGGCTCAAAGATGGTTCCTAGCCACCATGTGGGAATTGAAGCTGGGTCCTTCTGCAAGAACAGTTGGTGCTCTTAACTGCTGAGCCATCTCTCCAGCCCCACATTTTGGTTTTTAATTAGTACTCTGAGTTAACATTACAAATTTATAAATTAAATTTTTTTTCTATACAAATCCTCTAGGGAATAGTAGAAGGATTACAATGATCTATGTTTTCCTTTTCTTTTTTTGGTCTTTTCTAGGCAAGGTCTCCCTGCAGCTCCAGCTGTCCTCTCCTTTTCTTATATTAGTTCAGATAATCAAGGAATGCTTTTCTTTTTTTTTTTTTTTTTTTTTTTATTATTTATTTTGTTTGTTTGTTTGAGTGTATTGTCTGCATGTCGTTTGGTGTACCTGTGTCTGCAATGGTGCGGACGTTGGTCAGAACATTGTTTCGGATTCCCCTGGAACGGAGTTTGCTGAATATTGGGAGTTTACAGACGCCGTTCTTAGCCGCATGGTGGTGGGGTTCGAACCCGGGTCTCTGCAAGAGCGTCGGTGCTTCTAACCGCTTAGGCTATCTCTCAGCCCAAGGAATGCTTTTCTACCAACTCAGTGTGAAGTAGGTCTTTAATACCAAGCCAAACACAGATCTGAAAACAACCAAGTGCTCTTTAATTTTGCCATATCCTCTGAAGCAAAAACATGGCACCAAGTGAAACACCAGTGAAAGTACAATGTTGACATCCAGTCTGACAGCATGTCCTCCACACAGGAAGAAGCTGAAGTAATACTTAAAGCCTTAAAAGGCTAATGGTTCACATCTCTGATTATTATGGTTTATTCTTATTCACAATAGGGATAAGACTGAATATTTGTCATACTGCACATACTTATCAAGCACAAAATAGTTCTTAGGATATTCTGAAATAAGTCTCTCAAGATAACTTAATATTCCCAGTGAGCAGTTGTTTACATGAGTTACTAGAGTACTGCAGAAAAAGCATGTGCTGTTAGAAGGCCAGTTCAGCCCTTTACCAGCAAGTGACACGGTACCAGAACACATAAGGCTCAGAAATCAGTTATTTTTACTCCTTCATTCTTAGCAATTAACCTTCTTAGACATTCCACAATGTTTCTAAGATGCATTAGCTCCTCTTGTGCTTTTCATTATTTTGTAAGAAGAATGATCTTAGCAATTACCTCCTCAAAGAACCAAGGGACCATGCCACTACCTTCACATCATCTCTTAGAAGAGGGCCAGGAGGGCTGGAGAGATGGCCTAGCGGTAAGAGCGCGGGCTGCTCTTACAGGAGACCCGGGTTGGGATCCCCAGCACCCTATGGCGGCGCGAACTGAAACTCCATTCAGGAGAACTCCAGTTCAGGGGAATCCGACACCTCTTCTGACCTCCGCGGCATTTGCACAGACACGGGTGCACAACTTGCAAAAAGTAGAGTTACATATATACATACAGAAATAATAAATTAATTAAAAAAATTAAAAAAAAAAAAAAAAAAGAAGGGGGCAGAAAAGAGATTGCAGCCTTGCAGACGAGAAGAACTCCAGCCTGGCCACATTCATACCACAACAGGGAAAAGTTTGAGATCTCTGTAGGAAACCTGACATTCTCACAAGAGTCATTCAAGAATGTTAGTACACTTCAAAATATCAGGCAGTGGGGCTGGAGGGATGGCCTAGCGGTTAAGAGCACCAACCGCTCTTGCAGAGGACCTAGGTTTGATCCCCAGCACCTACATGGTGGCTGAGAACCGTCTGTAACTCCAATTCCAGGAGAACTCCAGTTCCAGGGGAACCTGACACCCTCTTCTGACCTCCGCGGCATTGCACGACATGGGTGCACAGACCTACATGCAGACAATACATTCATACACATAAAAAAATAAATAAAATTAAAATTAAAAAAAATATATCAGGCAGTGAGTGGGAAGATACAGTGGTAACTTCAGACAGTGCTTTTTCAAAAAGGAGAAGCCATCTAGACACAGCTCCAGAAATATTTAATAAATGCTATTAAATTTTTTTTTAATTCTCTTTTCTTATGTCACAAAGGGCATTTATTCACATTTGTCAATCTGTCAATCACAGTGTATAAGTCTACTAACTCATCTTTGAAGAACTGCATCTTAAACAGACACATTTTAACGTAAGAATGCCAATAAATCATGAGGAAATAAAGAAAGCAAATAACTTAAGGTTTTGGTAACTGAAGCCAAGAAAAAGCCTGGGAAATAAATGAATAATAAGCTCCCAGGAAACTCAAACTAAGAAAAACAGTAAGCCATGATGAGAATAACACCTGAGATGATTAAATATCAGTCCAAATATTACTGCCTAAGAACTTAAATCTTGGTGCTGGGTGTGGTGGCGCACCCCTTTAATCCTAGCACTCGAGAGGCAGAGGCAGGTAGATCTTTGTGAGTTCAAGGCTAGCCCGATTTACAGAGCGAGTTCCAGGAGAGCTGGGACTACAGGGAGACCCTGTCTCGAAAAGTCCAAAAAAAATCTTACCCGGAAGCAAAGAGAACAGATAAACACTGAAGCTGCTTATTTCTCCTCTGAGAGAGAGGAAAAATAGGAGAGAAAAGCCATGCAAGAAAGAGGTTAAAATTAATTGATGACAACAGGTATGCTATAAAGATTATTCTTTTTTTTTTTTTTTTTTTTGGTTCTTTTAGAGACAGGGTTTCCCCTGTGGCCCCCTAGCTGTCCTGGAAACTCGCCTCTGTAGACCAGGCTGGCCTTGAACTCACAAAGATCCGCCTGCCTCTGCCTCCCAAGTGCTAGGATTAAAGGCGTGCACCACCACGCCCGGCCTGGTTATTCTTAACAGACGTCATTAGAAATACAGACTAAGCCGGGCGTGGTGGCACACGCCTTTAATCCTAGCACTTGGGAGGCAGAGGCAGGCGGATCTTTGTGAGTTCAAGGCCAGCCTGGTCTACAGAGCGAGTTCCAAGACAGCTGGGGCCACAGGGAGACCCTGTCTCGAAAAGACCAAAAAAAAAAAAGAAATACAGACTGAAAGAAACCAGCATTAAGTACAAATTTAGATTTAGGAAACATCAGAACACAAAACTATTTTTATTTTAAAATGGAATAAGGAGACAACTAATCAATTCAATACTATAAAAATGTCCTTACTAATTTGAAGAAAGGCTTCCTCGTGTTCCTAAAAAGACAGGATCTTAAGCGAAACTAGTAACTTATTCAGACCCAGTGAGTGTAAGGTTCCTTTGAGAAAGCAACATGGAAAATTCTGGAAACCTGAGATGCACATAGAAGTAAAGAATGCACAGTAAATAAACTACTTATTATTCTTATTTTCCTTTGAGAAAAATCACTCAAGAGAATAAAGGAAAGGTTTGTAAATAATATAATCTTATTTACAACAGATGAAATTTCTTGTGAGACCTGGAGAGAAATCTGTAGCACAGTTGGAGACTGGTGGCTCTGAGAACTCCAAAGCCAGACAGTGATCAAGACTGACAGGAGCATGACCACAGCAATCTCTCAGGAAGCTCAATCACCCCAGCTATGCATAAGAAATCGCAGCCAGAAACTGAACCCTTCAGAGCTGTGGACTCACAGTCACGTCAAGCAGATGAAGAGCTGTGCTTCTAATCTTATTTGTCACTTGTCTCTTATTTTACCAAAACGTAATGCTAATAAAATAAAAATCAGGATATCCTTTTACTTCTCAAATTTAAGCGGGCCAAGATGCCTGTGCAAATGCTTGAGAACCTTGTATGACACCACATAATTCTTCAATTAAGGAAAAAGTTTAGAGTAAATGACTCACATGCTATTCCAGGGGTGATGTTCTAGGAAGGATGCAAGGAGACTGATTTCTGCTCACATACAGGGAAGCGGGGAGTCTCTTTCGCTGCAGTCCCAGTGTCTGGCATCTAGTATGATGTTTAGCACTTAAAAGGAGTCCAATAAATATGTTAAATGAGGGAGTAATGATAGCTAACACTTACTAAGTGGTTTACCGGATGTCAGCACTGGGCATTCAGTAACTCTTTTAATATTTACAACAGCCCTTTGAGGTAAATACTATTACTACTTCCATTTTACAGTTGCAGAAATTGAAAAACAGAGGGACTACATAACTTGGCCTAGGTAGATCTGGGTTTCAAATGAAAGCATGCTGGCTCCACAGTCCCCCATAAGAACGGTACGCATTATCCTACTCTGGAGATGAGTGAATGAATGATGGCAAGAATGGAAAGCAAACTAGCAATGGCCATGCTTTTAGCTGTGTGGGAGTAAAGCAAATCAGACCCTGTAGAAGGGCAAGTTAAAGTGAGAAGCATGTGAGTCTGGCTAATGGAGGACTGGGGTCAATGTGCTCCTTCTAAACACTCAGTGTGACCCCTACACAGCTCTCAATCTTGCTTGTACACTGGAAGTATATGAGAAACTTTAAAACACAGTGAGTGGCATAGAAGGGAAGGGGTTAATGGACCCTATCACATACTGCTGAATGACTGGCTACCAATGGATGTTGAGTACTCTGCTGGGCCAACCAAACCCATGGACACACAGACAGTCCTGGTTAAACTTAGTGAGTCACAAAACAAAATGAATAGATAAGAATGTAGAGGAAAGATTTGTAGAAAAGAGGGGGATAAACTGGAGTTGTAAGAAGATGGGAGAAAGTGGGAAGTGAGGATGATGAGTATGTATTATGTACATGTAGTATATTTCCATAGAACAGGGCCAGGGGTGGTGGCACACACCTTTAATCCTAGCACTCAGGAGGCTGAGACAGGAACCTCTGTAAGTTCAAGGCCATCCTGGTCTACATAGTGAGTTCTAGGACAGCTGGGGCTACAGGGAGACCTTGTCTCAAAAAGACAAAAAAAACAAAAAAACAAAAAAAAACAACACTGTCATAGAACAAACTTAATTTTTTTCTTAATTTTTTTTATTTTTATTCTCACTGACTGAGTTTGGGGAGGGGCATGACTTGGGAAGCAAAAGGGCCCAGGTTCCACCTCCAGAACCTACATTTAAAAAGCAAGGTGTGGTGGCTTGCGCTTCTAATGACTGTGCTAGGATTCAGAGACAGATGGATTCCTGGGACTTGCTAGCCAGCTGACCCAGCTTACTTGGCAAGCACTAGGCCAGTGAGGGACTCTGTCTCAAAAACAGAAAAGGTGGATGGTGCCTGAGGAATGACATCCAAGGTTGTCTTCTGGCTTCTACATGCACCTGCAACCACACATACATGAATCACACATACATGAATACATACATACATGCATATGTACCCACATATACATAAACACACACATTACATACAAATAGTTGAAAATCTGTAAGAAAGTTATTAAATCAACAGAAAAATAAGCAAAGGTTTAAACTTAACTTGCCAAAAAGGAAACATAAAGTGGCTTTCCATGTATAATAAAATATTCAACCACATTCATAATTAAATAAATATAATTACAAATCAAAGTGCAAAGGTATCATCTTCACCTCGCTTTGCTGGAAAAAAAAAAAATCCCAAGCATTCAACAAGTAAAAGCCTCTTATCTAGTTGGAGGAATGTAATAATTTCCAAGCATTCTCTGAAGACCAAATTGGTCTTCTCAGACCAGTCAGATTACGTCACTGTTTCACGAGAAAGCTGTAGTGAGTCTGAACTAACTCAGAGGACAAGCTGGAGTCCGTCAATGGCCCCGGCCTCACACACATCTGACTCCAGTAACTTCTCTTCACTTAGAGCATTCCTCACTTTACTCCACTTCAACCACAATGCTCCCTTTCTGTTCCTCAAACTCATCAGACTCCACTCTGGGGCCTGCAGGATGGCCAATCTCTTGCTTCTCCCCAAACATCTTCAAGGCTCACTCTCTTTTTTTAAAAGTCTTTGTTCAGGGGCTGGAGAGATGGCCTAGTGGTTAAGAGCGCCGACTGCTCTTGCAGAGGACCTGGGCTCGATCCCCAGCACCCACATGGAGGCTAAGAACCGTATTTGACTCCTGTGATGGCTAATCCTGGGCGTCAACCGTCTTTGACTCCTGTGTTGGCTAATCCTTTTTCTCTTATTTGTTCTTTAGTCCAAATAAGAGAAAAAGGATCTTCGGATTGGACTACCTCAACCCGGATGGCCCACCCCAAATGTGAGCGTTACCTTCTGCCGGCAGGCAGTATTAAAGGCCATGGCAGGGCTGGAGAGGTGGCTTAGGGGTTAAGAGTGCCGACCGCTCTTACAGAGGACCCGGGTTCGATCCCCAGCACCCACATGGCAGCCGAGAACCATCTGAAACTCCAATTCCAGGAGAACTCCAGTTCCAGGGGAATCCAACACCCTCTTCTGACCTCCGCAGCATTGCATGACAAGGGTGCACAAACCTGCATGCAGACAGTACATTCATACACATACAGAAATAAATAAAATTAAAATAAATAAATAAATAAATAAATAAAGGTCATGGCAGAGGGAGCTGGTCCCTTTTTTCCTGCAGCTTGCCTCTCTCTCACTGGTGAGTTTGTCTTGCTGCTGTGATCAACCCTTCGGATCCCACCGGCAGATCTCCTGGAATCCATCGGGCCTTCAGCATCAGATTGGGACTATTGAGACATCCAGCCTTGTGGACTGAGCAGTTCCCTGGATTCTCAGCCTCTCCAGTGCGGCGCGGCTACTGTTGGACTACTTGACCTCTGTCACGTGAGCAAATCAATAAATTGTATATAGCTATATATTCGTCCTGTTGCTTCTGTTTCTTTAGAGAACCCTGACTAATACAACTCCATTCCCAGGGGAATCCGACACCCTCTTCTGACCTCTGCAGCACTGCACGACACGGGTGCATAGACCTACATGCAGACAGTACATTCATACACATAAATAAATAAATAAAAATAAAAATAAATTTAAAAAAATCTTTGTTCAGAGGCTGGAGAGGTGGCTCAGCGGTTAAGAGTGCTGATTGCTCTTGCAGAGGACCGGGGTTTGATTCCCAGCATCCACATGGTGGCTAAGAGCTGTCTTTAAGCCAGCGTTTTTAAGCATGCCTTTAATCCTAGCACTCAGGAGGCAGGGGCAGGCAGATCTCTGTGAGTTCAAGGCCAGCCTGGTCTACAGAGTGAGTTCCAGGCCAGCTGGGGCTATAGGGAGACCCTGTCTCAAAAAGACAAAAAAAAGGTCTTTGTTCAAACACTAAAGGTCTTTTGAAAGAGTCATATGGAAACCTACTATTGAAGCTTCTTTCAGTAGTCATATACAATACAGAAAGAGTTTAAATATAACAGCGGATCAATGGCCCTCATAGACATAACAGGCTAACAAATGAAAAGCCCAATACCAAGCATGGACTTCCTCTTTTACTGCTGTTGACCAGAGAAATCCCATAGATCCTCAAATAATACTGGCTGTGGCCTTTGCACTTGGTTACCCACCAGAACTTGACAGTAAGACTCTACTGCTGAAGACACGACATACCTGAGTCGCAGAACAAACGAAGAGAAATCAAACTAGTACTGATTTTGAAGTTTCATCTCTGCTGGTTAGCTTTCATAGTACTAGAAGGTGCTATGCATGCTACTTACTGGAAGAGAAACATAATAATCATCAACCTTCCCAGCTGTGAACCCTGTGAGCTACATAACAACTGGCTTTGGAAAATCTACTATCATTCTGCTAAATAAACATAATATTAAACTATCTTCTAATGACTTATTGGTATACCCATAAATAAGTGCATCTCTAAACTCTCACCAGAGGGTTTTTCTTTCCGTTGATGCACAGAGACCCTCAACTGGTCAACATGCAGAGAATAAGAGAATACAGACTGCTCAGCCCTAAATGGTACACCTGTATTGCACTCTCTTCTCCCAAGGCTCAGAGATCATTACAGAATAGGGGGACAGAAAAATTGTAAGAGCCAGAGGTGGTAGATGAATACAAGGAAACTGTTGTCTGGACATCACAAGGTAGTTGTAACATAATGAACCCATAGAGCTCATGATATCATACACAAGACCTGAGCAAATTGAAGCCAGACAGGGCTTCTGCATAGATGAGGAGGTGGGCAGGAAGCTCCAGCCCTAGTTGAGGATTCATTGGCAACTGATAAATGCTGGGAGAGGAAGAGTCAGTTTTCCTTATTTGTATGATGCCTGGTAGGCTGACCAGACTCCAAGTTATAGACCCATACCCAAGAGCACTTAGGAAACGATTGGACTCGATACTTTTTAAAAAAGACAAAAAAGGTCTGTTCAAATCTCATCTTCTCAGTAAGACCTAACTATTTAAAATTACAATACCATTCCCTTTACTATATTCTATAGTTCTTTTTGCTTTGTAATCTACTATGAGACATACCTATTGTTTATATTTTCATTGCCTGACTAGCATGTAAGCTTCACCTGGGCAGGAGTTGTAAGAATATTTCATACAGGGCTAAAATTGAATGTACTACAATGTTACAGCAAAAGATCCGAAACAACTGAATGTCCAAAAATACAATATTGGTTAAATAAATTAAGGAATAATCACACAGTGGGATATTAAACAGCTCTTACATAAATGAGGAATAAACTGTTTCTCATATGGCCAAGTAATCTATGATTGGGCCAGTTCTCCTACAGGACACTATAAACTCTGAACAAAATATTTTTTTAAGTTAAAAAAAAAATTTCTGAAGTCCCTGAAGAGTGAAGAAAACAGGCTGCAGAGAGAGCTAACATCTGGAAAAGTGCTAAGACACGAAGGGGATCACAGAAACAGGAGATCCAGAGGGGAGCCAGCCGCACAGTCTACATACAAAATTCTGCCTAAATCTCTGCTTGACCCATGTAGCAACTCGGCTGAGTGAAATGTGAGCCACTGCCCAGGGCAGGAAAAGAAAAGAGAGATGGAGAGATGGAGAGATGGAGAGAGAGAGAGAGAGAGAGAGAGAGAGAGAGAGAGAGAGAGAGAGAGAAGTTTTGTTCATAGACTGCAGCCAAATTAACTGCCTGCTTAAATGACTTCAAAACCTTTCAGAGTGGCATAGCGCATTTGGACTATTTCAGATTTCAGACTACTAGGTTAGGAATGTTCCACCTCTACCAACTACTTCTATCTTAAGAGTAAATAGTAGACCTGCTTGGAATATGTCAAGAAACACTTGGGCTTTTAACAACTCATTTTTCAGTTACCTGGACCAACTAAGTCCAGAAAGTATACTATGTGGGTGATCTGAAATATTCTTCTAAGAAAGTCCGTCAGAGTTACTTAATTTCACTGACATTCTACCCAGAATTGTGCAGAGAAGTTCTAGACTTCATGTACTCCAGTGTCCTTGAGTAGCAGTATCCCACAGTTTAACTAGCTATTCAAAACTCTTCTCTATGGGGCTGATGGGATGGCTCTTGCTGCCAAGCCTGATGACATGAGCTTAATTCCTAGGACTCACATGTAGAAGGAAAGAACTCCTAAAAGTTGTCTTCTGACCTCCACATGCATGTGGTGGTATCCGTATACTCACATACATATACACACAATTAATGAATTAATAAAAAACAAAGCTAGGTAGGTAGGTAGCTAAAACAAGAAACTACTCTCTGCCATTGCTGTGCAAACTGAACGAAATTAACTATTTTTTAAAACTATTGAACATACAAATGGTTCCATAAGAAAACATTACAATATCTTTCACTGTTAAGGCATTAATATAAACCTTAGCCATTAATTTGATACCAAACAACAAAAACACACTCTTTTTAAAGTTTAACTTAGTACAGCTTAGTAGTGAATTTTCTCCTATATGATCACACACTAAATTTACTTTCCATGTATTTTGTTTTAGTCTAATTGCCAATCTTTTTCAATAGTTTATCTCATTCAGTTTTTCTTTGTTTTCACCATGAAATAAGGCCTCATCTGTGGATCCTAGCACCAAATCCTTACATGTAAGTCAAGATAGATTATTTGTTAGTAAAAATAATACCATATTGACTGATAATACTCTAGAAATAGCTTGAAGGTTATGTCTCTCTTTTCCTAAGTTCTGCTCGGTGTGTTGGTGCACGCCTTTAATCCTAGCATTCAGGAGGCAGAGGCAGGCAGATCTTTGTGAGTTCAAAGCCAGCCTAATCTACAGAGCAAGTTCCAGGCCAGCTGGGGCTACAGGGAGACCCTGTCTCGAAAAAGACAAAAAAACAACAACAACAACAACAAAAAACTATTTTCCTAAGTTCTAAAATTTATGAGAAAGAATAAAAATAAATCTCTTCCTTAAAAAGTACATTAAAAGGTTTTTCCAAGATGGCGGCCCCCAGACCAGCGGTGTGTTCTGAGTGGCTACGGCAAAGCTGGTAAGGGGGACTTAGGGGCCCCAAGAGCATTGGGAAGTGTCGGAGGTGGTCCGAGGTCATTTGGATCCTTAGTGACTACAATTTGGTGCTATAGACATCGTCCTCCCAGGGGCACTGGGAGACAACAGGGATAGCCCTGTGCTGGCTGAGCCTCTCTCCTACTGAACCCAGGTACAGACCTTGATGCCTGGCCCTGGGGATCAGTGGGTAAATTACGGGTGCTGTACAGTAGTGCTGCGAGCACAGCTCATTGGGTGGGTGATTGGGGCTCACCCCACTTGGATGTGGAGAACTCCAGCTGCACTGCAGCAGAGGCATTGTGACCTTCCAGCCCACATGACTGGGAGTGCCTGGGGACCTAGGGGTGCAAGTTCTGCAGGCCTGAGGGGTTCGGCCGGCTTGGGTGTTGCCTAGCTTAGCCCACTGGGAGAACAGTTTGCTGGTTGGGTGAGGGGTATTGGTTTGTAGGTGTCAAAGAGAGTTGAGAATTTGGAGCCCAAATTATCCACACCCGTACATTAATTAAGAAGTCAACAAAGCCCGTCGTAGTGGTGCACATCTTCAATCCCAGTACTTGGGAGGCAGAAGCAGACAGATATGAGTTCAAGGCTAGCCTGGTCTACATAGAGAGTTCCAGGACAGCTGGGGCTGCAGGGAGACTCTGTCTCAAAAAAACTAAAAAAAAATAAAAAANCTACACAGTGGCTAACATGAATTTACAATAAATGCTCCATTTTACCACTACTGTCTTTTTCCTTTAAGAAAATTGGCCTGATGGGCTTTTATGTCATCTAATAAAACATAATGTGCAAAGAAAATCTAAATCAGGAAAAGATGACATAGCTCCTTCTATCTGCATAGCCTTACAGTTTACAAATAACTTTAATATCTATTATTTGATTTTATATTCAAATCAACTTTGTATAATTATGGGGCCATTATATGGACTAAAATTCATTTGTGGTTTAGATAAGTTAAAATATTTATTCAGGGGGGCTGGAGAGATGGCTCAGCAGTTAAGAGCACTGACTGCTCTTGCAGAGGACTCAGGTTCAATTCCCAGCACCCACATTGTGGCTAAGAACCGTCTTTGACTCCAGTTCAGGGGAATCCGACGCCCTCTTCTGACCTCCATGCCATTGCATGACATGGGTGCACCAACCTGCATGCAGACAGTACACTCATACATATAGAAAATAATAAATAAAAAATAAATAAATAAAAAGATTTACTCAGGAACATCAAGTTAGTAAATAGTAGAGTTAGGAATCCAAGTCTGGCTGGAGAGATGGCTCAGCGGTTAAGAGCACTGACCGCTCTTGCAGAGGATCCGGGTTCAATTCCCAGCACCCACATGGTGGCTAAGAACCATCTTTAACTCCAGTTCCAGGGGAATCTGACACCCTCTTCTGACCTCCGCAGCATTGCATGACATGGGTGCACCTACTTACACTCAGACAGTACACTCATACATATAAAATAAATAAAAAAAAGATAATATGGAAGAAATAAATCAAGTAAAGATTATGAAAAAATTTTTAAAACACAAGAATAGAATAATCAGTAATTGTGCAATACTATGAAAAGACCAAACCTACAAACTATAGGGATAGAAGAAGACTCACAGGACAATGATATAATGGCTCAGGTCTTCAACAGAATTTTAAAGGAAAATTCTCCCAAATTAAAGTGAGAGATACCTATACAAATACTAGAAGCATACAGAACACCAAGTAGACAGAACCAGAAAAGAAATTCTCCACGCCATATCATAGTAAAAACACAAAATGTTCAAAGCAAAGAAAGGATACTGAGGGCTGCAAAAGAAAAATAAGTTACTTACAAAGGAAAACCTATCAGAATTACAGAATTACAGCTGATTTCTCATTGCAAACAATGAAAGCCAGAAGAACTTGGTCTAAAATATTCCTGCTTCTAAAAGACTACAGATGCCATCCCACAGTACTTTATCCAGCAAAAATGTCTATTATAATTGAAGGAGAAAGGAAAATGTTCCATGATATAAATAAGTTGAAAGAATTCCTCTCCAGTAAGCCATGCCTGCAGAGAATACTTCAAGCAATACAAAGAGCAGAGGGGTAGGGATGACTATAATCAATCAACATCAGAAAACAAATGATACTACCACTGTGGAAATTAAAACCTAGGGTAACAATGTATTAGAAATCAAAATGATTGGTAGAAATTTAATTCTTTCAACAACAGTTCTAAATATCAATGGACTGAATCCTCCAATTAAGAGACATAGACTAGTAGAATGGATTAAGAAACAAAACCCATCTTTTTTTCTTATCTGTAAGAAACTTACCTCACCTTTAAAGATAGACACTATCCAAGATGAAAGGAGGGTAAAATAATAATAATAATAACAACAACAATAATAATAATACAAGTAAATGGTACTAATAAATAAGGAGGAGTTGCTATATTAATAGTAAATAAAATAGAATTCAAGGCCTTTGGTTGTGTTTTGTGTGGTGGTATTGTCCTGTTCGTCTGGATGGGTATAAATAAATACTGCAAAGTTAGTAGAAAATAAGATACTTGTACTGGAATGAAGTGGTTAAATGTTTCCAGAGTGGAATGGTATAAACACAAAACTAGTTTACTAATGGTCTAAATGGGATTACAACAATCAGGGTTGTGGTTGGTATTTGGTCCATTCCTGGCTTGTACTGGACTTCCAGTTGTAGATTTAGATTAAGTGGGCACAGACAAGTAATGGGTTACCCCTAACTACTGAGAGATATTCTTTGTCTCTATTATGCAGGTGTTACTTTTGATAACTGTTCTGCCTATTTCAAGATAATTTGACTCAAGAAAAGCTAGGATTACTTCCCTGAACCAGTGGCATGCAGCCCAGAAGAAGACAGTTTGGATAGACTTGGTAAAATTTATCAGTTTAGTTCCAGTCAATAGGTATATTCCCTGTTATTGGAAAATTACAAACCAGGATATGGGGTTTGGGAAAATAAAGGGACTACTTCTGTTTGTAGTAAATCATTTACATTTAAGATACGCTTAAAATTGTTTAAATCTCTCTCGTAAGCTGTGCCTGTTTATCCTACTCTGGTGTTAAATTTCTTCCAGTCATTGTTTATGCAAGGCTCTTAGGCCTTTTATCAAGCATTATCTAAATACAATATAGTAATTAAAAGTATCAGATTGGTGTAACTTAACCTTTTGTATGCTTAATGCCCATACCAATTCAGCATAGGGATTTAAGGGACAATTTTGTTCCTTGCCCTCTGAGGTCAATTAGTCTCAGGGGATTTTGTACCAGGGCATCTCTTAAAATGTTCTGCAATTGTGAGTCACCAGGCTTCCTGTGCAGGGAGGTCTTGGAGAACCACTAACAGAACTCCAGCCAATGTCCAGTCTATAAAGAGGAGAGTCAATATAGAGGAAAGCCACTACATGCTCCAAAGGGAATTTGGTCTAGTAAGACCTGACCTTGTCCTCAGTAGATGGAACTGGTTAAGAATGGTCAGAAGGAGCCAGGCACTTCCCCCCACCTTACACCCCCGCTTGAAAACCCGAGTGCCCCCTGAAGACCAGAACCTCAATTGACCTTGAGAAAACAAAATTTAGTTAATCTGGGCTACTTGTGTGGACTTAAATACCCAAAAGGAAAGTCTAACCAAGATAAACAGTCAATATATTTCTTTTTCAGCCTGAAAAATTATGTCTCCAGATAGTGTTAAACAGGCACAAAATCTTAGACCTTGGTATAGATTAATAATGTAGGGTCACCTGCAGCCAAAGGACAAGTCCACTAATTGTCAATTAATGCTCAATAATAAAATTTCCTTTCTTTCAAACAACTATGTAAGTGGAAACTCTTATCTTGACTATTAAAAATGCCTGGAAAGCAGATCCTGAGTCCAGACATCATGGCCAAATGAACAGAAGGAGAAACCTAATAAATGGACGCTTTGAAACCCCTGGTCAAGACATTTTAATGGACTTTTAAGTTGTATATTGGCACCCACCATGTCTTTACTTCTCCCGGTCCCCTGCCTAGATCGTGTACCAACTGCTCCTGCCTTCGCGTTGCTTTCACCCGCATTAGTCAAGGACTTTGTTTTTCCCTTTATAGTTATGCTTTTGAGGGTCTTTTAGACAGACCCTCTGAATGGGGGTTACCCCAGTTGCCACAACCAATGTCCCTTTCAGCATGGAAGAAGTCAGAGTGGTCAGCGTCCCGATTCCCTTCTGGTGATTGGGGTGACCCTTTTCAGAGGGTAACATAACTAAACAGGAGCTAGAAACTGACTAGGCAGTTTAGGGATGAGAACCCCCCCCCCCAAATTAACCAGACTCCTTCTCAGCTGAGAACTCAAGGCTTCCTGGACCAGCCAGTACACACTTATCCTTCTGGTAGCCCCAAAGAATAAGTAAAGAAAAGGAAAGAAAAAAAAAAAAAAAAAAGGAAAAGAAATAAGAGAATTACATACCAAGCTCTGTAGATTCTTTATTTCACCAGAAATGAAAATTCCCCTCCCTTTTTTCACTTTGTTTTCTCATTGTCATTTTGTATTGGTTTTGTGTATGTGTGTGTGAAAGGAGAAAATAAAAAAATATAAATTTTTAAAAAGTACATTAGAACATACATCAACTTGCTATGTAATTTAGGAATGTAAAGTTACATTTCTTTTTACCAGCATGCAACTTCACTATTAAAATTGTGAATCCCTAAACCTGCTCTGGAATTAATCTAACATTTATTTTCAGACTTTGTAATGTTGGTATATGTGTGGAGTGTATATATGTGGTGCCTATCAACTCTCTATAATTCCAGTTCCAGGGGACCCAATCCCCTCTCCTGTCTTCTGGGGGCAGTGCACAACATGAGTGCACTTACATACATGCAGCCAATACACTTATACACACAAAACAAATAAAGATTAAAAGAAAAAAAAAAGGCACCGGGGTAGTGGTGCACACCTTTAATCCCAGCACTCAGGAGGCAGAGGCAGGCAGATCTCTGTGAGTTCAAGGCCTGCCTGGTCTATGTAGTGAGTTCCAGGCCTCCTGGGGCTAAATGAAGACCCTATCTCAAAAAAACCAAAATAATTAATTGGTTAATTAATTAATTTTCATTAAATTTAAAAGACATGTTAGAACCTTAGACAGAACTACATTTTTTAAACATCATGGCTTAATGCTGAATACGGAAAATGTAATACTATTTTATTTATTTATTTTGGTCTTTTCGAGAGACAGGGTCTCCCTGTAGAGCCCCAGCTGCCCTGGAACTCACTCTGTAGACCAGGCTGGCCTTGAACTCACAAAGATCCGCCTGCCTCTGCTTCCCAAGTGCTAGGATTAAAGGCGTGCGCCACCACGCCCGGCTGAAAATGTAATACTATTCATCTATCCCAAACCACAAAAAAAAGAGAAATAAATTCATCTTCAAAGCTATTCAAAATTTGGAAACAAAAAATTTAACCAATCAGGTTAAAAGTCAACAAGAAAACTAGCTATCAGGCAGATTTTTTTTTTTTTTTTTTCATTTTTTTTTTTGTGTGTGTGTGTGTGTGTTTTTGAGACAGGGTCTCCCGGTTGCCCCAGCTGGCCTGGAACTCACTCTGTAGACCAGGCTAGAATTAAACTCGCAGAGATCTGCCTGCCTTTGCCTCCCAAGTGCTGAGATTACAGGTGTGCATCACCATGCTGGGCTCCAGAATATTTTTTAAAAACTAAATTATTGGGGCTGGAGAGATGGCTCAGTGGTTAAGAGCACTGACTGCTCTTGCAGAGGAGGACCTTAGTTTGATTCCCAGCACCCACATGGCAACTGAGAACCGTCTCTGGCTCCAGTTCCAGGGGAATCTGATGCCCTCGTCTGACCTCCGTGGCATTGCACGACACGGGTGTGCCAACCTACATCCAGACAGTACACTCATACAAATAAAAAATAAATTAAAAAGAAAAACACTAAATTATTGGCTGGGCATGGTGCCACACAGCTTTAATCCCAGCACTTGGGAGACAGAGGCAGGCGGATCTCTGGGAGTTCCAGGCCAGCTGGGGCTACAGGGAGACCCTGTCTCAAAAAGATAAATAAATAAATAAATTAATTAATTAAAATAAAAACAAAAAAACTAAGTTATTTAAAATTCTAGCCAGGCATGGTGATGTACTTTTTTTTTTTTTGTATTTGTATGAGTGTACTGTCTACATGCAGGTTTGTGCACCCATGTCGTGCAATGCCTCGGAGGTCAGAAGAGGGTGTCAGATTCCCCTGGAACTGGAGTTCTCCTGGAATTGGAGTTACAGATGGTTCTTAGCCGCCTTGTGGGTGCTGGGGATCGAACCCGGGTCCTCTGCAAGAGCAGTTGGTGCTCTTAACCGCCAGGCCATCTCTCCAGCCCGGTGATGTACTTTTAATTCAGCACTTGGGGGGCAGAGGCAGGCAGATCTCTGTGAGATCAAGGGGCTGATACAAAGCCAGCATCATTCAGTTTGTCTTGTGAGTAGTATCCTGTCCAATCTTCTGTTTAGACAAGTGGTTACTAGAAACACTTCCAAACCCTCCTTTTTTTTGGTCTTTTCGAGAGAGGGTCTCCCTGTAGCCCCAGCTGACCTGGAACTCATTCTGTAGACCAGGGTGGCCTTGAACTCACAGAGATCCACCTGCCTCTGCCTCCCAAGTGCTAGGATTAAAGGCGTGTGCCACCACGCCTGGCCCAAACCCTCCTTTTAGTAACAGAATTTAAGTAATGATCATTTTTACTATGCCACTATTTTTCCAAATATTAAGCTCTAATAACCATTATCTGCCAAAATACTAACTGAACAAAACCTAAGAAACCTAATATAAAGTATTCTTAACAAAGTATTCAAAAAAGGGCAACAGAATGAGAGAAATGGGTTATTTTTTCCTGCAGAAAAGTTTTATTCTATTAAACATTTCTAGGTCATAAATTTCACACAGAATTAAAACTTCCTATATATAATTTTGTCCAGTGAACTATATGAAATTATTAGTTATGCTTATTCCAAATTTAGAATCCCAGTAACCCCTAAAGTAATAAAGTATTAAAATGTGGCAACAAGAATCCAGGTCTTTTCACAATCATGTTCCATATGGTAATACTGGGAAGCCAGGAAAATCAAAGGTCAGAATCATGAAAACTGTGTTCCAGTGATACTTACCTTTAACTAGTGGTCAAGAAAAGAGCAAATCATAGGAGCATTCCTCAAGTCTGCTCTCTGTCGATAAACTATAGCCATTAACATACATGAGCCTACTGAGTCTGTGAAATACTTTACATTAATATACATTTCTAGATTTATCAGTCACACAAACCTAAATTCTAAATAGTCTTACACTGAAGGTACCTACTGACTTAACCTAATACTGTCCAGGATTATACAACCACTTTCTCTGATGCAATACTTAATAACATTCCAAAAAGCTCAACTTCCTTAAAACATGCTTCAAATTTTTTTCTAATCTCTAATATAGGTTAGAACATCTCTTCAGGACATGGGGAAATTTTTTCTAACCTTTAATAGAGATCAGATAAACATTCCCATAGGGAAAAAGAATGATGCTCAACTCCTTCAATGTCTCAAAGAACATCTGGACCAGCAAATAGTTTTGGTTTTACTTCTGTTCCCTCAGAAAAATCTCCTACTTCGTAACCACCCATACCCTTCTATTGCTTCTATATGCAAACTTGGGTCAAGCCCCTTCCTACTTAAGAAACTTGTGCCTACCCTCTAGAGCATCTTCTTACATTCCTGCTCCTCTTTGCATATCTGCTCTAGCAATACAAAGGGTAGAGGAGATGAAGAAACAAACAAATAAACAAACACACACACACAGGCAGGGAAAAGAACTAGGAATGTCAAAGTAGGATGCAATGGAACACAATTTTAACTGTATACTTTAAAGTCAAGAATGGTATAGTTACATTAAATCATACAAGAAAATAAATACCTCCAAAACAGGAGTATGCCCAACTTTTTTTTTGGAAAATACCATAATCTGGCTTGAGTAAAATGGACCCTCAGAGACTGTTTGGAGAGTTTACTTGGGGGGCGGGGGGGGGGGCTGATACATCTTTGACCCAGAAGTGCAGTGAAGGAGGAAGAAGACACCCACTTAGCCAGCCAGATCAGCCAAATCAACCCAGCAATCCATGGGATGACAGGTGCAGCCAGATGGCCTTTATATCTGCTATAGGTAAGTGGCAGGGAGGTAAGAAGGTTTGGAAGAGTAAGGCCTTCTAAATATTCTCATATGGTGGACCAATACCCTGGATCAGCACAGTAAACATGGTAAAGAGCACAATCCCATACACACTGTCCTAAGTACCATTTGCTATGTCCAAGATAAGTAATGCAGGAACCAAATCACCTGCGTCTTCCTACATAAGAAATTAACATTACTGTGGCACATAAGCTAGGTGAAATGGGACACTGGCTCTGAGTGTCCTTTGAAATGCCAAATGCCCACCTAATAATACATAATGGTATGCATTCCTTGAGTTCAGCCATAATCCCATTAAGCTAATCAACAGCAATTACAGAGAAAAAGGTCAATACAGCTTCCACAAATGTCTCAAAGTAAGAGATCTGGTAAATCCCACCAAACCCAGACAATTCTCAAATTGTGTTGTTTGTATACTCTAGGAACTACTACTATGTTTGCAAAATTCTCCAGGTTTGATATTTGTGCTGTTACTTCATAACAACAATGCATTCCACAATAAAAAGAACATGAATTACGGTATATTATTAAAGTGATATCATGCATATTTATTGAAGGAATGTACACTTAGTTACATGGAAGTTCTTAAAAAATATTTTGAGATGAAAAGAGAACTGTATGTGTTGCATACATGCATAGACGCATAGAAAATTCCAAAAGTAACACCTCTAGTATGTAAGACTGTAGGTTGTTGTTTCTGGTCTTTTTTAGACAGGGTCTCCCTTTAGTCCCAGCTGGCCTGGATCTCATGCAGACCAGGCTGTCCTTGAACTCACAGAGATCCGCCTGCCTCTGCCTCCTGAATGCTTGCATCAAAGGGGTGCGCCACCACACCTGGCTGATTGTAGATCATTTTTTAAACTAAAATAAGCTTATCTTAAAAGTAAGCAGAAAGCAAGGAGCCAAGTAGGAGAACAATACTTAGCACTGAGAAAGCTGAAGCAGAAAACTGAAATGAATACAGCAGACCACACAGTGAGAGGGAAAGAAAATCAGTGGGAGTGTGCCTGCTTTTTAGAAAATGCACAACCTTGACTTAAGGCAAGATCTTGAAATAAATAAATAAATAAATAAATAAATAAATAAATAAATAAATAAAATAACAAAATAAAATGGAGGAGGAGAAGGAATGAACCTTAGATGTGGATTTTTAAAAGCATGAAAAGCCAGGCCTGGCAACGTAGTCTTCTAATCTCAATATTACACAGCAAGATTCTACCCTCTAAATAAATGGGAGAGATTATGCAGCATACACATACTCTCTGACCACAATGCAATTAGAGTATACCTCAATACAAAAGAAACAGGAAAAATCTCCAAATACTTGGAAATATACTTCTAAAATCCATGGGTCAAAAAAAAAAAAAAATCAAGAGAAAATTTTAAAAATACATTGAAATGAGGGTGGAGAGATGGCTCCGTGGTGAAGAGCACTGACTATTCCAGTGGACCCAGGTTAGGTTCCCAGCTCCCACATGGTAGATAACAACCATCAGTAACTCCAGTTCCAAGAGATCTCTGACCTCTTCTGACCTCTCTGGGGAACGCATGCACATGGTGCACTTCCATTCAGGCAAACACTGATAATAAATAAATAAATAAATAAATAAATAAATAAATAAATAAATAAATAAATGAAAATGAGATAGCGTATACAGGATTTGGAGATACAGCTGAAGGAGGACAGAAAGAGGAATCTGCAGCACTTGTACATGTACACGGGAAGAGAAGGAAAAGTCCTCAATCAGTATTCTAAGTTCCCACCCTCCATCACAAAGGAAAAAAGAAAGAAAATAAATCGAAAGCAAGCAGACGGTAGTAAATCTAAGAAGAGAATTCAATAACCTGGAAATAGAGAAGAGCAATGAATCAAAATCCTGGCTCATCAGTAAAAATGGCAAACCTATAGCAATGATCCCAGAGAAAAGAGGAGATACAAATTCTCAGTATCAGTAAAGAGCTATGACTAGAGACTCTGGAGTCTTAAACAGAAATATTGAAAACTCTACATACAGGAACTCAGCAGCTCAGACAAAACAGCAAATCCTTAAAAAGTATGAATTATCACAACTCACCCAACATGCACTAGATGATTCGAATAGCCCTGTAAGTATTCAAAGAGTTGATTTCACATTTTTTATATAATTTTTAATTGAATTTTTGTGTATATCATACATAACATCTCCATCAGTCTTAATCCCCTTTATACCACCTTCTCCATAGGAACTCCTCAAGAGCGACCTACCCCCCGACCCCCACCAGAGTTCATACATTCTGTCACTTGTGTTAAGGCCTTAGTGTGCCAAATTAATCTCTCTGGCCATTCCTCAGTGCCAATTCATCCACTGAGCTCTAGTCAGCCTATCTGGAGTCCCTCACTTAAAGAAAGCCAGTTCTTCCTCACCCAACCATAATTAGCTGTCAATATTTCTTCAGCTAAGATTGGGTTCTGCTTGGGGGCTGGAGAGATAGCCTAGCGGTTAAGAGCACCGACTGCTCTTGCAGAGGACCTGGGTTCGATCCCCAGCACCCACATGGCGACTAAGAACCATCTGTAACTCCAATGCCAGGAGAACTCCAGTTCCAGGGGAATCTGAGACTTTCTTCTGACCACCGCGGCATTGCACGACACGGGTGCACAAACCTACATGCAGACAGTACATTCATACACACAAAAAAATAAAATAAAATAAATAATAAAATTAAAGATTGGGTTCTGCTACCCATTTCTGCAGTTCCATGCTGGGTTTTTGTGTGGTTGAGCTTGCATGGCTCTTGTGCATGGTGATGCCAATGTTGTAGGTTCATATGAGCAGGGTTCCAGAAGCCTGAAGGATTCTATTTCCATATGGTCTTGCACCACCTCCTGTTCCCTGAGCCCTGGGTGAGTGAAGATGAACATAGGCAACCTGTCTATGGGCCCACATTCTGTAGACTCCTAATCTCCATGGTTTGGTCATTCATGACCTTTTCAATTCCTGGCCCCCTGTTGTATGAGGGAGCTTCCTTAATGAGAGTAAAAAGGTTAACCGATTTCACAAATTTATAAATCTGAAAAGGAAATCTCCAGACCTGGATAGTTTGAGAATTCTATCAAACTTTTAAAGAATTAACTCTATGAGATCTCTTCTAGAAAATAAAACCTCTTCTTGCTTTGTAAGCCCAGTATAGTAACCTAATACCCAGAGTATCAAATAAATTAATAAAAACAAATATTCTTTATTAGTATAAAAATAAAATCCCTTAATAGGATATTAGCAAGTATAAATCAATAACATAATTATAATGAATAGTGGTGCCAAGGACAGGTGACAGTGGACAGCAGGGTAAGAAGACAGTAAGAGAGAGATGTGTGTGGTCATAGAAAAGTTCTGTAGCCTGACTGGAGCAGTGGTCACTCAACTCTCTACTATGTGATAAATGGACATAGCACTATAATACACATTCCACCAGTGTGGAGTCCTGGTTTGAATTCTATGCTACAGGAATGTAAAATTCAACTCTTTTGTAACTCCTTTTGAATCTCCAATTATTTCTAAATATAAAGCTTTTACAAAAGGAAATACAAAGAATAAAAACCACCCAATCAGTAAGAACTACTAGTATGTACATTCTAAAGTTTCTATAGTATATAGACTTAAATTTTCACAGTACTCATTTTTTTTACAATACTCATTTTAAGTGCTTTATTTTATGATGATTTCCTAGAAAAAATATATACTTTGAAATAATACCCAAAATAGCCACTAACAAAATTACTTTCTGGAATTTTATGGTTTTAGAATCAGAAATGGCTTTAAATACTGCATGTATGATATTGAGCAAATAAGTTTAAGTGTCAGTTTTTTTACAGGTAAAATAGTATTTAAAAGGTCCTCCTGCAAGAAGTCTCACATCTATGTACAGAGAAGTAGCAATGTCCTACAAGCCCCGCACAGTGGACCATTGTAGCATTTACTGTTAGCATCTTACCTTATAACTGACAATGTAATAGACATTCATGCCTTGAAAGCAGGAAAATGTGATTCCTTTGAATCAATTTACTGCTCTCGACATGGTAATATTCAATAAATACCCAATATTTCACTTCTACCTTTAAAAATTATAATATTGTTGGGGGTTGGAGAGATGGCCTAGTGGGTTGAGTGCCAACTGCTCTTGCAGAGGACCCGGGTTTGATCCCCAGCACCCACATAGAACCGTCTTTAACTCCAGTTCCAGGGGAATCCGACACCCTCTTCTGACCTCTGCAGCACTGCACAACACGGGTGCACAAACCTACATGCAGACAGTACATTCATACATATACAAAAAATAAAAAATAAATTAAAAAAATTATAATACTGTCTTACTGTAAATGGTTTATATGCCCTGACTTTCTAAAAAAAGGTTGGGCTTAAGATTATTTTCTGTTATGTTTTCATGATAATTTTGTTTTTGATTAAGTGACCCTAAGATGTGATTTCTAAAGGCATCATACCAAGGTAGAATAATTCAGTGGTCTAATAGGTGAGAAACGCAAAACACAGAACACAACTACCAGATCCTCTACATAGTCCATATTCTTATTTCTAATTCAACCAGTTAAAAATATTTATTTAAAGCAAGAAATATGGCTCAGCAGGTAACAGCACTTGGCAAGAAAGCCTGAGTTCAATCTCTGGAACCCAGGGATTGAACCCAGAGAAGATTGGTATCTGAAAGTTGTCCTTTGACCTTGTATGCATGTCCTGGCCTGAACTCTCATACACACATACTTAATAAAAAGTTTTAAATGCATTTCTTTAATAGCCTAATAGCAAGGAATGGCATTTTCCAGCCTCTCATCACCTCATGCAGATTAGTTTTGCTTCGCATTTTCAGGTAAAAAGTGTTTTACAGGCCGGTGTGGTGGCACATGCCTTTAATCCCAGCACTTGGGAGGCAGAGGCAGAGGCAGAGGCAGGCATATCTCTGTGAGTTCAAGGCCAGCCTGGTCTACATAGGGAGTTCCAGGACTGCTGGAGCTACAGGGAGACCTTGTTTCAAAAAAAAAAAAAGTATTTTACACAGATTGGCTAACAGGTCCCCCAATGACTTCTTCCTGAGCACAAAACTCCCAGATTGCTCACCAGGATCTTTTGCAATTTTCTAGAGATTATGCTTATATGTAAACAGTTTTCCTATTTTTTTATTCCTAATCACAACGGGGACTGTAAAAAGCAGTAATAATACCAGTGCCCCATCCACATTTAGAATCATTTTTAAGAAATGTATTCTAGCCGGGCGTGGTGGCGCACGCCTTTAATCCTAGCACTTGGGAGGTAGAGGCAGGCGGATCTTTGTGAGTTCAAGGCCAGCCTGGTCTACAGAGTGAGTTCCAGGACAGCTGGGGCTACAGGGAGACCCTGTCTCGAAAAGACAAAAAAAAAAAAGACAAAAAAAAAAAAGACAAAANAAAAAAAAAAAATGAAGAGCCCAAAAAAAAAAAAGAAAATGTATTCTACTTTCTACTTCTAATTCCTAAAAAGAACTATCAACTCAACTCTTAGATGGAATTAACAAAACTCAACCTTAATTCTGCTTATTGTAGTTTCTACACCTCCATTCAAAAATCATATTAAAATTTACTATTGAGAAGCCAAGCATGCGTCACTGCGATATCCCTCCGTAATCCCACGCCACTTTGGGTACAGCTGTAGGCCAGCCCCCAAATCACCCCTTAAAGTATTTAAGGGACCTATACCCCAATGAGACTCTGCCATAAATTGAAAAAATAATAATTAAAAAAAAAAAAAAAAAAAAAAAAAAAAAAAAAAAAAGACAAAAAAAAAAAAGAAATGTATTCTACTTTTACTTCTAAATTCCTAAAAAGAACTATCAACTCAACTCTTAGATGGAATTAACAAAACTCAACCTTAATTCTGCTTATTGAGTTTCTACCTCCTATTCAAAAATCATATTATAAATTTACTATTGAGAAGCCAAGCATGGTCACTCATATCTGTAATCCCAGCACTTGGAAGGCTGAGGCAGGAAAATCACTAAGTTTTAGGGTATACAATGAGACTCTGCATAATTAATTAATTAATTTGCTATTAAGGGCATGAATTTTTTTTTTTTTTTGGTCTTTTCGAGACAGGGTCTTCCTGTAGCCCCAGCTGTCCTGGAACTCACTCTGTAGACCAGGCTGGCCTTGAACTCACAAAGATCCGCCTGCCTCTGCCTCCCGAGTGCTAGGATTAAAGGCGTGCGCCACCATGCCCGGCAAGGGCATGAACTTTTTAATTTACCATCATCAATATACCACAATAAAAGACAGACTGAAATAAGTCCCCTGTGTCTCCTTTACATATGACAAAGCAATTTACTTAAATTTAATGAGGCAGTTATTTTTACCCAACCCTAACCCAAGTGCTTCATGTTATTACATGAACATCACACACACACACACACACACATACACACACACACACACACACACACGCACCCTCCATGAAACCTTCAATAAGCTATCTGGCTTCTTAATTCTACTCAGAATGTACATCATTAGAAAATGTTCTGGGGGCTGGAGAAATGGGTCAGCGGTTAAGAGAACTGGTTGCTCTTGCAGAGGACCAGGTTTCAGTTCCCAGGATCCACACAGGAGCTAACAACTGTCTGTAACTACTGTTCCAGGCGATCTGACGCCCTTTTCTGATCTTTTCTGACCTCCACAGGCCTTGTATGACAGGAGTGTACCTAGCTACAGGTAGGCAATATACTCATATACATAAAAAAAATAAAAAATTTTTAAAGAAAAATATATTCTGAAACAAAAGTATCAACTTATTACTTATGAATTACATATTTATAGGAGGGCCTAAGAGCCTATCCAAAGCCATATTAACAAACTAAACCTTACTGTGCCCCCAATTCTGACTACAATGTAAGTTTTAGGATAAGCACTGCTATGCAAAACTAAATACATGCCATAAACAAGAACTGAAAGGACAATTTGGTAGCCTTGGTCCTCAGAAACAGATGTCTAGGTGTATAGCCTTAGATCAAACCACGTATGTATCTCATGAGGCTTAGAATAATGCTTGTTGTTTATAAAACTGACACTGAGTCAACATGAAGGATTCATTACCCTCACAACTGCAGCAACTTCCTGACTTTCTGTTTAAAGATATGAAATGTTTGCTGTTACTTTTGGGGAAGGAAATCAAAACCACTTAAGTTAGCAAAATTTCAAATTCCTAGAGAGTGGATCCTCAGCCATCTGGGAAGCCTGGCTGTGTAGAGTGGACTCCCTGAGGACTGTGATTAACTGTTTAATTCGTACCTTCTGGTTTTCTTTCTTTCAAAAGCACTATAATGCTGGGTGTGAAGCAGATAGCTCTCTGTGAGTTCAAGACTAGTCTGGCCTACATAGAAAGACCCTGTCTCAAAAACAAAACAAAACAAAAATAAAAAACCCTTAGACTAAGTCAACATCCCGTTAATACAGGATGTATTTGGGGTAGAAGGTAGTAGTATTTCAATAACAAGACCTCAGAATCACCAGAAACCTAAAAATAGCTGTGTTCAAGTTCTTCAACTAGAAATGTTCTGGAGAGAGCCTGGCACTACATCTTCTCAAACTTCCCAGAGGAGCATCCTAGCTCTTGGCTAGGAACCACTGGCATGAACAATCTCTGTCAGATGTAAGAGGAAAGTGCTTTGAAATATTCTCCAAAACTATCTACAGTATTGACCTAGGTAATTATTAGCTACAATTCAAGGTAAACCTAAATTTAGAATCAAAACTTTCCAGACTTTATATTCTAATGTGTTTAAGGTCAGAGAGGTCAAAGAAAGCAAAAGAGGAGTTTTATACTTCTATCAGTTTTTACTAAAAATTTCAAATTAAGAGTTTAACTAAAAAATTAATTTAACTAGCCGGGCGTGGTGGCGCACGCCTTTAATCCTAGCACTTGGGAGGCAGAGATAGGCGGATCTTTGTGAGTTCAAGGCCAGCCTGGTCTACAAGGTGAGTTCCAGGACAGCTGGGGCTACAGGGAGACCCTGTCTCGAAAAGACCAAAAAAAAAAAAAAAAAAAAAAATTAATTTATCTAAATAATGGAAATATTAAGCTCATTTCTCAAAAGCATTCAAACACTATAAAAGTTAATTCTAAAACAAATTCATGCTGCCCTCTAATGGTTCAAGATAAATAATTTTAGCTGTACTATACCAGAAAGGTAATGATAAATACAATTTCATTATTTTGTGGGGGGAGGGGTTTAATTTATTTTTGTATGTGTATGAATGTACTGTCTGCATGTAGGTTTGTGTGCCCGTGTCGTGCAATGCTACGGAGGTCAGAAGAGGGTGTCGGATTCCCTGGAACTGGAGTTAAAGACGGTTCTTAGCAGCCATGTGGGTGCTGGGGATCGAACCCAGGTCCTCTGCAAGAGCAGTTGGCGCTCCTAACCACTAGGCCATCTCTCCAGCGCCACAATTTCATTATTTTGTAAATAGGGGGATTATATTAAATGCCAGGGAAGAAAAGATTTCAATTTTGTGTACACAAGCTGCAAAAATTAGCTATGATTGCTACTGTCCTATGAAGACTCTTCACTATGGCACCATTTCCAACCACCACACCTGCCTATGGCCACTTATTTCAACACAAAAACACACACCACCCATGTGTACGCTACAACAGCTTTCTCAAGTGATCTTCTTTTCAAATAAGCTTATGGCATAGCATTCAAATTGAAATGTTCATGCAATGTTAAAGAATTCAGAAATTACCTATATTCTTTTGTGTTTTGTCTGCATAGCATGTATGAGTGTGCTGTGTGTACACATGTACATGCAAGTGTGCGTGTACACATGCATCTGTGTGGGTAGAGGCCAGAGATTCACAACAGCTGTCTTCCTTTACTACTCTCCACTTTATTTTTTTGAGGTAGGAACATCTCATTGAGCCCAAACCTCACCAAACGGCTAGAGCGAAATCTGTCTGTCTCCATCCAGCAAGCGTCAGGGTTACCTGTGCTCACCAAGCCTGGCTTTTACTTCAGTGATTGGGGTCCAAACTCAGCAGGCACTTACCAATTCAAATAACTTATCTCCTTACATATTTCTTTATATTTTATTACTTTTATATTATGTGTATGAGCATATTGCCTGCTTGTATGTAAGTGCACCATGTCATGCAATGCCCACAGAGGTCAGAAGAGGGTGTTGTTGGATCCCCTGGAACTGGAGTTATAAACAGCTGTTAGCCACCATCTGGGTGCTTGGAACTAAACCTGGGTCCTCTGGAAGAGCTGCTGCTGCTCTTAACCACTAAGCCATCTCTTCAGCCCCCACATATTTTTACTAAATCCAACTTTCTAAATAGTATCTAAAATTTTAGTCAGCATCTAAAACTTTTCAATAGAAAATTAACTGCTTTGGGGCTCAGTGGTTAAGAGTATTAACTGTACCGGGCACGCCTTTAATCCCAGCACTCGGGAGGCAAAAGCAGGAGGATCTCTGTGAGTTCAAGGCCAGCCTGGTCTACAGAGTGAGTTCCAGGACAGCAGGAGCTACAGGAAGACCCTGTCTCAAAAAGACCAAAAAAAAAAAAAAAAAACAGTATTAACTGCTCTTGTAGAGGACCAGGTTTGACACCCAGCACACACATGGTGGCTGCTAACTGTAACTCCAGTTCTAGGGGATCCAAGACCCTCTTCTGACCTCTGTGTGCACTGCACGACATGGGTACACTTACATACATACAGGCAATATACTCATATACATAAAATAATAATTATAATAATAAAGGGCTGAAGAGATGGCTCGGTGGATAAGAGCACAGGCTGCTCTTGCAGAGGACCTGGGTTCGATTCCCAGCACCAACATGGGAGCTAACAACTGCACTTAACATTCCACATGGGCTGACTTACATGCAGGCAGTACACTCATACACATAAAATAAAAAAAATTTTTTTAAAGAATAAAATATTTTTACATGCTTTTAATTCCATCACTTGGGAGGCAGAGGCAGGCAGATCTCTGTGAGTTCAAGGCCAGCCTGGTCTACAAGTTCAAGGCCAGCAAGACCCTCTCTTAAAAACAAACAAAAAATCAAATAAAAAAAAAAAAAAAAAAAAAAAAAAAGAAAGAAAAGAAAATTAACTGCTTCTACAAATACAGAGTATGTGGTTCCTAGTTTATTGTAAACATTGACATTTTAAAATAAAACTGTATATCACTCTTTGTAACACAAAACTGTACATCCATAGGAATCAAAACAAATTAATATCTATCCATCTTCATCTATTGCAAAAATACATAAACTCTCTTAAATGTATCAGGAATTCTACATCACTGGTTTTATGTCCTTGAATCTGAATTTTAGTCCTCTTTCAAGATATTTTTTAATTTATATTTATGCCTAAAAAATGTTGATTATTCATTCCATCAATTTTATGCATTAAAGACATTAATTAAATATCATTAAAGTAAGGAGGCAAAAAGATTAGTAGTTCAAGACCAACCTCAGCTACATAGTTTAGGCCAGCTCAGACTACATGAGACCCTCCCTCAAAACAAGCAAAGAAACAAAAATGTGCATATTAAAATTCATAAGTTTGCTGCTTTGGTTTTGTGAGTTTGCAAACAAATGGAAGGCCTTAGGCAGGCTAGGAAAGTGCTCGGCCACTGAACTGAGCCCATTAGAAATTGTGATTTTTTTTTTCTGTGACCATGACTCTGCAAGTTAAAATAAAATGTAAAATGAGCCATTACTATGATTATTATTAACAAGTAACTGAACATAGGAGATATGGAGAAAAGTGCAGGAACACGAAGGCTCCTCAATATAGGACACAGAGGTAGACAGGAAGAAAAGGTAAGGACAGAGGACCAAAGCAACAAAATCTTAGTCTCCTTCTATGTACCAGTCACACTGCATACAAGTCTTCTCAACTGCATATCCTTATCTATATTAATTTTGCATTCCATCTCAAGGAAAGGATGAATAAATAAATGACACAAACCGAAAAAAAAGCAAACATCCCACAATGACAGACTAGTAGGAGGTAGCTGTTACTAAGGAAGAAATGGATAAAATCAAGGTATCTCAATGGGAGGGGAGGAAAAGGATTATAGGAGGAAATTTGCGGATAAAGGGAAGAAGCTCAAGAGAAGTGGGACCATAGGGGACTGGTGTTATCAAGGGAGAAATGAAAAAAATGGGGATACTTTAAATGGAAAAGACATGTAGGGAGGCCTAGACAAGGGGGAGAGAGGAAAGATAATAATGCCTAGCTAGGGTTAAAAAAAAAACAACAGAGGGGATCATATTAGTCTAACGGTCTACTGAAAAATTACACATACGATATCTCTACATGAGTCTAAGTGCAAAGCTGAAGACTACATAACAAAAAACAGTGCCGGACAGGAGAAACCTTCCTTTGAGTCACTGGCCAGAGGCCGAGAGACTCCCAAAATTACACAGGCTATTGCCATAGCCTTTGACTGCCTCCCAGAACCTGAAGGTGAGACCCAGTTGCTTCAGACACACTTCAGAGACTGGAACTGGAGCTGGAGCTGGAGCTGGAGCTGGAGCTGGAGCTGGAGCTGGAGCTGACCTGGAAGCCGCCTCCCTGAAGGTCAGCTCTGGAGAGCACTGCCCAAGACACTACGGGAAAACAGTAATCAAAGGTCCAACACCAGCTTTAAGACCAGCACAGCTTACAACATTGGTGCAGCAGTGGTACTCTTATCTTGGGGGCAATCAATGGCTACCTAATTGGCCTTAAAGTCCACTCAATAGGAGGAAATGACAAAAGAGCTTTAACGGTTGGGGTTGTTTTACTTTCAGATCTAGGACTAGCAACTTCTATGTTGTGGACAGCTTCAGCTGTCAACTTGACACCCTGGAAAGAGGGAGCCTCAACTGGGGAATTACCTCCATCAGACTGCTCTGTGGCCATGTATATGGGGCATTTTTTTTGATTGTTGAATTACTAGGAGGGCCCAATGCACTGTGGGTGGTGCCACCCCTAGACAGGAGGTCTTAAGTTGTATAAGCAAGCAGGCTGAACACAGCCCAGAGGAGCAAGTCAGTAAGGAGCTCCTGCCTCCAGATTCTTGCCTTGGTGTACCTTAATGACAGACTGACACATCAAATAAACCCTTTCTTCCCCAATTTAGTTTAGGTTAGAGTGTTTTATCACAACAATAGAACACTGACAAAAACACTATATAAATATTGTTTGCAAAATTCTAGAAATTAAAACTGACTTGTGTCATCACATGCCTCATAAAAAGAGCTTCATACACTGAACTATCATTTGAACAGACTTTTTAAAATTCAGCATTTGTTGCTAATTAAGAGTTTGTTCAACTGAGCAATAAGATAAAAATTTTTCTGAGATAGCATTGCTGAAGCTAATTTGTGAACACACAAATTAAGTGAGCCACAATCTGTTTTTCAGAGCTTGAAAAATAGATAAGGGGCTGGAGAGATGGCTCAGTGGTTAAGAGCACCAACCACTCTTGCAGAGGACCCATGTTCGATTCCCAGCACCCACATGGCAGCTAAGAACTGTCTTTAATTCCATGGGGCTGGAGAGATGGCCTCGAGGTTAAGAGCGCCGACCGCTCTTACAGAGGACCCGGGTTCGATCCCCAGCACCCACATGGCGGCCGAGAACTGTCTGAAACTCCAATACCAGGAGAACTCCAGTTCCAGGGGAATCCGAGACCCTCTTCTGACCTCCGCGGCATTGCACGACACGGGTGCACAAACCTGCATGCAGACAGTACATTCATACACATACAGAAATAAATAAAATTAATAAAAAAAAAAAAAGAACTCTCTTTAATTCCAGTTCCAGGGGAATCTGACGCCCTCTTCTGACCTCCGCAGCATTGCACGACCTAGGTGCACCAACCTACGTACAGACAGTATACTCATACACATAAAAAAATAATAAATTTAAAAAAATTTTTAAAAAGAAAAAATAGATCAATACAACCAGCCTCAAATAAAAGAATATTATTTATTTCCCTAATCTAAAAAAGATCCTTGTTTGTTAAAAAAATGAGTTTAACATTTATGAGATTTAAGGCATGGTTACACTTTTTCTAGTTAAGAAGTTTTTTTTTTTGGTCTTTTCAAGACGGGGTCTCCCTGTGGCCCCAGCTGTCCTGGAACTCACTCTGTAGACTAGGCTCGCCTTGAACTCACAAAGATCCGCCTGCCTCAGCCTCCCAAGTCCTAGGATTAAAGGCATGCACCAGCATGCCTGGCTAGGAGTCAAGTTTTTTGGTTTTTTTTCCCCAGGGCTCCTTGAGTCAAGTTTTTATTTACCCCAATGGGGCACATTAATTCCTTAACAGTAATAATGTATTTGTTGCTATCTGGCTTATAATTTTGTGGATTTTTAAACATTTATTTATTTATTTATTTATTTATTTATCTTTTCCAGACAGGGCTCCCTATAGCCCCAGCTGTCCTGGAACTCACTCTGTAGACCAAGCAGGCCTTGAACTCACAAAGATCTGCCTGCCTCTGCCTCCTGAGTGCTAGGATTAAAGGTGTGCACCACCACTCCTGGCAATTTTTAAACTTTTAATAACACACCTTTAATCACAGAACTCTGGAGGCAGAAGTAGGTGGACCTGTATAGGTTCAAGGATTTCTTTGTCTAATATAGTGAGTTTCAGGATAATTATATAGTGACATATGTCTCCAAAAAAAAAAAAAAAAAAAAAAAAAAAGATGTTTTTATTTGGGTGAGATGGCTCAGCAGGCAAACCCCTGCTTGCCACCAAGCCCTATGACCAGAGTTTAATTCCAGGTCCCATACAGTGGAAGCAGAGACTCCTTTAAGTTGTCCTCTGACTTCCATAGGTATGCCATGGCACATTTAAATGCACACAATAAATAAATATTTATTTAAAACTGGCTTTCTTCACAGACATAGGAAAAAAGTCTTAAACTTCACTAGTGGCAAGGGAGATGGCTCAATGGACAAAGCACTTGTCATGCAAGCATGAAGACTAGAGTTCAGATCCCCAGCACCCACATAAAAGCTGTGTGGGCATGGTGGCCTACCTTAAATTCCAGCACTCCACAGATAGAGACAAGAAATCCCTGGGTCAAGCCAGCTAACTAGACTAGTGGAAAATGGAGAGCTCTGAGTTCACCAAGAGACCTTGCCTCAATAAACAAAGCAGGAGGTAATTGAAGAAGACACTTGACATTAATTTTGAAGCTCCATTCACAAATGTACCTACACATATGTGAATGCACATAGACACATGTATACCACACATGCAAAAATTTAAAAAAAATCATATGGAAACAAAAGACTCGAAAGAGAGCCAAAGTAATCCTGAGCAAAAAGTATAATGCTGTAATGCTGGCAATACTGTCATATCTGATTTCAAGTTTTACTACTGAGCCTCAGTCAGAAAGCAACATGCATGGTACTGGCACAAAAACAGACATCTCAATCAAGAGAATAGAATACAGGGCCACATATAAACCTACACAACAAAGATGACAAAAAAATACCTTGGAGAACAGACAGCCTCTTCAACACATGGTGCTGGGAAAAATATACAGCCACGTGCAGAAGGATGAAACTAGATCCCTGGATCTTACTGCATACAATAATCAACTCCAAATAGATCAAAGACTTTAATATAAACCCTGAAACACTGAAACTGATTGAGAAAAAGCAGGGAAACTCTTCAAGATAAAATTATTTGCCTGGAGGTACACAGCTCTACAGCTCTAGGCGTGGTCTGGCGGGGGGCAGCTGGGAGAGGGTCTCGCTCTGAACCCATCTACGGGGTCCCCGGCCCAGAGGGACAGCGCTCGGGTGAGCGGAGGGTCGCGTTCCCCTCTGCTCTGGTCCCGGCTGGACTTGTGGGCGGGAACCGGGGTCGCAGGGGAGACGCCATAACGCGCCAGGCCAGGCACACAGCCCTACAGCTCTAGGCGGGGTCTGGCGGGGGGCAGCTGGGAGAGGGTCTCGCTCTGAACCCGTCTACGGGGTCCCCGGCCCAGAGGGACAGCGCTCGGGTGAGCGGAGGGTCGCGTTCCCCTCTGCTCTGGTCCCGGCTGGACTTGTGGGCGGGAACCGGGGTCGCAGGGGAGACGCCATAACGCGCCAGGCCAGGTACACAGCTCTAGGCGGGGGCTGGCAGGGGGCAGCTGGGAGAAGGTCCCGCTCTGAAAGTCTACGGGGTGCCCGGCCCCAGAGGGACCGGGGCACGGGCTAGAATCAGGCACACAATACCCCCACCGCCCCGCTGCCATGAGTTTATTGCTAAGATCCAAGTGGTCTTCCTTTTATAGAACCTTCAGAACAGAAAAGCAAGAAACTAACTTAGGCTTCCAGTATCCAATATATACACAAAATGAACACTGAAACCTAGCCAAGTCAATAAACCATAAAAAAAAAAAACAAGAAAAAAAAAAAAAAAAAAAAAAAAAAAAAAAAAAAAAAAGTCGTTTGTGACTTTGAACACAAAAGGTGAAATCCATATGCGCAGGGGACAGGGACGAGGGACAAATGGAGAAAAGTGGCAAGGATACTCCACAGCCCAGGCCAGCTCAAAACTGGGGAGATAGATCTCAATGGGATCCCTTGGAGGAGACCCAAGGAACAGAGTTAGAGGAATAATTGCAGACAACGCAGAAAGAAATTAAAGAAAAATAAGATAGTCATGGAACTAAAGAGAGAGATGAAAACTCAAAAGGACTAGAGGGATACAATGACAAACTTCGTAAAGAACTAAAGGATCATGATGACAAACTCCAGAAAGAGCTATGAGGGAGAAAAAAAAACTTTTTCCGAATGGAAGTAGAAAGCACTGAAAAAGGAAGCGCAACAAGCAAGAAAGGAGCACCCAAGAGGATGTGAGAAGCACAAGAAGAGATTGAGAAGCTCAAAAAGGAAATGGAAGTACTAGAAAACACAGGAGGACAAAAAGGAATTTAGAACACTCAAGTCAATCAAGAAGAAAGAACAGGAAAAAGAACTAAAACAAAAGAATTAGAATCAAAAAAGAAATATCAGACCTGGAAGTAACACAGAGCAATTAAAAAGCTCAAATAAAAGATTATGAAAATTTTAAATAAATCACAAAATGAACAACGCCAGGAAATATGTGGAACTATCAAAGACCAACCTCTGCGTCATAAGGAATAGAGGAAGGAGAAGATTCAGAGAATAGTATTGGAATAAGTATCTTCAACAGATAATAGATGAAAATTTTCCCCAAACTAAACAAAGACCAAGCCCATAGCATAAGAGCACATAGGACCCAAATAACACCAGAGCAGAAAAGAAACACCCCACACGCATATCATCAGTTAAAATCTAGATATGCCCAAAACAAAGACAAATATTCTGATTGGCCACAAAAAGAAAAACAGCACGTGCACAAAGGGAAACCCATCAGAATTAAAACTGACTCTCGCCTCAAACATGAAAGCAAGAAAACATGGAGCAAAGCATTCCCTTTGTTAAGGGACTATGGATGCAAACCCAGGTATTTAGCCAGCGAAAATGTCGACTATTGGATTGAAGGAGAGAGAAAAACTTCCATGACATAAACAAGTGATGAATACATGTTGGAAAACCAACATCTTCTAAATACTTGAAGAATTCAAGGCAGAAGAGAGGTGCAACTAATCCTCAAGACACTTGAAAAGAAACTAATCAAAAACTTAACCATAGAGCAAAATCAAGGCAGAAGTCCAAATTGATAATAAAGTGAACAGGAAGCAACGATCCATCCTTAATTGTAACCTTAAATTGATGGGCTGAAACTCCCGCAAGTGAATAAAGGCATAGACTGGGAAATGGATTAGAAATAAAACCATCTATATGCTGTCTACAAGAAATCTCTAATTCAAGGATAGGCACCAACTTAAGGTGAAGGGTATGGAAGAATATATTCAGCTAATGTTGTACAAAAAGAAACGGGTGTGGCTATTCTATATCAAATAAAAATAGACTTCAAAGCAAAGAAATCAAAAGAGACAAAGAGAGGATTTACATCCTTATTAAAAGGAACAAATGACGAAGATTTCACAATCAAAGTATATATGCACCACACATCCAGTGCACCAAACTTTTAAAGACAATTCGTCATAGCACCTCAGGCACAGATTAACCAGCATCACTAAATAAGGGACTTACATCCCATTAAGTCACTACTGACAGATTCAAACAGGACAAAGGATAAACAGAGAGACTACTGAACTGAACAATGAACACAATAACAAATGGACCTCACAGCATCTACAGAATATTCCACACCCAAACCCAAGCATCAAACAATACACTTTCTACTCAGCACATCATGGAACATACTTTCGCCAAATAGACAATATACTGTGACACAGGGAAAAAACTCAACAAATATAAAAGATTGAGGAAATAATCTCATCATTCTATCAGACCACAGGCCAATAAACTCAATATCAACACCAAAATAAAACCTACAACCTACAGGAAAATATGGTGACTAAACAACACTCTTCTGGATAATGAGTGGGTCAAGAGAAATAAAAAAAGAAATAAAACATTTCCTGGAACTGAATGACGATGTAAAACAACACAGAAAATCTATGGGACATCTTAAAGCAATCCTAGAGGGAAGTTTATAAGTCTAAGTGCCCATTTAAAAAAACAGAAAGAGGCAACAAGTGAATGAATTAACTTGTCAAGTAAAAATCAACTTGAGAGATGACAACAGATGAACTCTAAATACAACAGTTAAGAAGAAATAAAAAAATCAGAGAAGAGATATATGAAATAGAACAAAGAAAACCATACAAAAAAATCAATGAATCCAAAAGTTGGTTCTTTGAGAGATAAAACAAGATAGACAGACTTAGCCTAGTTAACCAAAGAAAGAGGGAACAATTCCAAATCAAAATCTGTGGATGAATAGGGGAAATATCAGCACGAACAATGAAAGATCAGATAATCTACGGGACTACTGTCAAACTTATATTTCCTACTAATTTGAAAAATAGAAAGAAATTGGATGGATATCTGAATCACTGGGATAAAAGATCAACCAAGGAGATCGACAGCCAAAACAGACCAATAGTACAGGAAGAATCGAAGATGTAATAAGTAGCTCCCAACCAAATGCCCCAGGCCAGGATGGATTCACGGCTGAATTTTATAAAATATTTCGTAAAGAATTACACACATTACTACTTTAATTGTTTAGAAGGATACAAATGGAGGACTTATCTCCAAATTCCTTCTATGAAGCCAGCATCTCGCTATTACAAAACCAGGGAAAGATACAAACCAAAAAGGAGAACTATAAGACCCATCTCCCTAATGAAACAGATGCCAAAATTCTAAAAAGGATTCTGGCAAATCGCATACAGATCACATCAAGCAAAATAATCCAATCATGACCAGTTTGGATTCATACTAGAGATCCTGGGATGGTTCAACATAACGATAATCAATAAACATATAAACATATAAATGGTTGAAAGACAAAAACACACCATCATTCAATTGATGGGGAAGCCTTTGAATAAATCCAGCCAGTTTTCATGTTTAAAGTCCTGGAAAAGGGAATTGGTCTGGAGGGAATTCATGTCTCAATGTAATCAAAGCCATATCAGAAACACCACACCAATATCATCCTAAATGGGAAATTGACAGAAGCATTCCCCTTAAGGTAGGAACTCGGCAAGGCTGCCCCCTGTACACACTCCTCTTCAATATAGTTGCTAGAAAACCACAGCTAGGGCAATAAGGCAAGAAAAGGATTAAAAGGGTTCTTCTGGAAAAGGGAAGTCAAGCTATCCCTTTTTTGCGATGATATGATTTTTACCTAAGGGAAGCTAAAAAACTCCACCAGAAACTCTAGGAACAGATTAAGAGCTTTGGCGTAAAGTTGGCAGGATACAAGTAAAAGAAAAACTTC
>VZQC01010571.1:236764-291916 GCA_009823505.1 Rhizomys pruinosus | reverse complement strand
AGATGTTATAAGCCACAGTAAGACCCTGTCATATTTAACAGGGGGGAAAATTGTAATTCATGGATTAACATATCCAAACATGTGTCTATGCTAAAGTAACCTACCATAACTATTAGTGCTGCTTAAATACCTATATATCTAATTGCTTGTTCTTCATTAGTAGGATCGAAAGGTTATTCCTGGACAGACTGTCAGCCCATGAAAGGAAACAGCCAGAATTGACCAGAGTCCAAGTCAACAGCTCCAGAGAGAGTGGACTGTTTTACCTCTCATCCACCTGTGCCCCTTTTCTAAGCCTAGGGAACAATCTGTGGAAGAGGGGGCGCTGTAGAATGTAAGGGCTGCGATTGGGGTGAATGGTGAAACTACAACAATATAGACTGGACACTCATTTAATCAACTTGATTGAACATACAAGCCCCCCCCCCATGCTGGATAGTGGGACCCATGAGCTGTGTGGGTTTGGGCACAACTGCTTGCAAATTGGTTTTACATAAAGGATGCTTGTACTCACAAATTATCACTTATTGTTAAAAAATGAAAACTAAACAAAACAAAACAAAAAAACAGACAAAGATGCAGAAAAGTTATGGCAGAATGCATGATCTGGGATGGGTAGGGGTGGGGTGGGGGAAAGGGAAAGGGATATATGCCTGAACTGAATTGGAAAATGATGTATGAAATACACAAAGCATCAATAAAAATAAAATAAAATAAAATAAAATAAAAATACATAAGACAAAAAATTATTAAAATTAAAAAGTTCAAGCAGAGATAGAAAATTAGAGGACTTTTTCAAAAAGCTCTCTAAATGATATCTTTTCTCAGACTTAACCTATCATTCCCTGCCTTAAGCAGCTAGCAATTAATTTGAAATCTGACAAGAAAAAGTGAACCACCTCTGACCTTCTGCTTCAAATTTCCTGTATTACCTTCCAGTATTGTCACTGGCCAATTAGTCATATGTGAGATAATTTTAATACCCTATTAGGGTATTAAATACCCCTGATTAGGCCTGCCTTGTGTGAGAAGAGAAAACTGAAACGTGGCTTGGTAGCTTGGCTTTTGTTTTGTTTCGCTTTGTTTTGTTTTGTTTGTTATCAGCAGAAAATCATCAAGACTTCAATCTTGATGTGAAAGGAAAGTAAGTGTGCCTTGTCCATTAATGGGAATGACCTTTAGAACATTTGTAGCAAAATTCTTGTATCCCTCCAGGCAAACACAAATCAGATCTGAGAATTAAAAACTCCCATTGCAGGAAAAATACTGAATACCGAAGAAAATCTAGGAAAAAATCAAAGCAAACCCAATTGCATGGCACCTTCCTGACCTTTCCTCCAACCTGTAGTGTCAATACACCCCGGGGCCTTCTGCTCAAGGCAGCAGCTGGCCTGCTTCAGACACTTCCCACTGTGGGAGATCCTCATTCGGTCATTTCCAAGTTTCCTTTCTTTTTCCTCTCTTCTTAGCACTCTGTCAAATGGCACTTCTTCAGTGACTGCCCACCTCTATTCACCAGCTGTCTCCTCCACTGAACAGGAACCCCATGAAGGGGCAGGATCACTATCCATTTCCCTGCTCCAGCACCAGACTTCTCTTATTTTAAAATAATAAATTCACAGTTAAAAGTTAACAAAACTTCCCAGGCATGGTGGCACATCACTGTAAGCTTGAGGCCAGCCTGGCCTACACAGAGTTCCAGGTCAGCCAGAGCTGAGAGATCTTGTCTCAAAAAGAAAACAATGGTAATTAGCAAAATTTCAGTGAATGACCACACAGGTCAAAATATAACAAATATTAAAACATAATATTGCCAGGCGTGGTGGTGCACGCCTTTAATACTAGCACTTGGGCAGCAGAGGCAGGTGGATCTTTGTGAGTTCAAGGCTAGCCTGGTCTACAGAGTGAGTTCCAGGACAGCTGGGGCTACAAGGGAGACCCTGTCTCAAAAAGACATCATCATCAATAATAATAATAATAATAATAATAATATTGTCATGGGTCTACACATAATAATACAATAAAAAGAAAATATCTGAGTCTAGCCACTATGGAAATCAGTAAAGAGAATCCTCAAAAAACAAAAAGAGCTGTCATATGGTCCTGTAAAATTTGGGAATATACCCAAAGAAATGTAAGTCAGAAAATCACAGAAATACCTGAACATCCACATTTACTGCTATATGATTCACAATAACTGAGATACAGAACCAACCTGAATGAAAAATGTGGTGGTATGTTACACAATGGAGTTTTATTCAAGCATTAAAAACAGAGTAAAATTACATTATATCCAAGAAAATGGATGAAACTGAAGATAAACATGTTAAGCAAAATGGGCAGACTCAGAAATATAAATATGTTTTCTCTCATATGCAGAATCTATATTTAATTTTGTAAAAAGATGTAAAAGTAGAAATAGGACCGTTTGGGAAAAAAATAGGACCAGTTATAGGGGAGGGAGAAGAAGAGACAGCAATAACGAAACTACATTATATACTCATAGGAAAATGTCACAATGAAATCCCAATATTTTGTACAATTACCACACACTAATAAAGGGAGAAGCCTGGGGAGGAGCAGGTGGGGCCAGAGCAGAAATGGAGAGGCCCTGAAGTCTGGAGGGTCCCTGGGTCCTTGGGGATCTGGAAAACTGCACAAAAACCTGGGGAGCCCTCCACGTGGGAGCACGGTGGTATGGAAACAGAGGCAATCAGAACCAGACTGGCACTGGACATATGCACAAGTTCACCCCAGCCATGGGAACAACACCGAGAGGCTGTTGCAGAAGGATGCCTAGTGGATTCTGCAGGTAAAGTGGATTTTCAGTGAACTGAAAGCAAGGTTCTCAAAAGACAGAGAAATCTTTTTTGCCTGGAAAGAAAAGTCACTATAGGAGAAGAGAGATGACTTCTTTTCAGGATCCATTTACTTTTATTTATTTTTTTTTGCGGGGGGGGGGTCTTTTTGAGACACGGTCTCCCTGTAGCTCTGGCTGTCCTGGAACTCTGTAGACCAGGCTGGGCTTGAACTCACAGAGATCCGAGTGCCTCTGCCTCCCAAGTGCTAGGATTAAAGGCGTGTGCCACCACGCCTGGCATTCATTTCTGTTGGTGTATCAATGTACTGTCTGCCTGCAAGTTTGTGCACCCGTGTCGTGCAATGCCACAGAGGTCAGAAGAGGGCATCGGACTCCCCTGGAACTGGAGTTCTCCTGGAATTGGAGTTTCAGACGGTTCTCGGCCGCCATGTGGGTGCTGGGGATCGAACCCGGGTCCTCTGCAAGAGCGGTCGGCGCTCCCATCCGCTAGGCCATCTCTCCAGCCCCAGGATCCATTTACTTTTAAGGATGCATCCATTGACTTCTCCCAGGAGGAGTGGAAATGTCTAGACTCTGCTCAGAGGGCTTTGTACAGGGAGACAATGTTGGAGTATTACAACAATATGCTGTGTATAGGTATTGCTAGGTGTAAGCCTTTTGTGATCTCCTGTCTACAGCAAAGCAAAGAGCCCTGGAGTGTGAACAGAGTGGAGACTGTAGTCACCCATAACTCAACACTCAGAAGACATCAGAGAATTTATATCGGAGAAAAATCCTACAAATATCAAGATAGTGATAAATTCTTTATAAAAATGTCAGATATAAAAAGTCATCAGGTGAGGGACTGGAGAGATAGCCTAGCGGTTAAGAGCACCGACGCTCTTGCAGAGGACCCGGGTTCGATCCCCAGCACCCACATGGCGGCTAAGAACCGTCTGTAACTCCAGTTCCAGGGGAAATCCAAGACCTCTTCTGCCTCCGTCGGATTGCACGACGACAGGGTGCACACAGACCTGCATGCAGACACACATACAAAGATAAATAATAATAAAAAAAAATTAAAAAAAAAAAGTCATCAGGTGATCCAAACTGGAAAGAAACCCTTCAAATGTGAAAAATGTCTCAAGTCCTTTACTCAAAAGGCCAATCTTAGGGTATATGAAAGAATTCATATAGGAGAGAAACCTTACAAATGTGAATATGACAAGGCCTTCAATGAAAGGGTACAAATTAGAGTGCATGAGAGCAATCATACTGGAGAGAAACTTTACAAATGTAAAGAAGGTTGCAAATCCTTTTGTTAAAGGGAAAATCTTATGAGTACATGAGAGAATTCATACTGGACAGAAACCCTACAAAAGTGAAGAATGTGACAAGTCCTTTAGTTGAAGGGCACAACTTAGAGTACACAAGAGCATTCATACTGGAGAGAAACCCTACAAATGTGAAGAATATGACAATCCTTTAGTCAAAGGACACATCTCAGAAAACATGAGAGAATTCATAATGGAGAGAAACCTTAGAAATGTGAAGAATGGGACAAGATCTTTAGTCAAAGGCCACAGCTTAGAGAACATGAGATTATTCATACTAAAGAGAAACCTTACAAATGTGTAGAATGTGACAAGGCCTTTATTCGAAGGCCTAATCTTAGAGTACATGAGAGAATTCACCCTATAAATGGGAAAAGTCCTTTACTTATAACAATTCTTAGAAGACATCACAGAATTCATAATGAAGGGAGATACCACAAATATAAGTGACACAGCCATTCACTTAACCATATGTCAGATGGGGCAATGTGGCAAGAATACATGCCAGAAAAACAGTCTATAATTGTACAAATTCAGCAAATCCTGGGCTCATTCTGTAGAGAACAATACAGAATCTATACAACAGGGGAAGTTTTAAATAAAATAATCATGTTGAAATATTTAACAGACATTTATGCAGGGCATGGTAGCACAAGCCTTTAATCTCAGCACTTGGGAGGCAGAGGCAGAGGCAGAGGCAGAGGCAGGAGGATGTCTGATACTTCAAGGCCAGCTGGATATACATAGTGAGTTCCAGGACAGCTGGAGCTACAGGGAGACATACATACATATACACACACACACACACACACACACACACACACACACACACAGACCGACAGACAGACAGACAGACATTTAAATTTTAGGAAAACTGCATAGTTTACTGAAGAAAATTTTTATTTTTAATTCAATATGAGATAATACCTAGGTATGAGAAACTAGAAATTTAAAGACAAAAGTTTTATTTGTTTATCCAATCCCATCAAATATCACAGTAACTTTTTTTTTCTTTTTTTTTTTTTTGTATTTTTCAGACAGGGTCTCCCTTTAGTCCCAGCTGGCCTGGAACTCACAGAGATCCGCCTGCCTCTGCCTCCCAAATGCTGGGATTAAAGCTGTGTGCCACCATGTCCGGCACTAAAAAGGTTCTTAGCCGCCACATAGGTGCTAGGAATTGAACCTGGGTCCTCTGCAAGAGCAGTCAGTGCTCTTAACCACTGAGTCATCTCTTCAGCCCCAGGATTTATTTAAAAGTATCCAACTTTTAAATAAATCCTAATTCTAAAAATAACTTTAGGCATAATTCCATATAACTCTACATAATTCCTCACATCTTAGGACACATCAGAAATTTCATACTGAGCAAGAGTCTCACAGAATTATTATGTTCTTAAAATCTTATTTATTCACTGTCAAAAACTTCACAGTGTGGGTTAACAACACATATCTAAGATATGTCAGAACTTCACTAAGAGAGATAGCATGTGAATGTTTGAAAATTGTCTTGCCTACATACTATGTGGAAAATCCTAAAATGTATGAATGAGAAGTGTCCTTATTTAAGTATTAAATGGTTATAATTATATACATTATATATATAATGGTTAAACCATTATAATAAATGGTTATAAATGGAATTATTTTCAGAGCTCATCTTTTTTTTAGTAATACACAATTCATTAAAAAAAAAAAATGCCGGAACACTGTTCCATTTAGAAGATGCCTAGGATGGGGGCTAGAGAGAGATGGCTCAGCAGTTAAGAGCACCAACTGCTCTTGCTGAGGACCCAGGTTTGATTCCCAGCACCCACATGACAGCTAAGAACCATCAACTCCAGTTCCAGGGGAATCTGACACCCTCTTCTGACCTCTGCAGCACTGCAGGTGCACCTATTTACATGCAGACAGTACACTCATACACATAAAATAAGCCAGGCGTGGTGGCACATGCCTTTAATCCTAGCACTCAGGAGGCAGAGGCAGGTGGATCTTTTTGAGTTCAAGACCAGCGTGGTCTACAGAGCGAGTTTCAGGACAGCTGGGGCTACAGGGAGACCCTGTCTTGAAAAGACTAAATAAATAAATAAATAAATAAATAAATAAATAAATAAATAAATAAAAATATGCCTAGGGTGAATATTATAAAAAAAGTACTTTCAAGAATTTACCTGATTTCTATATTTCACTGAAATAGTATGTGATAATTTTGTAGACTTAACTGCAGTACCCAGAAACTCTTGTATTAGTATTATTGAAGCTTTTTGAGAGGAAAGTTCTGTAGATTCACGTGATTCCCCTTTAAATCCATTTCATCTGATTCAGTCAAAGGATTTTGATGATAGTTTATAGAATTGTTTATGCAGATTTAAAAGCATATACTATCTAATAGCAATGCTTCATTAATGTAATTTTCCATGAATAATTCCTTTATCACAGGGTAATTCTTCACTGTAGATGTGATTTCTATTGGAGGAATATGAATGCATTTTTATGTGATGTATGCTTGAATGACATATTTCTACTATATTATTAGGAAATAAGAATCTTGAGTACTAACATGGTAGCAATTCCAATGGCTCAGTGAGAAGAATAATCTATCTAGTACATGAAATCTGTGGTAAATGTCACACTAGAAAGACTGATAACCTGTTTTCAGGATTGTTGTTAATGTAAAGAAGGGAATAATGAGAAAATCTGAAAATATTCTTAGAAGATATGGGATGTTAACATAGATCTACTCTATTCTATTAGTATTTCTTCATAATGTTTCAAAATCAGAGCATAATACTATTTCTTTAATGCCTTTAATCTGCAATTTGCCTTAAGAATGATGTACTGTATTTTAAAATGGTTTTAAACTTTGTGTATTCTTATTTAAATAAGTAAAATTTATAGAGTCGTTGTTATTGTTGTTGGGTTTTTTGTTTTTTTGGTCTTTTCGAGACAGGGACCCCCTGTAGCCCCAGCTGTCCTGGAACTCACTTTGTAGACCAGGCTGGCCTTGAACTCACAAAGATCCGCCTGCCTCTGCCTCCTGAGTGCTAGGATTAAAGGTGTGCGCCACCAATCCCAGCTGTTGTTGCTGTTGTTTTTTAATCAGGGGAGCTCACGAACGCAGAGCTACCACAAATTATGCAGTCGAGTTTTCCACATTTGGGGAAATCGCAGGGGTCAGCACATCCGGAGTGCAATGGATAAGCCTCGCCCTAGGAAAACCAACTTGGTGATCAGGGTATCTCCCCTGCCAGGTAAGTATATGTTGTTGTTTTTAATGGGGGGAAAACTCCAACCCGAATGTGGTACCAGTTGAGAGGCTACAGTACAGAGAGAACAAGGTCAGCCAAAGCTATACAGCAAGACTTTGCCTCAGAAAACAAACAAAAAAGGGAAAAATAACAATGAAATATACTGCAACTGCAAATATAAAATAATTTGGATTTTTCTTAATCAGGCAGCTGAACATATATACTGAGCTGAAGTGGACAACTAACTTTATTTCCATTAGAGAACCTCAGCCCAAAAGAAAGCTAATAGTATCAAGCAAAAAGAGAGGTTAAAAAAAAAAAAAAAATATATATATATGTATGAAAAGTATCCCCACGCATCCTGTATGTTGTACACACTGAGCTGAGAGCCACAAAGCATATGCTGGATGCTACACAGGAAGAAGCAGAGATGCTACAGAACAGGACAGGAATGGAACAACAGACAGGAAGCCAAGAAAAGCCGAGGAATGGGACAAAGTTAGAAAGGAGGAGATGGGAAGCAGTCTCTGAAAGTACTACCCAAGAGGAGAATGAGCTAGCAATCATCAGTACAGGTTTCAATGCTAGATAGGAAATGAGCCCACAAAGAACAGTCAGCAAAAAATAATATGGGACACTGATATGAGGAAGTGTGCCCTTCCTGGCATACAATAAATTCCTACCGACACACAAAAGGAAAGGAAGACAGACTGAGGTATATGAGATTATGCCAGTTTCACATAGGTATAATACCTAAAGGAACTATTCATGATTTGAATAGTACTGTTTTTAAATGGATATGGTTAATTTTTCTAATAAAAACAAGATATTAACTTTTGTCAGTTATAAATATAATAAATATTTTCTCTATACATCTGAGTTAGACTATTGATATATAAAGCATTTACAAATGTCACATACAGAAATCAATTTCTTATATACAAAAACATCAAAATTTATTTGAAATATCAAAAAATTAGATCTTATAAAACTATAACAAAATTAAAAGCCAAACTTTAAGCAGGAAAATTCAACAAATAAGATAGAATGTTAATATTAACACAAACATTTGAATACTAGTTAGGCAGTGCTCTAAATGAATTACAACAGACAAGTAAGGATAAACAAATCATGAACAACTGAAAAACTGCTCATTTCAGTAATAGTCAATAGCCACTGAAAGTTTTTAAATTCCACTTTTTAACTATTAAGAAAGACAATATGGCTGGGCGTGGTGGCACACGCCTTTAATCCTAGCACTCAGGAGGCAGAGGCAGGTGGATCTCTGTGAATTCAAGGCCAGCCTGGTCTACAGAGTGAGTTCCAGGCCAGCTGGGGCTACAGGGAGACCCTGTCTTGAAAAAAAAAAAGACAATATGTTTAAAATTCAAAGCTGTCAAGTCATTTAAAAAGCATTTTCACATGCTGTAAAAAATCAGAACAAACTTGAATGCAGCTGAGCAATATATTACTCTTATCTCTGATATTACTCTTATAATAATCTACTTTGGGAAATACTAATGTGAACAAATATTTTTAAATGTTATGAAAAATACATAATTCTATTTATTCCAGCATTTATCTATAATAGTCCAAGAGAGGACAGTGGAAAACAGTTGAGATGATCAAAATAAGGCATGCAATTATAAAATACACATTAGCCATTGGAAGCATCTTGTAGGCAGCAAAAATGTTTCTCCAAGACTAATGATGTAATAAATAGGCACTATGTTAAGTGAGAAAGGTTACCATACTGCACGTGCTCGATGAACAATTATGATATAGCCATAACAATGGAATACTACTGAGAAAAAAGGAAGACAAAAACCGAACTATAATATTGATGTATCTCAAAACACAAAAAGCAAGAAAACCATCATACACCGTGAAAGAAGCCAAACACAGAACAACTGAGTCATTTTATTTGAAGTGCTACAACAGGCAAAGTAATCTGTTAGGACAGTGGTTACTTCTGGGTGGTGCAGGTGTCATGAGCATGGAGGTCTGAGGAAACTTTCTGCCTAATGGGAAAATTCTGTGTTTTGATCTAAGTGGTAATCACATAAAACAAACCTATGTGAAAAACCATTGAGCATAGGATAAAGTCATCAAGACACACAAGATCCACACATTTTATTTTGGGATATAAAGGACAAATTTAATTAAATACATTTCTATTGAAAGAATAATATAAAGTGTATCAAAATATTAAAGGTAGCTAGTTTATAATTCTTAAGTAGTTTATATATTACACGTATTTCGTAAAGGTGGCTACTAATATTTCTTTACCTTCTGGCATTCCTCACATTCCCATTATATAATGAGTTTTACATAACTTCTATGATACGGAGATCTAAACTGTATTTTGAAACTCCTGCCAATGCTTCTAAAATTTATAATTTTAACTATCACAACTATGCAATTTGCAAATCCTTTTTCTAATAAATTTCCTATAAATTGCAAACACTCAAATTCACTAATGTATTCAAACAGAACAGAAAAACACTAGGCTGCGCATGTTCAAGAAATGAGAAAAAAATCACCTAGGAAGTCAGCATAATAATTCTGTACTGACTGTAAAGACCAGGTCCTGCCTTCAGCAAACACAGGGCTCTCATGAACAAATGAAAATGGGTTTCTGAAAACTGTAGGGGTTTTGTTTTAGTTTTGTTTTTAACTTTAAAAACTCTCCGTGAGCCTGATTTATCTAAATTCTGAAAAATGCCCAAGGTCAATTGTGTTTACAATAAAAATAGTCTTAGGATTTCAGAAACTTTTCCAATATGCATGAAAGAGTATATAAGAACAAAGCCAAAGAAGACATACAAACCTCTGATTGTACATGCCCCGAAAGTTGTAATTAGCTCTATAATTTGGGAATGGCTTTGGATCCAATGGCCTGTAGATGGCAGGCTCTCCCCTTTTCATAGCAAGCCCATTCAGTTCCACAGTTGGAGTTATACTGCCTGTTTAAAAAAAAATATTAAAAGCATACAAGTGAAATATTTCCAAAATGAAGTATATAAGCCATACATTTAATACTAATTGCCATGGAAGAAGAGGTTAAGAGTGGAAGGCCCGTCTAAACAATTTTCTAAGTAAGAATAAACAAATTTAAATAAAATGGTGTATAATGAAATTTCTTTCAGGATATAACATTTTCTGTATATTATAAAATATTCAACTGTGTGGTCAATAGAACATGATAAAACAAAGGAAATACAAAATTCTAAGGTTCTAGTTTGGACATTGCTTTTTGTTTGTTTGTTTGTTTTTTCGTTTTTTTGAGACAGGGTCTCCCTGTAGCTCTGGCTGTCCTGGAACTCACTCTGTAGACCAGACTGGCTTCAGACTCACAGAGATCTGCGCGCCTCTGCCTCCCAAGTGCTAGGATTAAAGGCGTGCGCCACCATGCCCGGCATTTATTTATTTCTGTATGTGTATCAATGTACTGTCTGCATGCAAGTTTGTGCACCCGTGTCGTGCAATGCCGTGGAGGTCAGAAGAGGGTGTCGGATTCCCTTGGAACTGGAGTTCTCCTGGAATTGGAGTTTCAGTCGGTTCTCGGCCGCCATGTGGGTGCTGGGGATCGAACCCGGGTCCTCTGTAAGAGTGGTCGGCGCTCTTAACCGCTAGGCCATCTCTCCAGCCCCTGGACATTGCTTTTTATAAATATCCCAGAAAGCTTATCATTAAAAATCACTCTGTAGCCAGATTTGGTGGCTCACGCCTTTAATCCCAGCAGGTGGATGGATCTCTGTGAATTCAAGGCCAGCCTGCTCTACATCGTGAGTTTCAGGGCAGCTGGAGTTACAGGGAGACCCTGTCTCAAAAAAAAAAAAAAACCAAAGGGAAAAAGAAAATCACCCTGTAAATTTTTTTTTTTCCTAATCAAGTAACAGAACATTAGCAATGAACACAGGGTTATCAATAATACTCGAGCTTATGTGATGAAAATACTTATTCAGTTTTTCTCTATAACCAAAAGACAAAGTAAATGTGATAACTCTATGGATTATACTTTCAGAAATTGAAATGCCATCTATTCGTAGGAAATAAAAAAAAAATGTACAAGCAGTGGTATTAACTAACTCAAAAGACTGGAAACAACCTAAAAAAACCATCAATGTATCATCAATATATCACCAGTGACATAAGCTCCACAGTATAAAATGCTAAGCAGGTATAAAAACAGCAAACTACACAGCTTGCTTTCACTTTGTTCATTTGTTTTTTACCTTAACAAGATCTTGAAAGGTGTACTTTATTAGTACAGGACACATTGTTACACAAAATGAAGATGGTATCAAGAAGTGTATACGGCATACTACTGTTCATCTGACAAAGATGAAAATACAAATATATATTTGCTTTTTTGTAAGCATAGAGCCAAAATGAAAAACGAAAAAAAAAAGCACTTATAAAGAGAAGGTAAGGAATAAAAGCAGAGTTTCTCTGAACATGCATTTTTATAGGTTTCATTTTGAAAATGTGAAAACTTTACAGAATTACACATAAATTTCCATCAAAATGGGGGGGGACACAAATCATTAAAATAAAAGAAGAATGAAACTAAATCTATAAATTGGTGATTTAACTAGAAATATTTATTTATTTATTTATTTATTTATTTATTTATTTATTTTTATGTGTATGAGTGTACTGTCTGCATGTAGGTAGGTGTACCAGTGTGGTACAATGCTGCGGAGGTCAGAAGAGGGTGTCAGATTCCCCTGGAACTGGAGCTAAAGATGGTTCCTAGCTACCATGTGGGTGCTGGGAATCCAAGCCGGGTCCTCTGCAAGAGCAGTTGGTGCGCCAACTACTGAGCCATCTCTCTAGCCCCTTAACTAGAAATTTTTAAGTTAGTTTAGTCATTATAAAGTACCCTTGTGCCGGGCATGGTGGCACATGCCTCTAATCTCAGCACTCAGGAGGCAGAGGCAGGTGGATCTCTGTGAGTTCAAGGCCAGCCTGGTGTACAGAGCAAGCTCCAGGCCAGCTGGAATTAAAGGCAGACCCTGTCTCAAAAAGACCAAAAAGGGGCTGGAGAGATGGCCTAGGGGTTAAGAGCGCTGACTGCTCTTTCAGAGGACCCAGGTTTGATCCCCAGCACCCACATGGCGGCTGAGAAACATCTCAGTTGAGAACCGTCTTTAACTCCAGTTCCAGGGGAATCTGATGCCCTCTTCTGACCTCTGAGGCATTGCACTACATGGGTGCATAAACCTACATGCAGACAGTACATTCATACACATAAAAAAAAAAAATTAAAAAAACAGCATAAGTTAAAAAAAAAAGTACCCTCTCAAACTGTTTTCAATAATCATATTGCCAATGACATGATTTTTAAATAGTAAGGTGCTTTAGTCTAAATTAAAAAATTAAATCAAAATACAGACAGAAAAGTCTTCTTAAAAGTAAACAATTCAGGGACTGGAGAGATGGCTCAGCCGTTAAAGAGTGCTGACTGCTCTTGCAGAGGACCCGGCTTCCATTCCCAGCACCCACATGGCAGCTAAGAACCATCTTTAAGCTGGGCGTGGTGGTGCATGCCTTTAATCCTAGCACTCAGAAAGCAGAGGCAGGAGGATCTCTGTAACTTCAAGGCCAGCCTGGTCTACAGAGTGAGTTCCAGGCCAGCTGGGGCTACAGGGAGACCCTGTCTCAAAAAAAAAAGTAAACAATTCAATTACACTAAAAGTAAATCAAGTTGGTGGCCTTAACAGTATAAACACTAATTACTTCAAATGACTAAAAGACAGCAAAGTACTCATACAACCTAAAGAAAAATAAACTTGCAAAGAAATTATAGACTATTTTCAGCAATCATACCATTAATAATATTGATAGTTATAAAATTATTATATATCCACAAATAGATATAAAACAAATTAAAGAGGGTAAGCAAATACATTAGGATTAGACAAAGAAATATAAAATTAAACACTAATTTTACATTTTAACTGAAAACATGAGTAAAAGTTCATGATGTGTTTCTTTTTAAAAGGAAGAGGAGGAAAAAGAAGAAGGGCTGGGGATATAGCTCAGGTGGTAAGAGTGCTTGCCAAAACCTTTGCACAAAATCTTAAGTTTGATCCCCAGCACAACATAAAGCAGAGAGAACTTGGTAGAATCCCAGCTCTCAGGAGGTAGATGAAAGAAGATCAAAAGTTCATGATTATCCTCAGCTACATAATGAATTCAAGGCCAGCCTGGGACACAAGACTCTGTCTCAAAAAAAAATAAAAATAAATTAAAATATAATTTTCAAAAAAGAATATGCTATTTTCTAGCTCTGACAACTTAAGAAGGTCCAAGTAACGTATTAGCAATGAAGCAAACTAACACCTAGGGCTTGGCTTGTAACTATCATTCCCTATTTAGAACAAACACACACACACACACACACACACACACACACACACACACACCCTTTGGAGAAGAGACTGACTCCAGATTTCTTACACATGATACTGATAAAGGGGATCAAATGCTTATCTTGCCTTCCCTGAATAAACTATATTCAGAGTAGGTAGATGGTGAGAGGAAAGTTCTTCATGGTAGCCAGAACTCCAAAAATCATCAGTTTTTGCAACTGCTGATATTCTGGGCAGATATTCTAGGCAACAGAACCAGCAGGCCACTACAACCACAATGTCAAAAGTTAATGGGAATCTGGTAACAAATGAACCAGGTATTAACAATACCAAGAACCCAGTGATAACTCTTAAACTTGTGAGAGCACAAGAAATTGTTTTCTGATCTAGTACAAAAAACAGAATTACCTACCTAGTGTATTGCCAAAAACATGGAACCTGAAGCTGCAAAGCCTTTAGGTTATCAGTTTCAGGAACAAGGGACAAATGCTCTACAACACTGCAGATGTGTACTTAGCAAAATCAAGAGTGTGGAAAACTCTATAGGACTAACGACTATGTTCAACAATAATCCCCATGGAAAAAGAAAGCTGGAGAAGAGTTCTGTGCCTTAAAATAACCAAAGCAATGCTATAGGACTAAATGCAACAAAAGGACCTTGTTTCAGTCTTCATTAACCAACTATGAAAAGGACATTTCTTAATGTTAAGGAGTTACTGTTTTCTTTGCATGGTACTGGTATTATGATTGATATTTATGACACGGTAAGAAATCTGTGAATTATTTCAAGATATTCCAGGTCTAGAAGCAGGAAGGTGGTGAACTCAAGGCCAGGTGGGACTCCACTGTGCTGACTTCCCTCAGTGATGAACTGCGAACAGGGAGTTGTAAGATAAAATAATAAATCCTTTTCAGCCAGGCATGGTGGCACAAGCCTTTAGCCCCAGCACTTGGGAGGCAGAGGCAGGCAGATCTCTGTGAGTTCAATGCCAGCCTGGTCTACAAAACCAGTTCCAGGCCAGCAGTGGCTACAGGGAGCCCCTGTCTCAAAATGACTAAATAAATAAATAAGCAAGCAAGCAAGCAACCAACCAACCAAACCCTTTCCTCCAAGTTGTTTTTGGTCAGTCTTTTATCATAGCAACATAGAAGGAAACTAGAACAGGGAGGAAGCAAGGGAAAGACACACTGAAACACTTCAAAGGCTTGGGATGGCACATCTATAACTTATTCCTAAAAAGGCTCAAAACTAACAATGGGGTATCTGGATGAAAGATGCATTGGAGCTATTTCTACACATTTTATATAAGCCTGAAATTACTTTTAAAAAGTTAAAAAAAAAAAAAGTAAGAGGCAATGGGAGGATCTTCCTAGCAGATGTGCTCAGCTAATTGTATATCCATATACTAAAAAGATAAATCTTAAACTCCATCTAACAACACATATAAATAAAACTTGACTCCTGACACTCTAGGTCTCAATTAGCAAGACAAAGCAGTAAAGCTTTGTGCCTGCCAGCTTTAGTGTCAACTTGACACACCTGGGTTGAGGGAGCCTCAACTGGGGAAGTGCCTCCATTGGACTGAACTGTGGCCATGTCTGTGGGGTCTTTTCTTGACTGTTGAATGATGTGGGAGGGCCCAGCTCACTGTGGGTGGTGGCACCCGTGGGCAGGATGTTGTGTATTCTATAAGAAGGCAGGCTGAACATGGGCTGGGAAGTAAGCCAATAAGCAGAGTTCCTCCATGCCCTGTGATTCAGCTCCTGCTTCCAGGTTCTAGCCCAGAGTTCCTACCTTGAGCTCCCTAAGTGATGAACTGTGACCTGGGAGATGTAAGACAAACTCTTTCCTCCTTAGGTTGGTATTGGTCAGTGTTTTGTCACAGAAACAGAGAAGCAAACTAGAACAAGCTTCTAAAAACAATGTGATATTAGCTTCATAACCTTACAACAGACAAGGTTCTCAAGTAACACATAAAAAAGCACTAATCATAAAAGACGAATAAATTTGGGGCTAGAAAGATGGCTCAACAGTTAAGATCACTGGCTGCTCTTGCAGAGGACCCAGGTTCAGTTCCCAGCACCCACATGGAAACTCACAACCACCTGTAACTCCAGTTTCAAAGGATAGAATTTCCTCTTCTGGCCTCAGCAAGCACCAGGCACACACATGGTACACATACATACATGCAGACAAAACATGCATACACGTAAAAAGAAATTAAATTAAAAAAAATTTAAGAGTATGGAAAGATATCTGCAATACAAATATCTAATAAGGGGTGTGAATCTAGACTTTGTAAGAAACACACAAATCGGGGGCTGAAGAGATGGCTCAGTGGTTAAGAGCACTGACTGTTCTTGCAGAGGACCCAGGTTCAATTCCCAGCACCCACATGGCGGCTAAGAACCATCTTTAACTCCAGTTCCAGGGGAATCCAACACCCTTCTTTTGACCTCCACAGCTTTGCATGACATGGGTGCACCTACCTACATGCAGACAGTACACTCATATACATTAAAAAAAAGAAACCCACAAATCAATAAAAAAATAGAAAATAAATCTTAAAACAATGTAGGTCTTTATTTCATTTCATTTTCTTTCTTTCTTTCTTTCTCTTTCTTTCCTTCCTTCCTTCCTTCCTTCCTTCCTTCCTTCCTTTCTTTCTTTCTTTCGGGGGGGGTCCTTTTGAGATGGTCTTCCTTTAGTCCCAGCTGGCCTGGAGCTTGCTATGTAGACCAGGCTGGCCTTGAACTCACAGAGATCCACCTACCTCATCCTCCCGAGAACTGGGATTAAAGGCGTGCACCACCACACCCGGCCCAGGTTTTTATTTTTAATGCAAAAAATATGCCGACTGGCCCTTTATAACAGAGCCTATCCTAATGCCAACAGGCAAATGACACCATCAACAGGCACACAGTGTTTCACCAGGCACCTTCACTAGATCTTAGGGAAATACAAATGAAAACTGCAATGATTTTATTTTTTTTTTGAGACAGCGTCTCCATGTAGCCCCAGGTGGCCAGTAACTCACTATGGAGACCAGGCTGGCTTCAATTTCACAGAGATCCTCCTACCTCTGCCTCCCAAGTGCTGGGATTAAATGCATGCAAAACATGGCCAACGACAATGAATTATTATTAAAATTTCTAGAATAGCTGAAAGATTGAAAGCTGAAAATATCAAATGTTAAACAGCAACAGAGAGTTCTCACAAACTGCTAGTGGAAATACATTGATAGGTGTTTGGCATTACACATGAATACTGAATAGATGGAAATCTATTAACCAAAAGTTCCAATCCTAGATTACATTCCCAACAGAAATGTGTATGGGCAGAATGTTTATAGTATCATTGTTTCAAATAATTTCAAACTGAAAATATCTATCAAGTTATAGTCTATTCCGGTAATTAAGCACTACATAGCAATGAAATATTATCATTTTAAACACAATGTGAATGAATCTCAGAAACAGTCTAATGTGAGAAAGAAGTTACCAAAAAAGAGTAATCCATCATCCCAATAAGCAGGTGCAACTACAACTAATGAGACAGACTCTAAACGGTGCTTCCTTTGGAGCTAACCTACTGAAGGAGCAGGGAAGCTTCTGAGTTAATGGCAGAGCCTGTGGTAAATTGTTTCACAGGGTAAAGCTTTATCAAGCTCTGCAACTGTAATGTGTACCCTTGCCTGTACATAGTATCATGCTGTATTTTAAAAGCTTACCTCAAGTAATCCATTCCTTTTTCAGCACTCTACTGAGGAAATGCAATCCACTAGGTTTTCAGACTTTCCTCTTGTCTTATTTTGACTCTTGTCATAATTCTCTACCTTTAGCAAAGGACCCAGAGCTCAGCACACAGCAAATCCTGCTTTACATTAAGAGCCTTGAAGAGCTCCTTCTACTACACTCCAAATGCCAGTCACAAGCTTTTGCAGAGTGGGGCACAGCACTCAATTCATAGCTCTCTTTTTTGTCTTTCTTTGGTCAAAGACTGTGGCAGTGATTTCCCAGCTGATCACCCTACTTTGAGTATCTTCTACCTTCCATTCACATGTCAAATTCAACATGCTAAAATGCTCTTTTCAAGCCATCATCCACTTGTTGATAAATACTATGCCCTCCCCCAAAACTACAGGGAAAGAAAGTCAATCTTGTAAAGCTGGAGTTTGAGTCCAACACAGTGCCCACTCTCTACCTGTCTCTACTTGCACTTCCTACTAGTCATTTGTGGGTGCTAATTTAAAAAGATTACGCACACACAAACGCACACGCATGCACACACACACACACAAAAACACCAAAAAACAAAAACAAAACCAAAAAAACCTACTTTTACAAAATCCACTGTCCAAATTCCTACCTCCATCTCCATGCCTTACTCCCATGCCTTTCTTCATCACAGTGTTCCTTCCATCTGGAACATTCCTTTCCTCTGTACCTGGCTACTCTTCATTCAAAGTCTGTATCTTATTTCAGTTTATGTGATCTTTGCCTATTATATTAATAATTGCTATATTCACTTGGCACTAAATGTTTACCACCAAGCTATGTGTAATACTATAAGATCCTCACATAAAAGGGGGTTTTATACTTCTTAGATACGTAAAAGCAAGTGCTTACTTAATAAATACTGGTGTACTAAGACACAAATGATCAACCAATAGTAAGTTTTTAAAAACTACAAGAGTAGGAGCTGGAGAGATGGCTCGTCAGGTTAGAGCACTGGCTGCTCTCGCAGAGGATACGGGCTCAGGTCCCAGAGCACACATGACGGCTGGCAGCCATCTGTAACTCCAGTGCCAGGGGATCCTACACTGTCTTCTCACCTCTGCGGCCATTGCAAAACATGGATGCACTTACATACATGCAGGCAACACACTCATAAGATAAAAATTAAAAAATAAAATAAAAAAAACGGTTCTAGTTACAATAGTATTTTAAGTATTTTGCATATGGGTGGTTTTATAATTTCTAAAAAATTTTTTGGTCTTTTTGAGACAGGGTCTCCCTGTAGTCCCAGCTGACCTCGAGCTCACTATGTAGACCAGGCTGGCATTGAACGCACAGAGATCAACCTGCTTCTGCCTCCCGAATGATGGGATTAAAGGTGTGCGTCACCACGCCCAGCTTTTTAATTTTTTTAAATAAACTTCATAAAAGATTCTGAACTGAGGGGCTGAGGCGATGGCTCAGTGGTTAAGAATGCAGACTGCTTTTGCAGAGGACCCAGGTTTGATTCCCAGCACCCACATGACGGCTAAGAACCGTCTTTAAAACCAGGTATGGTGGCGCACACCTTTAATCCTAGCACTCAGGAGGCAGAGGCAGACGGATCTCTGTGAGTTCAAGGCCAGCCTGCTCTACAGAGTGAGTTCTAGGCCAGCTGGGGCTATAGGGAGACCCTGTCTCAAAAAACAAAAAAAAAAAGATTCTAAACTGAGTATGAGACATTTCAAAAATTTACACCAACAAGCAAAATATCTGATAAGGGATCTAGGGTCCAACTTTATAATTTTGCATTAACCTAAAGAAAAAGGAACAACTTAATTATTAAAACTGGATATTACATAAATTTTAAAAAGAAATGAATCAATTCTTTCCTTTACCACACATTTCCTTGTATTTTGAATCCACATGTGCTTTTTGTCAACTCAAGTAATATGTTTCTTTTTTTTGGTATTTTTGAGACAGGGTCTCCCTTTAGTCCCAGCTGGCCTGGAGCTCGCTCTGTAGACCAGGCTGGCCTTGAACTCACAGAGATCCCGCCTGCCTCTGCCTCCTGAGTGCTGGGATTAAAGGCGTGCGCCACCATGCCTGGCCCATAAAAAATATATTTCTACAGTATCCACTAAAGATGGTTCTTAGCCCCTATGTGGGTGCTGGGAATCGAACCCAGGTCTTCTGCAAGAGCAGTCGGTGCTCTTAACCACTAAGCCATCTCTCCAGCCTCAGTATCCACTAAATTTTTTAAAGAAATGTAATTATCTTTTGTTGTAACCTCCACTACCCAGCTTGCATGTGTGTGAGAGTACATATATGTGTGTGTGTGTGTGTGTGTGTGTGTGTGTGTGTGTGTGTGTACGCATCTGTATGTGTGCACATTTGTGTGAATGCGTCTGTATGTGCATGTCTGGGTATGTGCATCTGGGTGTGTCTGTGCATGCACTGTTAAATAATATATGTGACTGTATGACTTGACTGCTACACAAAGCACACAGAGGATATCACAGCAGCTCATAACATAACAAAATGCCATACCTGGGTTATTATTAACATTACTTTTGGGTGGTTTTTGAACTGGCTTGGGAAGCGTAGATTCAGTCAAAGCTTTATGAGCAACTGCTTGCTGGGCCTTCTTTATGCTGCTCCCTTCGGATTCCCATGTCTGCTCGCCAAGACTCAGCTGCACTGAGAACATCTTAGAAAAAGACAAAGAAAACATTACAAAAATTTTCAAGAACTAAAATTGGAGGTCTGAAAGAAAAATAAACCACAAAGCCAGTCTTAGCCTGATTATCACAGAGATTATTTGCAACAACAGCAAAAAAGTATCTTATTCCACCTAGTGAAAGAATGTGAAGCAACTATACCAAATTGTTGGAGCCTCTCCAAAGACTTTTTCTTTTTTTTTTTTTTTTNCGAGCTTATGTGATGAAAATACTTATTCAGTTTTTCTCTATAACCAAAAGACAAAGTAAATGTGATAACTCTATGGATTATACTTTCAGAAATTGAAATGCCATCTATTCGTAGGAAATAAAAAAAAAATGTACAAGCAGTGGTATTAACTAACTCAAAAGACTGGAAACAACCTAAAAAAACCATCAATGTATCATCAATATATCACCAGTGACATAAGCTCCACAGTATAAAATGCTAAGCAGGTATAAAAACAGCAAACTACACAGCTTGCTTTCACTTTGTTCATTTGTTTTTTACCTTAACAAGATCTTGAAAGGTGTACTTTATTAGTACAGGACACATTGTTACACAAAATGAAGATGGTATCAAGAAGTGTATACGGCATACTACTGTTCATCTGACAAAGATGAAAATACAAATATATATGCTTTTTGTAAGCATAGAGCCCAAAAAGGAAAAACGAAAAAAAAAAAAGAACTTATAAAGAGAAGGTAAGGAATAAAAGCAGAGTTTCTCTGAACATGCATTTTTATAGGTTTCATTTTGAAAATGTGAAAACTTTACAGAATTACACATAAATTTCCATCAAAAAATGGGGGGGGACACAAATCATTTAAAAATAAAAAAGAATAAACTAAATCTATAAAATTGGTGATTTAACTAGAAAATTTATTTATTAATTTATTTATTTATTATTTATTTATTTATTATTTTTATTGTGTATGAGTGACTGTCTGCATGTAGGTAGGCTAACCTCGTACCAGATTTACAATGCCATGGAGGTCAAAAGGGTGTCAGATTCCCTGGAAACTGGAGCTAAAGATGTTCCTAGCTACCATGTGGGTGCTGGGGAATCCAAAAGCCGAGTCCTCTGCGCAAGAGCAGTTGGTGCGCCAACTACTGAGCCATCTCTCTAGCCCCTAATTTTTTTTTTTTTTTTATTTTAATAAAAATAATTAAAATACTAATTTTGTTGCCGGCATGGTGGCACATGCCTTTAGTCATAGTACTCAGGAGGCAGGAGGCAGGTGATCTCTGTAGAGTGCAAGGCCAGCTTGGTGTACAGAGCAAGTCCAGGCCACTGAATTAAGCAACCCTGTCCAAAAAAGACCAAAAAGGGTGGAGAGATGCCTAGGTTAAGAGCGCTAGATGCTCTTTCAAGAGGACCCAGGTTTGATCCCCAGCACCCAAAAAAAAAAAAAAAAAAAAAAAAAAAGGAACCGTCTTTAACTCCAAGTTCATTGGAATCTGATGCCCTCTTTCTGACCTCTGAGGCATTGCATTGCACGACACGGGTTTTGCACAAACCTACATGCAGGACAGTACATTCATACACATAAAAAAAAAAAATTTAAAAAAAACACAGCATAAGTTAAAAAAAAAAGTACCCTCTCAAACTGTTTTCAATAATCATATTGCCAATGACATGATTTTTAAATAGTAAGGCTTAGTCTAAATTAAAATTAAATAAAAATTACAGACAGAAAAAGTTCTTAAAATTAAACAATTCAGACTGGAGAGATGGCTCAGCCGTTAAAAGAGTCTGAACTCGCTCTTTGCAGAGGACCCGGCTTCCATTCCCACACCCACATGCAAGTAAGACCATCTTTAAGCTGCTTGTGCATGCCTTTTAAATCCTATGCCACTCAGAAAGCAAGAGCAGGGAGAATCTCTGTAAACTCAAGGCCAGCCTGGTCTACAGAGTGAGCCAGGCCAGCTGGCACAGGGAACCCGTCTCAAAAAAAAAAAGTTAAACAATTCAATTACACTAAAAGTAAATCAAGTTGGTGGCCTTAACAGTATAAACACTAATTACTTCAAATGACTAAAAGACAGCAAAGTACTCATACAACCTAAAGAAAAATAAACTTGCAAAGAAATTATAGACTATTTTCAGCAATCATACCCATTAATATATGATAGTAAAAATATTATATACCACCAAACTAATATAAAACAAATTAATGAGGTAAAGCATAATACATTAGAATAGACAATAAAATATAAAATTAAACACTAATTTTACATTTTAACTGAAAACATGAGTAAAAGTTCATGATGTGTTTCTTTTTAAAAGGAAGAGGAGAAAAAAGAGAAGGCTGGGGAGTTATAGCTCAAGGTGGTAAGAAGGCTTAACAATGCCAAAACCTTGCACAAACCTCTGGAGTTGATCCCCAGCACAACATAACAGAGAAACTTGTAGATCCCACTCTGCAGGAGGAATGAAGAAGATCAAAAGTTCCATATTATCCTCAACTACATAATGAATTCAAGCCAGACCTGGACACAAGAACTCTGTCTCAAAAAAAAAATAAAAATAAATTAAAATAAATTTCAAAAAGAATATTCTATTTTCTAGCTCTGACAACTTAAGAAGGTCCAAGTAACGTATTAGCAATGAAGCAAACTAACACCTAGGGCTTGGCTTGTAACTATCATTCCCTATTGAACAAACACACACACACACACCACACACACACACACACACACACAACACACACACCCTTGTGAGAAGAGACTGACTCCAGATTTCTTACACATGATACTGATAAAGGGGATCAAATGCTTATCTTGCCTTCCCTGAATAAACTATATTCAGAGTAGGTAGATGGTGAGAGGAAAGTTCTTCATGGTAGCCAGAACTCCAAAAATCATCAGTTTTTGCAACTGCTGATATTCTGGGCAGATATTCTAGGCAACAGAACCAGCAGGCCACTACAACCACAATGTCAAAAGTTAATGGGAATCTGGTAACAAATGAACCAGGTATTAACAATACCAAGAACCCAGTGATAACTCTTAAACTTGTGAGAGCACAAGAAATTGTTTTCTGATCTAGTACAAAAAACAGAATTACCTACCTAGTGTATTGCCAAAAACATGGAACCTGAAGCTGCAAAGCCTTTAGGTTATCAGTTTCAGGAACAAGGGACAAATGCTCTACAACACTGCAGATGTGTACTTAGCAAAATCAAGAGTGTGGAAAACTCTATAGGACTAACGACTATGTTCAACAATAATCCCCATGGAAAAAGAAAGCTGGAGAAGAGTTCTGTGCCTTAAAATAACCAAAGCAATGCTATAGGACTAAATGCAACAAAAGGACCTTGTTTCAGTCTTCATTAACCAACTATGAAAAGGACATTTCTTAATGTTAAGGAGTTACTGTTTTCTTTGCATGGTACTGGTATTATGATTGATATTTATGACACGGTAAGAAATCTGTGAATTATTTCAAGATATTCCAGGTCTAGAAGCAGGAAGGTGGTGAACTCAAGGCCAGGTGGGACTCCACTGTAGTGACTTCCCTCAGTGATGAACTGCAACCATGAGTTGTAAGATAAAATAATAAATCCTTTCAGCAGCATGGTGGCACAAGGCTTTGCCCCAGCACTTGAGCAGAGCAGCAGATCCTGGGTGAGTCAATGCCAGCCGGCTACAAACCAGTTCCAGGCTCAGCAGTGGCTACAGGAGCCCCTGTCTCAAAATGACTAAATAAATAAATAAAAGCATTCCTGAACTGAATGACAGTGATAACACAACACAGCAAAAAATTTTTCCTCTCCAAGTTGTTTTTGTCAGTCTTTTATCATAGCAACATAGAAGAAACATAGGAAACAGAGGAAGCTAAGGGAAAGACACACTGAAACACTTCAAAGGCTTGGGATGGCACATCTATAACTTATTCCTAAAAAGGCTCAAAACTAACAATGGGGTATCTGGATGAAAGATGCATTGGAGCTATTTCTACACATTTTATATAAGCCTGAAATTACTTTTAAAAAGTTAAAAAAAAAAAAGATAAGAGTAGAATGGAGGATCTTCCTAGCAGATGTGCTCAGCTAATTGTATATCCATATACTAAAAAGATAAATCTTAAACTCCATCTAACAACACATATAAATAAAACTTGACTCCTGACACTCTAGGTCTCAATTAGCAAGACAAAGCAGTAAAGCTTTGTGCCTCCACTTTTTAGTGTCAACTTGACACACCTGTTGAAGGAGCCTCAATTGAAGAACTGCCACCATTGGACTGAAACTTGCAGCTGTGGGTCTTTTCTTGACTGATGAAGATGTGGAGGGCCAGCTCGACTGTGGGTGGTGAGCACCGTGGGCAGAGTGTTGTAGTATCTATAAAGGCAGCTGAACATTGGTGGAAGTAGCCAATTAAGCAGAGTTCCTCCATGAAACCCTGTGATTCAGCTCCGCTTTCCAGTCTTAGCCAGAAGTCGTACCTCTGAGTCCCTAACTTGTGTGATGAACTGTGACCCTGGGAGATGTAAGACAAACTTCTTCCTTCCTTAGTGGTATTGTCAGTGTTTTGTCACCAGAATACAAGAAGCAAACTAGAACAAGCTTCTAAAAACAATGTGATATTAGCTTCATAACCTTACAACAGACAAGGTTCTCAAGTAACACATAAAAAAGCACTAATCATAAAAGACGAATTAATGGGCTAGAAAAGATGCTCAATCAGTTAAGAGCATCTGGCTGCTCTTGCAGAGAACCCCAGGTTCATTTTCCACACCCCACATGGAAACTCACAACCACCTGTAACTCCAGCTCCAGGGGTTTGTATCTGTCTCCCTCTTCTGTCCTCCAAAGCACCAGGCACACACATGTACATCATACATACATGCAGACAAAACACATGCATACACGTAAAAAAAATTAAATTAAAAAAAATTTAAGAGTATGGAAAGAATCTGCAATACAAATGATCTAAAAGGGGACTGTGATATCTAGACTTTTAAGGAGAACACACAATATCGGGGGCTGAAGAATGCTCACTGGTAAGGAGCACTGACTGTCTCAAGGGAACCCAGTTTTCAATCCCATCACCCACATGGCGGCTAAGAACCATCTTTAACCCAGTCCAGGTGAAATTCCAACCACCCTTCTTTTGGACCTCCACAGCTTTGCAGACATGGGTGCACCTTAAACCTACATGCAGACAGTACACTTCATATACATTAAAAAAAAGAAACCACAAACAATAAAAAAAAAAGAAAATAAATCTTAAAAACAATTTAGGTCTTATTTTCAATTTCATTTTCTTTCTTTCTTTCCCTTCTCCTTTCTTTCCTTCTCCTTCCTTCCTTCTTCCCTTCCTCCTTTCTTTCTTTCTTATCGGGGGTCCTTTTGAGATGGTCTCTTAGTCCCAGACTGGCCTGAGGCTTGCTATGTAGACCAGGCTGGCTTGAAACTCACAGAGATTCTCAACCACCTCATCCTCCCGAGAAACTGGGATTAAAGGCCGTCACCACCACACCCGGCCCAGGTTTTTATTTTTAATGCAAAAAATATGCCGACTGGCCCTTTATAACAGAGCCTATCCTAATGCCAACAGGCAAATGACACCATCAACAGGCACACAGTGTTTCACCAGGCACCTTCACTAGATCTTAGGGAATACAAATTGAAAAACTCAAATGATTTTATTTTTTTTTGAGGACAGCGTTCTCATTAGCCCCATGTGGCCAGTTAACTCCACTATGGAACCAGGCTGCTCAATTTCACAGAAGATCCTCCTACCTCTCCCTCCAAGGCTGGGATTAAATGCATGCAAAACATGGCCAACGACAATGAATTATTATTAAAATTTCTAGAATAGCTGAAAGATTGAAAGCTGAAAATATCAAATGTTAAACAGCAACAGAGAGTTCTCACAAACTGCTAGTGGAAATACATTGATAGGTGTTTGGCATTACACATGAATACTGAATAGATGGAAATCTATTAACCAAAAGTTCCAATCCTAGATTACATTCCCAACAGAAATGTGTATGGGCAGAATGTTTATAGTATCATTGTTTCAAATAATTTCAAACTGAAAATATCTATCAAGTTATAGTCTATTCCGGTAATTAAGCACTACATAGCAATGAAATATTATCATTTTAAACACAATGTGAATGAATCTCAGAAACAGTCTAATGTGAGAAAGAAGTTACCAAAAAAGAGTAATCCATCATCCCAATAAGCAGGTGCAACTACAACTAATGAGACAGACTCTAAACGGTGCTTCCTTTGGAGCTAACCTACTGAAGGAGCAGGGAAGCTTCTGAGTTAATGGCAGAGCCTGTGGTAAATTGTTTCACAGGGTAAAGCTTTATCAAGCTCTGCAACTGTAATGTGTACCCTTGCCTGTACATAGTATCATGCTGTATTTTAAAAGCTTACCTCAAGTAATCCATTCCTTTTTCAGCACTCTACTGAGGAAATGCAATCCACTAGGTTTTCAGACTTTCCTCTTGTCTTATTTTGACTCTTGTCATAATTCTCTACCTTTAGCAAAGGACCCAGAGCTCAGCACACAGCAAATCCTGCTTTACATTAAGAGCCTTGAAGAGCTCCTTCTACTACACTCCAAATGCCAGTCACAAGCTTTTGCAGAGTGGGGCACAGCACTCAATTCATAGCTCTCTTTTTTGTCTTTCTTTGGTCAAAGACTGTGGCAGTGATTTCCCAGCTGATCACCCTACTTTGAGTATCTTCTACCTTCCATTCACATGTCAAATTCAACATGCTAAAATGCTCTTTTCAAGCCATCATCCACTTGTTGATAAATACTATGCCCTCCCCCAAAACTTACAGGAAAGAAAAGTCAATCTTGTAAGCTGGATTTAGTCCAACACAGGGCCCACCTCACCTGTCCACTGGCACTTCCTACTATCCATGGGGAGCAATTTAAAAAGAATTACGCACACACAAACGACACGCTACACACCCAGCACCACAAAACAACCAAAAAACAAAAACAAAACCAAAAAAACCTACTTTTACAAAATCCACTGTCCAAATTCCTACCTCCATCTCCATGCCTTACTCCCATGCCTTTCTTCATCACAGTGTTCCTTCCATCTGGAACATTCCTTTCCTCTGTACCTGGCTACTCTTCATTCAAAGTCTGTATCTTATTTCAGTTTATGTGATCTTTGCCTATTATATTAATAATTGCTATATTCACTTGGCACTAAATGTTTACCACCAAGCTATGTGTAATACTATAAGATCCTCACATAAAAGGGGGTTTTATACTTCTTAGATACGTAAAAGCAAGTGCTTACTTAATAAATACTGGTGTACTAAGACACAAATGATCAACCAATAGTAAGTTTTTAAAAACTACAAGAGAGGAGCTGGAGAGATGGCTCGTCAGGTAGGAAAGCACTGGCTGCTCTCGCCGAGGATACGCTCATTCCCAGAGCACTCACATGGTGGCTGGCAGCCATCTGTAACTCCAGTGCCAGGGATCCAACACTTCTTACTCACCTCTCGGCCATGCAAAACATGGATGCACTACATACATGGCCATGCCCAACACACTCATAAGATAAAAATTAAAAAAATAAAAAAAAAAAAACGGTTCTAGTTACAATAGTATTTTAAGTATTTTGCATATGGGTGGTTTCTATTAATTTCTAAAAATTTTTTGGTCTTTTTGAGACAGGGTCTCCCTGTAAGTCCCAGCTGACTCGAGGTCTCTTACTAAATTAGACTCAGTGCTGGCATGAACGCACAGAGATCAAACCTGCTTCTGCCCCCAGAATGCTGGGATTTTAAAGTTTGTGTGCTTGTGTCACCACGCCCAGCTTTTTTTTTTTAATTTTTATGAATTATACTTTCATAAAAGATTCTGAAACTGAGGGGCCTGAGCGTATAGGTGGCGTCAGTGTGTTATAAGAATGCAGACTCTTTCAGAGACCCCAGGTTTGATTCCAGCACCCACTATGACGGCTAATAAAACCGTACTTTAAAAAACCAGTATGGTGGCGCACACCTTTAATCCTAGCACTCAGGAGGCAAGGCAGACGGACTCTGGTTGAGTTCAAGGCCAGCCTGCTTCTACAGAGTGAATTCTAGGCCAGCTGGGCTAGTAGGGAGACCCTGTCTCAAAATAAACAAAAAAAAGAGATGCAAACTGAGTATAGTATAACATTTTTTAAAATTACCACCAACAAGCAAAATATCTGATAAGGGATCTAGGGTCCAACTTTATAATTTTGCATTAACCTAAAGAAAAAGGAACAACTTAATTATTAAAACTGGATATTAATAAATTTTAAAAAGAAATAATCAAATTCCCTTTACCACACATTTTCCTTTGATTGAATCACATGTGACTTTGCATTGCTCATAAATATGTTTTTTTTTTCTGTATTTTTGGTATTTTTTGAGAAGGGTCTCCCTTTAGTCCTCACTGGCCTGTCTGAGGTCTCGCTCTGTTAACCACTGCCTTGAACCACAATTATCTCTCTGGCGCTGCCCTCTGCTCCTGAGTGCTGGTATTAAAGGCGTCGTGCCCATCCATTGCCTGGCCCATAAGAAAATATATTCACAGTAAAATCCACTAAAATTTCTAGCCCCATGTGGGTGTCTGGAATCGAACCCAGGTCTTCTTCAAGACATCGGTCTCTTAAAAACCACTAACCATCTTCTCTCAGCCCTAGTATTCCACTAAATTTTAAAGAAATGTAATTATTCTTTTGTTAACCTCTCACACCCAGCTTGCTGTGTGTGAGAGTTACATATATGTGTGTGTGTACGATCTGTGGTGTGGTTGTGTGTGTGTGTGTGTGTACGCATCTGTATGTGTGCACTTTTTGTGGAATGCTGTTGTAATGTGCATGTCTGGGTATGTGCATCTGGGTGTGTCTGTGCATGCACTGTTAAATAATATATGTGACTGTATGACTTGACTGCTACACAAAGCACACAGAGGATATCACAGCAGCTCCAAGACATACAAAATGCCATACCTGGTTATTATTAACATACTTTGGTGAGTTTTTTTTTGAACTGGCTTGGGAAGCGTAGATTCAGTCAAAGCTTTATGAGCAACTGCTTGCTGGGCCTTCTTTATGCTGCTCCCTTCGGATTCCCATGTCTGCTCGCCAAGACTCAGCTGCACTGAGAACATCTTAGAAAAAGACAAAGAAAAACATTTACAAAAATTTCAAGAACTAAAATGGAAGTCTGAAAGAAAGAATAAACACAAAGCCAGTCATTAGACCTGAATTATCACAGGAGATTATTTGCAAACAACAGCAAAAAAGTATCTTATTCCACCTAGTGAAAGAATGTGAAGCAACTATACCAAATTGTTGACCTTCTACCAAAAGACTTTTTCTTTTTTTTTTTTTTCTTTTTTTTTTTTTTTATCGTGTACGATGTACCGTCTGCATGCAGGCTGTCATCCCGTGTCGTGCAATGCCGCGAGATGTCAGAAGAGGTGTTGGATTCCCCTGGAACGGAGATTCTCCTGGAATGAGTTACAGGATGGTTCTTATCCTGCCATGTGGGTGCTGGGATCGAACCCAGGTCCCCTGCAAGAGCATTGGCACTCTTAACCACTAGGCCATCTCTCCAGCCCCCTCTCCAAAGACTTTAACAGCTCTAAGTGTACATCTTGAATAGAGCATATCAAGGGGAAAAAAATTCTCTTTGCAAAACGGAAGCCAGAAACCCAATACCAACAGCAAGTTCACAAAACTTAATACCTTGAATGTTTTACTCAACACAATGTAATTTAGGTGACCTATTAAGTATTGTTATCACCATAAAACTCAATTCTCACAATAAACATTTAGCCAGCAGGCAAATTCTATCCATTTTAATCTCATAAGTGTTTCTCAAAGCTTCCTTCTTTCTGCTGATGGCCCTGCACTGGACCTAGACTTTTCATCAGGTTTCTCTCATTTTGCCAGTGACATGGCTACATATCTGCAACCCCAGCACCCAAGAAGCTAAGGCAGGTCTCAACCCTGGGCCATTCCCCCACCCATCTCTCTCATTTTGCCAGTGACATGGCTACATACCTGCAACCCCAGCACCCAAGAAGCTAAGGCAGCTCTCAACCCTGGGCCAGTCCCCCACCCATCTCTCTCATTTTGCCAGTGACATGGCTACATACCTGCAACCCCAGCACCCAAGAAGCTAAGGCAGCTCTCAATCCTGGGCCAGTCCCCCACCCATTTCTCTTGTTCCACCTGAGAACCTTGTCTCGAGTTGGCAGAAGGGCCATGTCACTGATGCCAATATTCCACACCAGTTCCCATGTGGAACCCAAGCTCACCAGTAGTCTGTAAGGCCCCCCACTGCTTTCCCCTCTGTTCAGCCCAGCCCTGGCTCTTACAACTTTGCCTCCCTTCTGCAATGATCTACTGAGCCTTGGTGGGTCACGGTGTTACACACAGGGTCCCTATCCATCGGATACACACTTCAGTCGGATGAATTTGACAGAAAACACTCTGTGTTTGTACAGAGCTTGACTGATAGGGCTTACTTGATGAAAATCATGAGTTCTGATGGGGTTGGGGCATGGGGTGGACAATAGATCAGGCAAACACCTTTATCAAATGTACCAAATGCTCAATTCAAACCAAAGAATGTTTACCTCCTGGCAATGGGGCAAACGAGACACCTCTTTGGTGTTCTTACATATATACATATATATTATATATATATATATATATATATATAAAACGAAAGAAAGAAAAGAAAAAAATGTTTATTCTAATCACAAAAAAAAATCCCAAAGTGTGGGTTTCCCCAAGACTAATTTAACCATAATTTCTGAAGGTAAGACTCTAGTGTAAGCATTTTTTAAAGCTCAAAGGTGTTATGTGTGTGTGCACACATATACACACGTGTAAGAAAGCTGAAGTATAAGTAGCTAATGTCTCAAGAAAGCTAATGAGTAAGGACTAGGTTTACATCTTTCTTGACAGAGATAATCATTTATTTTATTAAAATATACTTTGCCAGGGGTGGTGGTGCACGCCTTTAATCCTAGCACTTGGGAGGCAGAGGCAGGTGGATCTTTGTGAGTTCAAGGCCAGCCTGGTTATGTCTGGGGCTGGAGAGATAGCCTAGCGGTTAAGAGCACCGACTGCTCTTGCAGAGGACCCGAGTTCGATCCTCAGCACCCACATGGCGGCTAAGAACCATCTGTAATTCCAATTCCAGAACTCCAGTTCCAGGGGAATCCGAGACCCTCCTCTGACTACCGCGGCATTGCACGACACGGGTGCACAGACCTACATGCAGACAGTACATTCACACACATACAAAAATAAATAAAATTAAAAAAAAATTAATAAAAAATAAAATAAAATATACTTTATACCTTACAGTGACTGGTAGACATGCATGAATAATAAAAATGACTATGCTTTTCATAAATGGATTTATGGAAAGACTTAGCTAATTAATTAACATTTCTTAAATCCACAAATATTATGCTTCATTCAATAACTGACCAAGAACTTCAACATAATACCTGGTACCCTAAATCTACTACAGGAGAAAGTAGGAATACACTGCAATTTATTAGCACAAGAAAAGACTTTCTCAACAGGTCCCCAGAGCCACAAGCATTAAGACCAACAACTGACAAATGGGACTTCATAGAACTGAAAAGCTTCTGTACAAGAAAGGACACCACTGTTCCAGTGAATGGCCAGCCTACTAAGTAGGGAAAATGTTTACCAGCTATACAACTGACAGATGGTTAGTGTCTAGAATATACGATGGATTCAAAAACTAAACACCAAGAAAATAAACAGCCCAATTAAAAATCAGAGCATGGAACTAAATAGAGTTCTCAAAAAAGAAAAAAAGAATACAAACAGCTAGGAAATATTTTTAATGTTCAACATCCTTAGCCATCAGGAAATGCAAATTAAAACTACTTTAGGATTTCATCTTATAGCAATCAGAATGGCAAAGATCAAACAAATGACAAATGGTGGAGAGGATATGGGAAAACAGGAGCACTCATTCACTGATGGTGGAAGTGCAAGCTGCTGCAGCCAGTTTGGAAATCAGTGTCAAGGTTCCTCAAAAATCTAGAAATACATCTAGCATATGCTCCAGCAATAACACTTCTAGGCATATACCCAAAGGACTTTATATCCTCCTACAGGTATACTTGCTAATTAATGTTCATCGCTGCGCTATTCCCAAAAGCCAGGAAACTGAAACAGCCTAGACAGCTGTCAATTGACAAATGGATAATGAAAATATGGAACGTACACAATGGAATATTATTCAGCTTTTAAAAAGATAAAAATTATGAAATTCTCAGCTAAATGAATTGAGCCAAAAATAATCTAAGGTAACCCAGATCCAGAAAGACAAATGCCACGTGTTCTCTCATATATGTAGATGCTAGCTTTGAATATTCAGATATATGTCTTTAGATTGGAATACTCACAGAAGTCAAGAAAGTACTAAGCAGCTACAGGGGATTTCAAGGGAGGGGGAGATAGGACACAGGCAGTATGAAGCAGGAAGGGGGAATAATGGAACAGAAGGGTTAAATGTGGTAGGGGGTGGGACAGCAGGATGGAAAGGGAGTATGGGGAGAGATAACTACCACTAAAGACCTTTAAAAATGCCTTATAGAAACCTACTACTCTAGAATCTTCCTAAAACATATCCACATACATAAACAAATGCAAATATAAAAGGAGTTTAAATGGAGTTCCCCCATCCTATGACGGGAGAACAATGTCTCTCCCAGACACCAAAAGCTATCAAATAAAAAGTCCAGTGACAGGTATAGGTTATGTCTCTGTGAGCTGTTGGACAGTGGGGTCCTAGAGACCCTCCCAAACATTACAGGTTATTGCCAATGTTCTTGATTCCCCTCCAAAACTTGATGGTAAGACTCTCTTGCTGAAGATACCACATACTTGACTATTAGACATGGAGAAATCAAGCTAGTGTTAGCCTAGAAGCTTTATCTACTGGTTGGCTTCCATAGATGTGGAAGGTTCTCTGAAAACTACCAGAAGAAAAAAGTCATCAATAGTCTTCCCCCACTGTGAACCTGCAAGCTACAACAGCAAATGGCCTGCCAAGAGATGCCCCCGGGTGTAACAGTGGCATGAACGTCATGAGAGTAATCAGTCACTTTCTAAATAGAGTTAAAGCCCACTCAAGACAGAACTCATTTTTAGTACCTTTAATTAGTACAAAAACCCATGATTGGTTAGGCCATATAGAGATCCATAACTGGTCAAAGTACAGAGAATAAGAGATTATGTAGTATTCAGCTCTAAATAGGACATCTATATCATACTCTCCCCTCCCAAGGCTCAGGGAGCATCATGTTAAGAGTGGAAAGATTTTAAGAACCAGAGGTAATGAACATCTATCTGTACTAAAAATAATATTTCCCTGGCCTGACAGCAGAGTTGTACACATGAGCCTACAGTGGCTGTGACTCCATACGTAAGACCTATACTAGATCAAGCCACCCAAATATCCTAGCAAAGATGTGGTAAGGGTGGTAAACTTCACTCCTAGCTAAGAAACTATTGGCAACTGATGGCTGTTGGGGAGGGAGAGTCAGTTTTCTTCAGAGATATGGCCACTAAAAGGCTACCCATGTTCCAGATCATGTGTATGATCTTACACATACAAGCAGTACTAAGTGGACTCACTGGGGTTTTTTTTTTTTTTTTTTTTTTTTTGGCTTTTCGAGACAGGGTCTCCCTGTAGCCCCAGCTGTCCTGGAACTCACCTTGTAGACCAGGCTGGCCTTGAACTCACAAAGATCCACCTGCCTCTGCCTCCCACGTGCTAGGATTAAAGGTGTATATGTGGCTATAGAAATGGCTCAGAAGAATGCTTACATTCAGTTCCCATCCCCTGCTTCAGGAAGCTCACAACCACTTGTAACTCCATTTCGAAAGGATCAAATGCCCTCTTCTGGCCTCCACAGTTACCTGGTACACAGGTGGTGCGCACACAGACAAGCATGCACATACTCAAAAAAATAAACTTAAGTACACATAAAGTTGGGGAAAGGTGAGGAATAGGGGACAGACAGGAGGGAAAGGAACTGGGGAATGAATTTAATCAAAACACATTATATACGCATACGAAATTCTCAAACAATAAAAACATTTTTAAATATGCTAATTATTCTACTCTTCCAAAAGTGAGATACAGACTAAATGAAGTGATCTATAACCAAAGCACCCAGAATAAAAAGGCACAGGTTGGCAAAGAGATTTCAAAATCTTCTTAAAACCAAAGGAAATCCTGGACACTTAGGAATCACAGGGAGGAAAAAATAATTTTTAAATTACAGGAAAATCAGGATCCTGCATTCTTCTACAATGTTCCTTGGTAGCTTCCTTTACCAAACATGAGCAGTAGGGTTTAGAGTGATCTGGCTCTTTCCTCCCTCCAAAACATCAACAATGCACTGAGCTAAATCCAACCTTTATAAGCCTTCAGAAGGCATAGAGCTCATTCTAATTGCCTAGCTAACTCACCAGTCAGAAGGACCCTTACCACAATGCTTCAACTTGCTGAACCAAAACTGTTTCAAGGGTAAATAGTGCTCCTCAAATGAAATGTGTGTTTATGGAACTCTTGAGATCTGGAGCACTTTCAATGAATTTTTGGAAATATGTATGTAACTCTACCCTGTAACTTAAAACTTAGACCAAGATCTTTTTTTCTCTTTCCTTTCCTTTCCTTTTGCTGAGGCTCATACAGAGGGCCTTGTATATATTAGGCAAGCACTTTACCACTGAGCCAGATGCCCTAGGACAAGATCTTAATTTTTTGATGTATTAAATTTTTTTAAAGGGGGGCTCTTTTTGAGACAGGATCTCCCTTTAGTCCCAGTTGGCCTGGAGCTCACTATGTAGACCAAGCTGGCCTTGAACTCGCAAAGGTCCACCTGCCTCTGCCTCCTGAGTGCTGGGATTAAAGGTGTGTGCCACCACACCCAGCTGATGAATTAATTTTTTTACATGTATGAGTGTTATGCCTGCACATATGCAAGTGAACCCATGTCATGCAATGCCCACAGAGGCCAGAAGAGGGTGTTAGATTGCCTGGAACTGGAGTTAGAGACAGTTGTTAGTCAGCATGTGGGTGCTGGGAATCAAGAGCAATTGGTGCTCTTTGGGCCATCTCTCCAGCCCCACTAGTACAAGATTTTAAAAACAAACATGAAACATTATTTCTATGAAAGTTGTCTTAGTTACTTTTCTTGTTGCTATGATAAAAATACTGTGACAAATACAGGAAAGCTCTGATAGCAATGAATTATTCTGCCTAGGAGATGTTGGCTAGGGGATCCAAGTCCCCAAAATTATAAAGGCCTTTTGCCTGTAAGTGGGATATCTGCAAGGGGAAAGGCGGTAAGTCCTGTTGTCGAAGACCTGGTGTGAGCATGAAAAAATGTTGAGACGACACTTGCTAATGTACAATTGGCCTCTGAAATGCCAGAGAGCATTACCAAGGGCCACTAAAGCAATACAGCAAAACATTGGTCTCCTTGAGACAAGCAAGACTCCTCCATCAGTATCAGCTACACCTCAACTGCCTGGAGATACTGTGCAACAGTGGCAGCCATATATATGGCTGTGTCTATATATAGTGTCTATATATATCCCAAATCTAATTGGCTATTAGCTCTCTCCTTGGAGGAATAACTCACAGCGGATGCCACAAGCTTATGTCCTCTAGTGGTTAGGAGATGTTATAAGCTACAATAAGAACTTGTCACCCTTTATAGAGAAACCACAGTTTGTGGATTAGCATACCATCCAAGCATCTGTGTCTATGCTCACAGCTTAGCTTGCCATAATAATTAGTACTGCTTAAATGCCTGCACATCTAATTGCTTGTGCTTTGTTAGCAGGATTAAAAAGGTATCCCTGGATAAGCTGTCAACCCATGAAGGGGAACAACTTGAACAGACTAGAGTCCAAAATGACATCTCCAGAGAAAATAGACTGTTTTCTTCTCACCCACGTGTGCCCCTTTCCCAAAGCCTAGGGAACAACTTGCGGAAGAGGAGGCATGGTAGAATGTAAGGGCTGCGGAGAGATTGGGGTGAATCGTGAGACTACAGCAAATATAGATTGGACTCCTATTTGATCAACATGCTTGCGCATACAAGCTTCTCCAACTGGACTATGGGAACCTTGGGTTGTTCAAATTTTGGACATAGATACTTGCAAATTGGTTTTACATGAATGTTACTTACATTCATTGCTTATGCTTAATAATTTGGCTCACTTCAAAAAAAATGCACCAATAACCTAATTGTACGGCAAATTGAGTAACGTTAATATTATCTGAAAACAACTGTGCTATTATATTGTAGAATCCCTTAAAAAAAAAAAAAAAAAAAAAAAGAGAAAAAATATACTGTGACAAAAGCAACTTAAGAGACACAGTTTGTCCCAACCCAACCTACGGGTGGGGGCTGGAGACAGCTTGAAAGTATAGTAGTGAAATTCTAGTGGCATGCATAGCCACACTGCATCCAGTCAGGAAGCAGAATGAATGCTTGGGCTCAACCAAGTTTTTCCTTTTAATGCAGACCAGGACCCAAACCCAGGGAAAAGTATGGCCTTCCTGTAGAGTTGAGTCCCACCTCAATTTACTTATCAAGATTATCCCTCACAGGCATGCCTAGAGGCAAATTTAAGCTAATAATTTCTCCCAAGTGTGCCTAGAAGCTTGCCTCCTCAAAGATTCTACATCCTGTCAAGTTGATGATCTTGTGATGGCTAAAGTGACCCCACTTTGTACACTTCAATCTTAGCTCAAGGCTGCAAAGCAAATTCCAGGCTGCAAAGCAAACTCCAGGCAGCCCCAACCCCTTCCCCTATGCCTCTGCTGAACTCAGGCTTGCTCCAACCCTGATATAAACATAGACATGATTAACTGTTGGTTTGGGCTTTTCTATAACTTGCTTATCATGTTTAAAGGCACCCTGACATTTTCTAGGTGGGTCAAAGTGCAAGGCAGCTGTGGGCTTTTTTGCCTTGTGGTTTTTACCTTTAAATTTCCCAGTCTCTGCTTCACCCCGCACAACAGTTTCACATTGGAAAATGAGACTGTCTTGTCAAACAGCACTGTTTCAATAAATTTGGCTGATTTAAATGTGAACTGAGTCTGGTGGTCTTTCCCAGTGGTCTCAAACTCCACAACAATCTTAATCCTTCTATTCTGTGTTTTAATTAATATATTGAATTACTCTAACACATCCTATTTCACAGATCTCTATAAGTACATAAAAATTATTTTCCACTTCACAGTGATTTTATTTTTTTTTATTTTTTATTTAAAAAAAATTTTTTTATTAATTTTATTTATTTCTGTATGTGTGTGAATGTACTGTCTGCATGCCAGTTTGTGCACCCGTGTCATGCAATGCTGCGGAGGTCAGAAGAGGGTGTCGGATTCCCCTGGAACTGGAGTTCTCCTGGAATTGGAGTTTCAGATGGCTCTCGGCCGCCATGTGGGTGCTGGGGATCAAACCCGGGTCCCCTGCAAGAGCGTCGGTGCTCCCAACTGCTAGGCCATCTCTCCAGCCCAGTGATTTTATTTTTTACCTACAGAGCAATGTGAAGAAACTTTAAAAGAGTTTGAAATAACAACAACAACAAAAACCTTACTGCCAAAATAGCAGTGACAAAGTCTTAAAATACTTCTTCTTTAGTATAATTACCACAGTGATTTGGTTAGCTAGGAGTAGTAACACACACCTGTAATCCCAGTACTCAGAGACAGGATTTTTAGGTCCAAGATAGCCTATGCTACATAGAAAAAAAAGGGGGGGGGTAATAAAAGGGAAAAAAAGATATCTTAGATTTTTATTTTTTATTTTTTGTCTTTTTGAGACAGGGTCTCTCTGTAGCTCCAGCTGGCCTGGAACTACGTAGACCAGGATGGCCTTGAACGGATTAAAGGTATGCACCACCACACCTGACTCAATTTTTTTTTTTTAAAGAAAGGGGATGATTCAATGTACCCAAAGTAAAACACTATTGAAGTAAAAAGGTAAACTGGTAATCCCAAACAAACTGATTAACAAGCAAATATATTAATGAACATTCCCACATCTAAGGCTCAAGGTTCATCTTGGAAGAGAGAACAGAAAGATTTTAAGAGCCGGAGGAATAGGACCACTGCCATGAGACAGTGTCTTCTGGACAGGACAGAGATGCTACACCTATGAACTCTCAACAATACCAGTCATTATGTCAACATGGATGGAGGAAAAGTCAAAGCTACCTGCAGATGCAGAGCCACAGGCGATTAATGACTGCTAAAGGAAGGAAAACCAGTGTTCTTCAGGTACTAGACCACAATCCCAAGTGGTCATCACTAAACACATGCAAATAAGGACACTAATTGGCCGGGGGGGGGGGAGGAGAGAGAGGGAGAGAAAAAGAGCTCCATGTGTATTTAATAACAATTACAGAAGTTCATGAATTTTCAAGGGAGTAGGATTATGTATGAGGGAGGGTTAAGGGGAAGAGAGGTGAAAATGCTGTAAATATAGTATACGAAATTCTCAAATCATTTTTTTTCATTGTTTTTGGTCTTTTTGAGATAAGGTTTCCCTGTAGCCCCAGCTGACCTGGAACTCACTCGGTAGACCAGGCTGGCCTGGAACTCACAAAGATCCGCCTGCCTCTGCCTCCTGAGTGCTAGGATTAAAGGCCATGCCTGGCTCTCAAATCATTTTTTAAAAAATAGAAAAAGACCAGCAATAAAATTATCAAATATTTTTTCTCCCTAAATTTGCAGTCAGAACAATGGGAAAAAACAAAAAAAGAAAAAACTACTGGAACATCAGAGTTGCTTTTTTTTTCCTTTCATTATTTTTGTTTTTAGTTTTTGTAGAACTGAGGATTGAACCCAGAGCCTCGGACATGCTAGACAAGTGTGATACAACTAAGCTAACTCCCTGCCCCTTTGGTCATTATTTTTAAAGTCTCTTTAGAGAATAATTGAGTTTTGGTTTTTCAGTGACTATTTTACTTTTTGCTCTTTTAAATTCACAATTAAAAAAAATGTTAGCACATTTCCTTTCTGTCTTTCAGAAAAGCTCACTCACTGATGTCTACACAAAGAGCTAATTCAATTTTTTATTAACTTATTTAACAAATACTTACTGAGTGATTACTACATGTACCATTCTAGGCAATGGGAACAAAGCAATAAAGAACCAAAATAAAGGCAGGTTCTCAGAGACTGTATTTTTTTTTTTTTTTTTTTTTTTTTTGAGACAGGGTCTTTGTCTTTTTGAGACAGGGTCTCCCTGTAGCCCAGCTGGCCTGAACTCATCTGAGGACCAGGCTGGCCTTGAACTCACAAAAGATCCGCCTTGCCTCTGCCTCCCACTGCTTAGTATATACCACGCCCGGCCAGAGACTGTATTTTACTGGAAGAAACAAAAAACAATATCCTGAAGGTATATAATTGCTAAGAAAAATTAACTAAAAAGTATGGCAGTGATCACGGAATCCAGTTTGTAGATGTGCTCTAGTGGTTTGGCCATAACCGACTTAGTCATTCACTCAACCCATGAGATAGATTAATACATACAATTCCATAAAATTTTCGGAGTACATGAGAGCGACTCAGCTGCAAGACATAAATTATGAAAGTTGACAAGGCATGTAGATTGTTATTTAAGGCCATGGGCTGTATGAGACCATTAAGGGAGTAAAGTCAGGAGAAAACAAGATGCCCCAAGTCCAAACCTAGGGTATGATATGAAAAAGTCAAGACTCAGGAACAAAATCGATATCAACGGAACTTTTTCTTTATTTTTAATTTTTTTTGAGGACGAGGGTCTCCCCTGCTCCAACCCTTAAATATAAAACTTACAGTTCTAGCTCGGCCCTGGAGCTTGCTTGTAGATCAGGCTGGCCTGAACTCACACAGTATTGCCTGCCTCGCCTCCAAGTGCTAGGATCCAAAGCGACGTGCCCCCATGCCCATCTTAAAGGATCAGTTCTTAGCCACAATGGTGTGGGTGCCGGAAATCGAACCCAGGTCCTCTGCCAGAGCAGTCAAGTGCTCTTAAACTGCTGGGGCATTTCTCCAGCCCCTCAAAACAAAACTTTTTTCTTAAAGCCATCACAAAGAAACTTAAATTTGTTTCTTTTTCAACGAAAGCCCAACATGGTGGTACAAGGCTATAATCCCAGTCTCAGGAGCACGAGACAGGAGGATCATGAGGTCCCATCCAGCCTGGACTAGAACACAGCAAAACATCACTAAGTTAACTAATTAGTTAAATATATACATGGCAAACTGCCAACAGAAAACGAGAAAGAACAGTGTTCCGGAAGGCCAAATTAAGAAAACCTTCAAAAAGAGGTGAATACATTTCACCTGCCTCAAGTAGCAGCTAGCATGCAGTATCTTCAGTTTTGCTGAAAAAGAAGAAAAGAGATAATTAGAAAAGGGAGTGTAGCCAGATTTTTTTAAAGACAAACTAGTAATGTGCCTGTACGCTGATGGGATAATCCAGTGGAAGGAGAAATTGATGATAAAGAAAAAGAGGACAAAAGAGGCAGAAGTGAAGTAAGAGGAATAGTGAAAGGGCTTGTGATAGAGAAGGGTTGGCTTTCAGCAATTCTTCCATAATTCAGAAAGATGGAGTTCACATTTGTGGTTGGAATTTTGCTAAGCAAGTATCTGTAAAATAACCAGTCAAGTGAGTGGAGGATGCATACATCACCAATCAGAGGCTGACCAAGAGGCTCTAGAACTAAGGACCGTAAGGAACCATGAAATGGTCGTAGAGTTGATTGCTCTGTATAATGGAACTGTTAAATCAAGTTACTAGGATAAATTTGAGGGTTCAGAGGTAAGGGTCAGCGAGATGAATGCCAAAATTATATATATTATGGGGCTAGAGAGATGACTCAGTACATAAGAGCACTTGCTGCTCTGCAGCATATCTGGGTTCCGTTTCCAGCACCCACATGGCAGCCAACAAACCATCTGTAACTCCAGTTCCAAGGGATCCACTGCCGCTTCTGACCTCCTTGGGCAAGACTATGACACGGGTACACTCATAGGCAATATACTCATACAATACCATCAAAATTAAACATTTTTATTAAAAATTATGGTTGTGATAAGAAGGTCAAACTAGAAGGCAAAGACAAACACAGGTGCCTGAAGACAATGGAAGTCAGGGTAACTGAAGTTCAAAGTCACCATGTTAGAACAATCATCTATTTAAGCATTAAAATCACCCAAAATTTATAATGAGAAGATGCTAACAAAAGTGAGGGTGAGCCATGAGGAGCATAACAGAATCACCCAGAGGTCAATAAATGACTATTATGAAAGATGTGTGTTTATCTAATCACATGAAACAGAAAGGACTGTCTCAAAGAACTGGCAGGAGAAGCCAGAGGGAAGCCAGGGGGATACCAATAATAATATGTTCCTCACCAATCTAGGGCCGTACCTACACATTCAATAGCAAATAATTCACAGCACAGCACAGCAAAGACTGCAACTGAGAACACCAGGTCTTGTAGAGGCCCAGCGGATGGATCCAGAAAAGACTCCACAGAGGGTTAGAAGATATGACATATTAGGTTTAGTGTTCAAAAATGAATAACGGCCAAAATAATCCAAGCTAGCACAGCTATTAATACTAAAACTTGCCAAAAACAAAGATATGCAAAAATAATGTGACATATTCTGAGAAATGTAAACAGTTCATGATTAAGGGGCAGAACAAGCAGGAGGGGAACGAGGATGCATAGCTGGGCAGGAAGAGCGAGACATGGCTGTTTGTTCTGCTAACACAAGAACAAGAGATGCAGCAACTATCTAGATACTCGCCCGTAACTCCTTCACAGAAGCTTCTGATCTCACTGGGCAGACTTAGCTTTACCTTACTCTCCTTACTTTATAGGAGATGACAGAAAACATTTAAATAACCAAACTGCAGTTGCTGTATGAAGATTAACCAACTCAGAATCAACTCTCTCCATACTGTGTACAAAAACCTATGACTAACCTAATATACACTATTTAAATCATGCCAAGACAACTACGTACCACTGAAAAATTTTCCAAGAAATGAATAATCTTCAATAAGATGTTAGTAGTTGTAGATTTCTTGTAAATGTTACATATGTAACACATAGCATATGCAGCTTTAAATATAAAACTTATTTTCCCTTTCACACCGAACATTAATGACAGATAATACTGGTCTGCACAACTTATTTTATCAATGACAAATTTAAAAATAAATATCATACCATAAATAAATATATCAGAAAAGATGAATAAACAGTTTTAACCACTGTAGTATCTGTTGTCTCCATCTTACTTGAGCAGCTGTTATTTATTGGGAAGAGGAAGAGCCAGAGAAGGTATTCAAGTGCTGGTACTGGCATTTATGAACACCTGAGCAAGTCACTTAAAGTAAGATTTCCATGATTGAGGCCCTCTACTTTACAAAATGATTTAAAACTATCTTATCTCATGGTTTGTTAATGTTTTGGGTGGTATAGCTTATGAAACATAATAAAAACTACAAAATTTTAGCCTTCAAATATTCGGACACCACCACACCCACCCCCACCCCCACCCTGATCCCAAAATAAAGCACCTTAACACCTGATAGGTTAAGTCTGATAGTTTGATAAGCATGTCTCACCACCTCTCTTTATAACCTTACCTTCGAATGAGCAGGCCCACTTTCACTCAGAAGTTTATACTGGGGTTGGATGCTATTGAAACGGGCTAACTCATTTACCAGACACATTGGAGTTTTCTCTTTGGGGTTTGCCATTTTATCGTGGAGAGAAGCTGTAAATAAAAAGGCTGTAAAGTTTTTGTCAAGAATGACTTTACAAAGTGGAAGAAAAACTAGTTTGACTTTTCAGACTAACATCAGTTTATATAAGTAAATTATTTTTCATAATTGTATTTAAAAATTTGAAATCACTAATGTCCCATCACATCAAACAGAATACTATGTAGAATATTTTGAACCAATTACATTCAGGTATCTCTTTTTTAAATACATAAGTTTTTTTTCCCTACACATTAACAGCATAAAGTATCCTAAAGGTTTAAAATAATAATTCTTTCCCCTCAGACTTTTACATAACAGATAAGTTCTGGAGTATTATTACAAAAGTGAACTTTGACTTTTTTTTTCTTTTTTTTTTTTTTCTTTTTTGAGACAGGGTCTCCCCTATAACCCCAGCTGGCCTGGAATCGCTCTGTAGACCAGGCTGGCTTTGAACTCACAAAGATCCGCCTGCCTCTGCCTCTTCAAGTGCTAGAATTAACGGCATGCGCCACCAAGCCCAACTCTTTTTTCTTTAATCACTCCTGGAACTATTAGACCAGGCTGGCCTTGGAACTCACAGAGACCCACCTGCTCTGTCTCCCAAGTGCTGGATTAAAGGTGTGTGGCCTGGCTTTTTTTTTTTTTTTTTTTTTTTTTTGAGGTAGGTCTCATGTATCTCTGCTTACCTCAAACCTGAAACCACTATGTGCCAAAGTTCCAAGATGACAATTGCTGGAATTATAAACATGCTCCACCCACATCCCGTCTTAGTAGGGCTCAGATCCAGGGCTTCTGCATGACAAACACTCTACTCTTGTAGCTACATCCTAGGCCAGTTTTTGTTACCTTTTTCAAATCGTCGTTTTTTTTTTTAAAACCATTTTCAGGCATCATATCATCAGAAAAAGTTCTAAACTTGAGAAATATTGGGTCTTCCCAAGTATTTCAGACAATCCTAAGAAAAACTGAACTTGTCTTCCTAGCTTTTTTAAGGAAACTTTTAAGCACGACATAGATAAAACTTGCGTTGGTGTGGTGCACGTGACCAAAACTCCAGTAGTCAGGAGGCTGCGACAGCAGGCTTTCAAGACTCCCGGCCAATCTGGGTGAGCAGCCAGACTCCTGTCTCAAAACCAACACCACAAAGGTAGAGGGAAAAACAACAATTTAACAAATGCTTATGTACTTAACATCCAGAGCTAAAACTGTTAACATTTTCCACACTTGCTTTGACTTGATATTTTTACAGTTGTCCATTTTTCTCTTTAAATAAAAAACCAAAAAACAACAGTCTTACATTTTCGTTAAGTCCTTTTACCTTCCCGATATTCTTACTATATGAATTTAGAGTATTCTCTTGTAGGATATTGTAATACACATTTATAGACATATATATTCGCAAGAAAATTGAATATTTGCTTTTATATTCACATGACAGCATGTGACTATAAATTGGGATTTTCATATACTGTCTTCATTTTTCATTATGTTAGGATTTTTAACTGATAACCAATCTGTGTGTTGCCTTTAACTGTTATAGACTTTCCAGGACAGTTTCATCACTCCTGTATTAAGACATTTGATGGCTGAATTTTTCACTCATGTAAGAGCCCAATGGCTCTCAAAATAACTCTTCTAAATTTTTTCCATGTTTCAAGCTTGAAAACATGGAATATAGTCATGTATTTTAAATTGTTTGTACTCTAATGTTTATCTAATGTGTTCTGATATTCTTCTGTACTGTTATTACCATTTGCATTCCTAAATTACTAGTAAAGCCAAATACCTTATCCTATGGATTTCTGTAATTAGTCACTGTTTTTTAGTGATTTATTTTCGAATTATAGCTACCCATCTTTTCTTTTATGGTTGATACTTCTTATGTCTACAATTCTTTCTTAACCTCCATGTCATAACACTTAAGCCCAGTAAACCATCTATTCCTTCTATAAAAGGAAAGTAAGGGAAAATCTGTCTAAAAAAAAAAAAAAAAAAGGGGTGGTTGGAGAGATGGCCTGCAGTTAAGAGTGCCAACTTGTTGCGGAGGACCGGTGTTCAATTCCCAGCACCACATGGTGGCTGAGAACCGTATTTGACTCCAGGTCCAGGGGAAACTGACGCCCTCTTCTGAACTCCGCAGCCTGACAACACAGCGTGCACAACTACATTCAGGACTGTCCACTCATACACATAAACTAAAAAATAAAAAAATGGGGGCTGGGAGATCCTAGCGGTTAAGAGCACTCTTAAGACTGTTTTTGCAGAGGACCCGGTTTCGATTCCCCAGAACCCACAGGTGGCTGCGAACCATCTTTTAACTCCAGTTCCAGGGGAACCGACACCCTCTTCTGACATAAGCAGCATTGCATGACACAGACGCACAAACCTACATGCAAACAGTACATACTAACACCTAAAAATAAATAAGTAAAATAAAAAAAAAAGATGTAGGGGCTTGAGAGATGGTCTAGCGGTTACGAGTGCCGACAGCTCCCTTACGAAGACCCGGTTCGATCCCAGCACCCACATGGCAGCCGAGAAAAAAACATCTGCAATTCCAAATTCCGGAGAACTCCAGTTCAGGGGAATCTGACACCCTCTTCTGACTCCGCGGCATTTCACGCACGACACGGGTGCCCACAAACCTGCATGCAGACGTACATTTCATTACCAGAAATAAATAAAATTTAAAAAGAAAGAAGAAAAAGAAAGAAAAGAACGAAAGAAAGGAAAGCACGAAAGAAAGAAAAGAAAGAAGGACCGTAGTTTTCAAAAAAATGGTGTGAGGGGGCTGGAGAGATGGCTCTAGTGGTTAAGAGCACCTTACTGCGATTGCAGAGGATCCGGGTTCCTCCCCAGCACCCACATGGCAGCTGAGAACCGTTCTTACACCTCCAGTTCTGGGGGAATCCAAATCCGGGACACCCTTTCTGACCTCTGCGGCTTTGCCTGACACAGGTGCACAAACTTAATGCAGACAGTACATTCATAACATTAAACAAATAAATAAAAAGTTTTTATAAAAAGATGTGAGTGGTGGCTCCATTTTATTTAAAAATAAATTAAGGGGCTGGAGCGATGGCCCTAGCGGGTTAAGACGCTGACCGCTCTTACAGAGGAACGGGGTCGATTCCCCAGCACCCACATGGCGGCTGATACCCGGTCTGAGACTCCAATTCCAGGAGAACTCCAGTTCCAGGGGAAGCCGAACACCCCTCTTCTGACCTCCGCGGCACGCACGGGACACGGGTGCACAAACCTAAAAAAAAAAAAAAAAAAAAAAAAACCTACAAATACAAAAATAAAAAAAAAACAATTAAAAAAAAAAAAATAAAAAAATAAAAAACTAAATTAAAATAAAATAAAAAAATAAGGCCAGGCGTGCCACAACCTGGCATCCATAACTTAAAAAAAATGAGGGCTGTGGGGATAGCACAGCCATTAACGGCTGAGGTACAGAACACAAAACAAAAAAAAAAAAAGAAATCTGTCCTAGTAGGTAGTGCCTGTAGTCCTAGCTACTTGGAAAACTGGGTGGGAGCATCCCAGGCACAGGACTCCAGAAACAGCCTGAGGAGCAGTGAGACCTTTTCACAATAAAGAATAGATAAAATAAAGAATGAAAGAGGAAGAGGCGGAAGAACAGATCTACTTAGTTCATTAACATTGTCGTAGGGTTAAGATTTCAAAATGTATGCTACTGTTTATACTACAGTACCCATATAAGGTATTATTATTATAGCTTTAGAATGTTTTCCTAGTACTGTATTATTTTATCCTATTCCTTTACTTTGTCTCCTTTATCAACATATTTAACTATGTTTTTAGTTCTTTTATCTCCCATTATTCAAGAAAAATTTTAAACAAGCTTAAAACTTGCAAGTACATTTACTTTTCTGCTTAAACTACAGTGATAATAATGAAGAAAACGTAATAGAATAGTCCAGCATAGGAACTTCATCTACAAACTTATAGTAAGGTTTTACTGGCAAAATAATTCTTTTAAATTTCTACAACTTCTAACTAAAGCAATAATATGATATAATGCCTTGATCATGAACATTATGACTAGGAAACTACTTCTTAGGAAAACTACATAAATATCTGGACTAAACAGCAAGACCATGTGTCAAAACATGTATATCTGCACGCACACGCACACAACACCACACACACCATACCCCAAAGGCTGCCTGAATAAACAATTGCTAAAAATGAGGAAAATATTAGTATAGTAAATGTTTGCCTACTACTAAAATAGCATTTTACAGTAATGTGCAATTTTCACTCAGGTAATAACCATGTATTTATTTTATCTGTAAAAATATTTAAAGGCATACCTGCCATTACTGTACAAAAAAAATATCTATGAAAATGTTTTAACAGTGCCTATTTTAATATTTAAAAAGTAGTTTAAATGGTATATTTATAGTTCTGTGAACCTTGTTTGGTGATAAAATTTGATCTAAATCCTTTCAAGGAAGTGCAAGCTAAGAACATGAAATAAAAAACATTTCTTTCATTTACTTTGACTCTTCATAAAATTAGTCTCAGTTGGCTTTTCTTGCCTTGGCAGCAGCAGACTAAAACTTAAGAAAAGCTTAGAGGCCTTTCCTCATAGTAGCATAATGAAATTAATCTAAACTACCTTAAAATATAAGGAAATATGTCTATTATGGGAGATAATGTTTGTCTTCAGACTTTAATTAAACTTTATTATAAGAATATTACTGCAATCTGAGACTACTGCATTAAAATGTAGCATATACAGATCATAACTTTTTATTATTCTTTCAACTATCACTCAGTAAAAATGATTGTTTAATAAAAATATCAATTCTGTTGTTTCTCAAAAAAAAAAAAAAGAATATCATACCTGAAGTATAACATGGAGCAATTAGAATGTTCAAGTAATGATTATGAAAACTTTTTAAATTATTATTATTAGATATTGATCTCTTATGTATTTATTTATTTATTTATTTATTATTTATTTATTTATTTATTTTGTCTTTTGGACATGTTTCCCTGTGGGCTCCTGCTGCCTGGAATTCACTATGTAGACCAGGCTGGCCTTGAAACTCACAGGACAGTCTCCCTCTGCCTCCCAAGTGCTAGGATTAAAGGCATGTGCCACCATGCCTGGCTCAAGAACTATTCTGCCAAGCTTTTATACTTAAAACAAAATGCTTAAAGAAGGCAAATATTAGAAAATACTTATAGTTAATGGTTTCTTTCATGACTTTAAATAACTGATCCTTGTTTTTTTAGGACAAGGTCTCAGTATGTAGGACAACCTGCGCTGAAACTGCTGCTACATACTCAAGTTGATCCCAAATTTCTGATCCTCCTGCGGCAGCTTCCAAGTGCTGAGATTACAGGCATGTGCCCCAACACTGGGCTTCTGTTCTATTTAATTGGAAATCTTATTAGTATAACTATCTCACAGAGCTCAGTGATTAAGTATCTACAAAATTATAGAACATGCTGCTGTACTTTAAAAAAAATCAACAAACATGGCTATGGTAAATTTCATCTGTACTTGTTACAGTGTTCATGAGTCTTTGGGTTGAATCCCCAGCACTGAGGAAGAATGGGCAGAACTGAGAAACTTAATATATTAGTTTTTGGGAAAGTGTAACCATACAAAAACTACAAAATACATACATTACACAGGTATACATTACACAGATATACATTTTCAGAAAACTTGGGAATATCATGACTAAATATATTTTGAAATATGCTTTAAGGCATTTTGGTAGCCAGAATAATTAAATTAAATAAAATGAACAGTAATAGATTTCACAACATAAGATTTTTCCATTCGAGGAAACAAATGCCGTATTTAAAAGCTACTTTAGCTAGGTGAGGGGCACATACCTTTAGTCCAAGCACTCTGGAGGTAGAGGCAGATCTCTGTGATTTTGAGGCTAGCCTGGTTTATGTTTCAGGCCAGCCAGGGGCTATTATACGAAAACCTGTCTCAGAAAAAATTTTAATAAAAAAAAAAAGCCTACTTGGATAAGTGTTACTTGTACCTATGTGATATTGAACAAGTAATCAGCAGAGCCTGGTAGTGCACACCTTTAATCCTAGCCCTCAGGAGGAGAGGCAGGCAAGATCTCTGTGCGTTCAAAGCCAGGGCCTGGTCTACAGCGTGAGTTCCAGCCAGCTGGGGCTACAGGGAAGGAGACCCTTTCTCAAAAAAGTTTTTTTTTTTTTTGAGACCCTGTCTTAAAAAAGACCAAAAAAAAAAAAAAAAAAAAGTAAGTTAATCAGCAGGGGTTGGAGAGCTGGCTAGTCAGTTAAGAGCCTGGCTGCTCTTACATGGGACCAGGATTTGATTTCCAGCACCCCCATGTGGTTTTAACAAAAACCATCTGTACTCCAGTTCCAAGAGAACTACAGAACTACCTTCTGACATCCACAGCCGCAGGTACTGCAGACAAGCTGCACTTACACAATATGCCGCACTATACTCATTCACTAAAATTAAAAATCATAAAATTATTTGAGAATCAAAAGTGATCAAATCTTACTTTCCATACAATTAACAACATTTATTTATTTATTCATACCTTACATGTCTGTACCGTAACTGAGGAAGCTTATAAGGCACTTACTTTAACAAGACTAAACATCCTTGCTAATAATTCTATCTATACTAATTAAAAACAATATAAAATAAGATATAGTTATAATAGAAACTTTTTCATTTCTTTTTTTTTTTTTTTTTCTTTTGCGTCTTTTCGAGACAGGGTCTCCTGTAGCTCCAGCTGTCTGGACTCACATTGTAGACCAGGCTGGCCTTGAACTCCCACAAAGATCTGCCTGCCACAGCCTCACAAGTGCTAGAGTTAAAGGCTGCGCCCACCATGCCCAGCTCATTGCTTTTTAAGTACTAACATTCTAAATTAAAATGCTGTCAGTCTAAATTGATTTTACTCATACAAATATATTTACTTAGTATCATTTGAAAAAGTAATGCATCATTGATGTTCTCCCTTAGCTCATTCCTCTTTTAAATTTGTTCCAGTGAAATTCCCAGTGTTGATTACAAATTATACTCGTTCTCATAGGTACATAGGAACATCTTTCTTAAATGATTGGGAAATTCATTTATACATAATACACTATAACCTAGATTAGAAATATTTATAAAATACGTTATTTGTAACAAGAGTAAATGCATATACAAAAAACAAATACACTCTGTATTTTAGATACACTGTATTTTTACAAAATGTCCTGGGCTTTCTAGGTCTTGAATCTTTATTACCAAAATAACGTGGTTACAGTTTTCCATTTTAGTACATAAAATGTGTTCCAAAGAGACCAGGGCTCTAGTCGACGGATCTACAACAGCAAAAATAAATTAAGTATGGTAAGTGCTATGACACGGCTGTTACAGGGAATCTTAGGCAAAGATGGGTTTTAAATGCTTAGTTAAGGAAAGCAGTTCACCAAAGTCAGATGTCAAGAGCAAGACAGCTGAAGCTTTTCAAAGAGGCAAGAGAAAGCACATGAAACCTACATGTAGCACATGAACACTTCTCATCGTAAGTGCGCACTTGGCAAGCTGCGGCAGAAAGACCACAACGTTCAAAGCCCAATACTGAGCTACATAGTTAGACTTGGCTTTGAAAAGGAGAAAGACAAAGAAAAGAGCTGAGATACAGTTCAGGGAGCAGAGTTCAGAGCGCTTGCACAAGGCCCTGAGTTTGATGCAGGGCACCTGACAACGCACGTGGATCAAGAGCAGAATGAACAATGAATGGAAGCAAAGGGGAAAGAAATGGAACCAGGATTTACTAGAGTACCAAAAGTTTGCTAAGTCAGCACTCGTGGTATCAGTGGCCCCAAAAGCTCTGTGCCAATCATACTACGCTAGGAACATGGTCCATATCCCACTGCAGCACACAGGACTCTCTTTCCAACCCTGCTCCAAGATACGACCTGGACAGTCTCTCCCAGCGCCTCTCCCTACTCTCCACTANCTCTCTGACCTCCAAGGCATCGCACGACATGGGTGCACAAACCTACATGCAGACAGTACACTCATACACATAAAAAATAATAAAAATTTTTTTAAAGTAAATATTTTTTATTTATTTTTATTCTTTGTCTTTTTGAGACAGGGTCTCCCTGTAGCCCCAGCTGGCCTGGAACTCACTCTGTAGACCAGGCTGGCCTTGAACTCACAAAGATCCGCCTGCCTCTGCCTCCCAAGTGCTAGTATATACCACGCCCGGCCAGAGACTGTATTTTAACTGGAAGAAACAAAACAAAATATCTGAAGGTATTAAATGCTAAGAAAAATAAATAAAAGTATGGCAGTGATCAGGAATCCAGTTTTAGATGTGCTCAGTTTGAAAGATTAGCCATTCAACCAGAGATAATTAAACATACAATTCATAAAATTTCGGAGTACAGAGAGGACTCAAGCTGGAGACATAAATTTGAAAGTTGAAAGCATGTAGATGTTATTTAAGGCCATGGGACTGTATGAGACCATTAAGGGAGTAAAGTCAGGAGAAAACAAGATGCCCCAAGTCCAAACCTAGGGTATGATATGAAAAAGTCAAGATCAGGAAAAAATAATATCAAAGGAAACTTTTTTTATTTTTATTTTTTTTGAGACAGGGTCTCCCTGTCTCAACTAAAAATAAAACTAAAGTTCTAGCTGGCCTGGAGCTTGCTCTGTAGATCAGGCTGGCCTTGAACTCACACAGATCTGCCTGCCTCTGCCTCCCAAGTGCTAGGATCAAAGATGCGTGCCACCATGCCCAGCTTAAAGACAGTTCTTAGCCACCATGTGGGTGCCGGGAATCGAACCCAGGTCCTCTGCAAGAGCAGTCAGTGCTCTTAACTGCTGGGGCATTTCTCCAGCCCCTCAAAAGAAACATTTTTTTTAAAGCCATCAAAAGAAACTTAAATTTGTTCAACGAGCCCAACATGGTGGTACAAGGCTATAATCCCAGTCCTCAGGAGCACGAGACAGGAGGATCATGAGGTCCCATCCAGCCTGGACTAGAACACAGCAAAACATCACTAAGTTAACTAATTAGTTAAATATATACATGGCAAACTGCACAACAGAAAAAGAGAAAGAACAGTGTCCTGGAAGCCAAATGAAGAAAACCTTTCAAAAAGGAGGTGAATACATTTCACCTGCCTCAAGTAGCAGCTAGCATGCAGTATCTTCAGTTTTGCTGAAAAAGAAGAAAAGAGATAATTAGAAAAGGGAGTGTAGCCAGATTTTTTTAAAGACAAACTAGTAATGTGCCTGTACGCTGATGGGATAATCCAGTGGAAGGAGAAATTGATGATAAAGAAAAAGAGGACAAAAGAGGCAGAAGTGAAGTAAGAGGAATAGTGAAAGGGCTTGTGATAGAGAAGGGTTGGCTTTCAGCAATTCTTCCATAATTCAGAAAGATGGAGTTCACATTTGTGGTTGGAATTTTGCTAAGCAAGTATCTGTAACCAAGTCAAGTGAGCTGAGGATGCATACATACAAATCAGAGCTGACCAAGAGGCTCAGAACTAAGGACAGTAAGGAACAATGAAAATGTCGTAGAGTTGATTGATCTGTATAATGGAACTGTTGAAATCAAGTTACTAGGAATAATTTAGAGGGTTCAGAGGTAAGTGTCAGAGAGATGAATGCTCAAAATAAAAATTATGGGGGCTAGAGAGATGACTCAGCAGTTAAGCACCTTGGATGCTCTTGCAGAATATCTGGGTTCAGTTCCCAGCACCCACATGGCAGCCAACAACCATCTGTAACTCCAGTTCCAAGGGATCCAATGCCCTCTTCTGACCTCCTTGGGCAATACATGACACGGGTACACTCATAGGCAATATACTCATACAAATAAAATAAAAATTAAACATTTTTAATTAAAATTATGGTTGTGATAAGAAGGTCAAACTAGAAGGCAAAGACAAACACAGGTGCCTGAAGACAATGGAAGTCAGGGTAACTGAAGTTCAAAGTCACCATGTTAGAACAATCATCTATTTAAGCATTAAAATCACCCAAAATTTATAATGAGAAGATGCTAACAAAAGTGAGGGTGAGCCATGAGGAGCATAACAGAATCACCCAGAGGTCAATAAATGACTATTATGAAAGATGTGTGTTTATCTAATCACATGAAACAGAAAGGACTGTCTCAAGAGAACTGGCAAGGAGAAGCAGAGGGAAGCCAGGGGGGATACAATAATAATATGTTCCTAAACAAATCTAGGCAGTACCCTACACATATCAATAGCCAAAATATATATCACAGCACAGCACAGCAAAGACTGCAACTGAGAACACCAGGTCTTGTAGAGGCCCAGCGGATGGATCCAGAAAAGACTCCACAGAGGGTTAGAAGATATGACATATTAGGTTTAGTGTTCAAAAATGAATAAAGGCAAAAATAATCCAAGCTAGAAAGCTATTAATACTATAACTTGGCAAAAACAAAGATATGCAAAAATAATGTGACATATTCTGAGAAATGTAAACAGTTCATGATTAAGGGGCAGAACAAGCAGGAGGGGAACGAGGATGCATAGCTGGGCAGGAAGAGCGAGACATGGCTGTTTGTTCTGCTAACACAAGAACAAGAGATGCAGCAACTATCTAGATACTCGCCCGTAACTCCTTCACAGAAGCTTCTGATCTCACTGGGCAGACTTAGCTTTACCTTACTCTCCTTACTTTATAGGAGATGACAGAAAACATTTAAATAACCAAACTGCAGTTGCTGTATGAAGATTAACCAACTCAGAATCAACTCTCTCCATACTGTGTACAAAAACCTATGACTAACATAATATCCCATATTTAAAACATGCCAAGGACAACTACGTACCACTGAAAAATTTTCCAAGAAATGAATAATCTTCAATAAGATGTAGTAGTTGTAGATTTTCTTGTAACATGTACATATGTAAACATATGCATATGCAGCTATAAATATAAACTTATTTTCCTTTCACAAGAACATTAATGCACAGATAATACTGGTATGCACAACTTATTTTATAAATGACAAATTTTAAAAATAAATATCATACCATAAATAAATATATCAGAAAAGATGAATAAACAGTTTTAACCACTGTAGTATCTGTTGTCTCCATCTTACTTGAGCAGCTGTTATTTATTGGGAAGAGGAAGAGCCAGAGAAGGTATTCAAGTGCTGGTACTGGCATTTATGAACACCTGAGCAAGTCACTTAAAGTAAGATTTCCATGATTGAGACTCTAATTTACAAAATGTTTAAAATATCTGTATCTCATGGTTTTGTTAAGGTTTTTGTGGGGTATAGCTTTATGAAACATAATAAACTACAAAATTTTTAGACTTCAAAATATTCAGACCAGCCACCACCACCACCACCACCCCCACCCTGACTCCCCAAAATAAAGCACAATTAACACCTGATAGGTTAAGTCTGATAGTTTGATAAGCATGTCTCACCACCTCTCTTTATAACCTTACCTTCGAATGAGCAGGCCCACTTTCACTCAGAAGTTTATACTGGGGTTGGATGCTATTGAAACGGGCTAACTCATTTACCAGACACATTGGAGTTTTCTCTTTGGGGTTTGCCATTTTATCGTGGAGAGAAGCTGTAAATAAAAAGGCTGTAAAGTTTTTGTCAAGAATGACTTTACAAAGTGGAAGAAAAACTAGTTTGACTTTTCAGACTAACATCAGTTTATATAAGTAAATTATTTTCATAAATTTGTATTTAAAAATTTGAATCATCTAATGTCTTCCATCACATGCAACAGAAATATGTAGAATATTTTGAACAATAAATTAAGGTATCTCTTTTCTTAAATACATAAGTTTTTTTTTACATACACATTAACAGCATATACTATACTTAAAGGTTATAAAATAATAACTTCTTTCCCCTCAGATTTTACCATCAACAGATAAGTTTCTGGAGTCTTATTACAAAAGTGAACTTTGACTTTTTTTTTTTAAGTCACTCCTGGAACTATGTAGACCAGGCTGGCCTTGAACTCACAGAGACCCACCTGCCTCTGTCTCCCAAGTGCTGGATTAAAGGTGTGTGCCTGGCTTTTTTTTTTTTTTTTTTTTTTTTTGT
>VZQC01010571.1:166143-236630 GCA_009823505.1 Rhizomys pruinosus | reverse complement strand
TTTTTTTTTTTTTTTGAGGTAGGGTCTCATGTATCTCTGGCTTACCTCAAACCTGAACTCACTATGTGGCCAAAGTCAAAGATGACCAATGCTGGAATTATAAACATGAGCCACCACATCCAGTCTTATGTAGGGATCAGATCCAGGGCTTCCTGCATGACAAACACTCTACTCTTGTAGCTACATCCTAGGCCAGTTTTTGTTACCTTTTTCAAATCGTCGTTTTTTTTTTTAACCATTTTTCAGGCATCATATCATCAGAAAAAGTTCTAAACTTGAGAAATATTGGGTCTTCCCAAGTATTTCAGACAATCCTAAGAAAAACTGAACTTGTCTTCCTAGCTTTTTTAAGGAAACTTTTAAAGCAAGACATAGATAAAACTAGCAGTCTGGTGTGGTAGCACGTGACCATAACTCCAGCTAGTAAGGAGGCTGAGACAGCAGGATTTCAAGCTCCAGGCCAATCTGGGCTGAGCAGCAAGACTCCTGTCTCAAAACCAAACAACAACAAAGGTAGAGGGAAAAACAACAATTTAACAAATGCTTATGTACTTAACATCCAGAGCTAAAACTGTTAACATTTTCCACACTTGCTTTGAATGATATTTTTACAGTTGTCAATCTTTTCTCTTTAAAAACAAAACAAAAAAACAACAGTATTACATTTTAGTTAAGTTCCTTTTACCTTTTCCAGAGATTATTACTATATGAATTTAGAGTATTCTCTTGTAGGATATTGTAATACACATTTATAGACATATATATTCGCAAGAAAATTGAATATTTGCTTTTATATTCACATGACAGCATGTGACTATAAATTGGGATTTTCATATACTGTCTTCATTTTTCATTATGTTAGGATTTTTAACTGATAACCAATCTGTGTGTTGCCTTTAACTGTTATAGACTTTCCAGGACAGTTTCATCACTCCTGTATTAAGACATTTGATGGCTGAATTTTTCACTCATGTAAGAGCCCAATGGCTCTCAAAATAACTCTTCTAAATTTTTTCCATGTTTCAAGCTTGAAAACATGGAATATAGTCATGTATTTTAAATTGTTTGTACTCTAATGTTTATCTAATGTGTTCTGATATTCTTCTGTACTGTTATTACCATTTGCATTCCTAAATTACTAGTAAAGCCAAATACCTTATCCTATGGATTTCTGTAATTAGTCACTGTTTTTTATTGATTTATTTTAGATATTATAGCTACCCATCTTTTCTTTTATGGTTGATACTTCTTATGTCTACAATTCTTTCTTAACCTCCATGTCATAACACTTAAGCCCAGTAAACCATCTATTCCTTCTATAAAAGGAAAGTAAGAAATCTGTCCTAAAAAAAAAAAAAAAAAAGGGGTGGTTGGAGAGATGGCCTAGCAGTTAAGAGTGCCAACTGCTGTTGCAGAGGATCCGGGTTCAATTCCCAGCACCCACATGGTGGCTGAGAACCGTCTTTGACTCCAGGGGAATATGATGCCCTCTTCTGAACTCCGCAGCATTGCACAACACAGGTGCACCAACCTACATTCAGACTGTACACTCATACACATAAAATAATAAAATAAAAAAATGGGGCTGGAGAGATGGCCTAGCGGTTAAGAGCGACTGCTCTTGCAGAGGACCCGGTTCGATCCCCAGCACCCACATGGTGGCTGAGAACCATCTTTAACTCCAGTTCCAGGGGAATCCGACACCCTCTTCTGACCTCTGCATCACTGAACAACACGGGTGCACAAACCTACATGCAAACAGTACATACATACACATAAAAATAAATAAGTAAATAAAAAAAAAAAGATGTGAGGGGCTGGAGAGATGGTCTAGCGGTTAAGAGTGCCGACCACTCTTACGAAGGACCCGGGTTCGATCCCCAGCACCCACATGGCAGCCGAGAACCATCTGAAATTCCAATTCCAGGAGAACTCCAGTTCCAGGGGAATCTGACACCCTCTTCTGACCTCCGCGGCATTGCACGCACGACACGGGTGCACAAACCTGCATGCAGACAGTACATTCATACAGAAATAAATAAAATTTAAAATAAGAAAGAAAGAAAGAAAGAAAGAAAGAAAGAAAGAAAGAAAGAAAGAAAGAAANAAAAAAAAAAAAAAAAAAAAGAAATCTGTCCTACTGGTAGGTAGGTGCCTGTAGTCCTAGCTACTTGGAAAACTGAGGTGGGAGCATCACAAGCACAGGACTCCAGAAACAGCCTGAGGAGCAGTGAGACCTTTTCACAATAAAGAATAGAATAAAATAAAGAATGAAAGAGGAAGAGGCGGAAGAACAGATCTACTTAGTTCATTAACATTGTCGTAGGGTTAAGATTTCAAAATGTATGCTACTGTTTATACTACAGTACCCATATAAGGTATTATTATTATAGCTTTAGAATGTTTTCCTAGTACTGTATTATTTTATCCTATTCCTTTACTTTGTCTCCTTTATCAACATATTTAACTATGTTTTTAGTTCTTTTATCTCCCATTATTCAAGAAAAATTTTAAACAAGCTTAAAACTTGCAAGTACATTTACTTTTCTGCTTAAACTACAGTGATAATAATGAAGAAAACGTAATAGAATAGTCCAGCATAGGAACTTCATCTACAAACTTATAGTAAGGTTTTACTGGCAAAATAATTCTTTTAAATTTCTACAACTTCTAACTAAAGCAATAATATGATATAATGCCTTGATCATGAACATTATGACTAGGAAACTACTTCTTAGGAAAACTACATAAATATCTGGACTAAACAGCAAGACCATGTGTCAAAACATGTATATATGCACGCACACGCACACACACACACACACACATACACCCAAAGGCTGGCTGAATAACAATTTGCTAAAAATGAGAAAATATTAGTATAGTAAATGTTTGCCTACTACTAAAATAGCATTTTACAGTAATGTGCAATTTTCAATCAGTAATAACATGTATTTATTTTATAATGTAAAAAATATTAAAGGCATACCTGCCATAATGTACAAAAAAATTATCTATGAAAATGTTTAACAGTGCCTATTTTTAAATATTTAAAAAGTAGTTTAAATGGTATATTTATAGTTCTGTGAACCTTGTTTGGTGATAAAATTTGATCTAAATCCTTTCAAGGAAGTGCAAGCTAAGAACATGAAATAAAAAACATTTCTTTCATTTACTTTGACTCTTCATAAAATTAGTCTCAGTTGGCTTTTCTTGCCTTGGCAGCAGCAGACTAAAACTTAAGAAAAGCTTAGAGGCCTTTCCTCATAGTAGCATAATGAAATTAATCTAAACTACCTTAAAATATAAGGAAATATGTCTATTATGGGAGATAATGTTTGTCTTCAGACTTTAATTAAACTTTATTATAAGAATATTACTGCAATCTGAGACTACTGCATTAAAATGTAGCATATACAGATCATAACTTTTTATTATTCTTTCAACTATCACTCAGTAAAAATGATTGTTTAATAAAAATATCAATTCTGTTGTTTCTCAAAAAAAAAATTAGTATGAATCCAATAAAACATTTTAATGTATAACAAGTTTTAATACAAATAATCTGCAAGAACTTTTTAAATATTATTATTAGATATTGATCTCTTATGTATTTATTTATTTATTTATTTATTTATTTATTTATTTATTTATTTATTTTGGTCTTTTTGAGACATGTTTCCCTGTGGCTCCTGCTGCCCTGGAATTCACTATGTAGACCAGGCTGGCCTTGAACTCACAGAGATCAGTCTCCCTCTGCCTCCCAAGTGCTAGGATTAAAGGCATGTGCCACCATGCCTGGCTGCAAGAACTTATTCTGACAAAGCTTTATACTTAAAATCAAAATGCTTAAAGATAGCATATTAGAAAATAATTATAGTTAATGGTTTCTTTCATGACTTTAAATAACTGATCCTTGTTTTTTTAGGACAAGGTCTCAGTATGTAGGACAACCTGCGCTGAAACTGCTGCTACATACTCAAGTTGATCCCAAATTTCTGATCCTCCTGCGGCAGCTTCCCAAGTGCTGAGATTACAGGCATGTGCCACAACACTGGGCTTCTTGTTCTATTTAATTGGAAATCTTATTAGTATAACTATCTCACAGAGCTCAGTGATTAAGTATCTACAAAATTATAGAACATGCTGCTGTACTTTAAAAAAAATCAACATACATGGCTATGGGTATAATTCATTGTACTTGTACAGTGTTCATGAGTCTCTGGGTTCAATCCCCAGCACTGAGGAAGAATGGGCAGAACTGAGAAACTTAATATATTAGTTTTTGGGAAAGTGTAACCATACAAAAACTACAAAATACATACATTACACAGGTATACATTACACAGATATACATTTTCAGAAAACTTGGGAATATCATGACTAAATATATTTTGAAATATGCTTTAAGGCATTTTGGTAGCCAGAATAATAAATTAAATAAAATGAACAGTAATAGATTTCACAACATAAGATTTTTCCATTCGAGGAAACAAATGCCGTATTTAAAAGCTACTTTAGCTAGGTGAGGTGGCACATACCTTTAGTCCAAGCACTCTGGAGGTAGAGGCAGAGAGGCTAGCCTGGTCTACATGTCAAATTTCAGGCCAGCCAGGGCTATATACTGAAACCCTGTCTCAGAAAAAATTTTTAATAAAAAAATAAAAGCCTACTTTGGATAAGTGTTACTTGTACCTATGTGATATTGAACAAGTAATCAGCAGAGCATGGTAGTGCACACCTTTAATCCTAGCACTCAGGAGGCAGAGGCAGGCAGATCTCTGTGAGTTCAAAGCCAGCCTGGTCTACAGAGTGAGTTCCAGCCCAGCTGGGGCTACAGGGAAGACCCTGTCTTTTTTTTTTTTTTTTGAAGACCCTGTCTTAAAAAAGACCAAGAAAAAAAAAAAAAAGAAAAAGTAGTAATCAGTCAGGGGTTGGAGAGATGGCTCAGCAGTTAAGAGCACTGGCTGCTCTTACATGGGACCAGGATTTGATTTCCAGCACCCACATGGTGGTTAACAACCATCTGTAACTCCAGTTCCAGGGAAAACAGAATACCTTCTGACCTCCACAGGTCAGGTACTGCATGACACAGCTGCACTTACACATATGCAGGCAATATACTCATTCACTAAAATAAAAATAATAAAATATTTTGAAAAAAAGTGATCAAATCTTACTTTCCATACAATAAAATACATTTAATTATTTTTCTAAATAAATGTGTACAGTAAATGAGGAGCTCATAAGGCACTTACATTAACAATGACTAAAAATCAATTGCTAATAATTATTATCTATAACTAATTAAAACAATATTAAAATTAATGATATAGTTTTATAAACTTTTTCATTGCTTTTTTTTTTTTTTTTCTTTTGGTCTTTTCGAGACAGGGTCTCCCTGTAGCTCCAGCTGTCCTGGAACTCACATTGTAGACCAGGCTGGCCTTGAACTCACAAAGATCGCCTGCCTCTGCCTCCCAAGTGCTAGGAGTAAAGGCGTGCGCCACCATGCCCAGCTCATTGCTTTTTAAGTACTAACATTCTAAATTAAAATGCTGTCAGTCTAAATTGATTTTACTCATACAAATATATTTACTTAGTATCATTTGAAAAGAATGCATCAGTTATGTTCTCCCTTAGCTCATCCTCTTTAAATTTGTCTCCAGTGAAAAATTCCCAAGTGTGATACAAATTATACTTAGTTTCTCATAGGTACATAAGGGAACATTCTTCCTTAACTGATGGGAAATTCATTTATACATAATACACTATAACCTAGATTAGAAATATTTATAAAATACGTTATTTGTAACAAGAGTAAATGCATATACAAAAAACAAATACACTCTGTATTTTAGATACACTGTATTTTTACAAAATGTCCTGGGCTTTCTAGGTCTTGAATCTTTATACCAAAATAACGTGGCTTACAGTTTTCAATGTATAGACAAAATGTGTCTCCAAAAGAGACCAGGACTCTAGTAGAAGGATCTACAACAGACAAAATAAATTAAGTATGGTAAGTGCTATGACACGGCTGTTACAGGGAATCTTAGGCAAAGATGGGTTTTAAATGCTTAGTTAAGGAAAGCAGTTCACCAAAGTCAGATGTCAAGAGCAAGACAGCTGAAGCTTTTCAAAGAGGCAAGAGAAAGCACATGAAACCTACATGTAGCACATGAAACTTCCATCTGTAAGTGCAGCACTTGGCAAGCTGAGGCAGAAAGACCACACGTTCAAGCCCAAACTGAGCTACATAGTTAGACTTGGCTTTGAAAAGGAGAAAGACAAAGAAAAGAGCTGAGATACAGTTCAGGGAGCAGAGTTCAGAGCGCTTGCACAAGGCCCTGAGTTTGATGCCAGGGCACCTGACAAACGCAAGTGGATCAAGAGCAGAATGAACAATGAATGGAAGCAAAGGGGAAAGAAATGGAACCAGGATTTACTAGAGTACCAAAAGTTTGCTAAGTCAGCACTCGTGGTATCAGTGGCCCCAAAAGCTCTGTGCCAATCATACTACGCTAGGAACATGGTCCATATCCCACTGCAGCACACAGGACTCTCTTTCCAACCCTGCTCCAAGATACGACCTGGACAGTCTCTCCCAGCGCCTCTCCCTACTCTCCACTACAGGAGGAAACTCAGCATAATTTGCAAGTAAAAAAAGTTTCAAAGGGGGAAAAAAAAAAATCAAAGAACAATGGAATGTTCCACTCATCCGTCTAATAAAGCTTCTAAGTTTAAAAGAGTTTAAATCTGGGCTGGAGAGATAGCCTAGCGGTTAAGAGCGCCGACTGCTCTTACAGAGGACCCAGGTTCGATCCCCAGCACCCACATGGCGGCTGAGAACCTCTGTAACTCCAATTCCAGGAGAACTCCAGTTCCAGGGAAATCCGACACCATCTTCTGACCTCTGCGGCATTGCACGACACGGGTGCACAAACCTACATGCACACAGTATATTCATACACATAAATAAAAATTAAAATTAAAAAAAAAATAGTTTAAATCTGGGGGTTGGAGAGATGGCTCAGCAGTTGAGAGCACTGACTGCTCTCACAGAGAAACCGGGTTCAAATCCCAGCACCCACATGGTGGCTAAGAACCGTCTTAGGTAGGGGCATCCCGGCGGTGTGGTGGTGCACACCTTTAATACCGCACTTGGGAGGCAGAGGCAGGCGGATCTCTATGAGTTCAACGTCAGACAGGTCTAGATAGTGAGCTTCAGACAAGCTAGAACTAAAGGGAGACCCTGTCTCAAAAATACCAAAAAGAATTTAAATTTTGTCCAAGCAAAATCACTGACAAGCTTCTCAACTACTGAACTGCTTTATAATTATCTATCCAGTAGGGGAAAAAACGAAGTTTATATCATCCATAAACATAAATCTCAGAAGTATTAAAATGCAAAAGATTTTTTTTTTTTTTTTGGTCTTTTTGAGATAGGGTCTCCCTGTAGCCCCAGCTGTCCTGGAACTCACTACCCAGACCAGGAAGGCCTTGAACTCACAGAGATGTGCCTGCCTCTGCCTCCCAAGTGCTAGGATTACAGGCATGAGCCACCACACCCAGCTGCAAAGGATTTAAAAAAAAAAAAACACAGGGGCTGGAGAGATGGCCTAGCGGTTAAGAGCGCCGACCGTTCTTGCAGAGGACCCGGGTTCGATCCCCAGTACCCACATGGCGGCTGAGAACCGTCTGAAGCTCCAATTCCAGGAGAACTCCAGTTCCAGGGGAATCCGAGACCCTCTTCTGAACTCCGCGGCGTTGCACGACACGGGTGCACAGACTTGCATGCAGACAGTACATTCATACACATACAGAAATAAATAAAATTAATTTAAAAAAAAAACCAACAAACCTGGCCAGGTGTGGGGTTTGGTTTCTGGGCCTATTTAATCTTGGCACTCAGGAGGCAGAGGCGGAGGTGGATCCCTCAGTTCCTGGCCAGCCTGCTCTATATAGAGAATTCTAGGACAGCCAAGGCTACACAATGAGACCCTGTCTCAAAAAGACCAAATAAAAAAAAAAACACAACAACCATAACCACAAAAACTGCTAAATTAATCTGTCTAATCCTGTAACACTTTTCTAGATAAAGCCATAAGCCATAAAGCAAAAACTTCCAGTTAGCAACATAAAAATGTAATACTTGAGTAAAATATGAAGAATAATTTAAGATAAACCATAGATTAAACCATATTGAAAAGAGCAAATTAACACAAAATTCATTTAAGATAAAATGAAGCAAAATTCCAATGAGATGTGATTTTCTTGTATTAGGTTAGTTTTTTGTTTAATTAAAATTAGTTTTAATTAGTAAATTAAAATATAAATAATATAGCTAGTAATGGGGTAATGTGTTTTGATGCATGTATGCATTGGCTAATGCTTAAATCAAACTAAGTATATCTATCTCCTAAAAATGTATCATTTCGTTATAGTTTTAAAACTTTCCAAAATCTTTCCTCTAGCAATTTAAATGTACAGCATATCACTGTTTTGTTTTTTGTGTTTTTTTGTTGTTGTTGTTGTTTTGGTCTTTTTTTGAAGGACCAGGTCCGGCACTCCTCGCAGAGCTCCAGCTGTCCTTGGAACCTCTATGTAGACCGGTTGCAGGTGTCCTTTGAACTCCCACAGAGATTCCCCACCATCTCTCTGCCTCCAGTGGTCTCATATATTATAATATTAATATATTAATATATAATAATATATATATTATTTTTTTTTTTTTTTTTTTTTTTTTGTCTTTTCAAGACAGGGTCTCCCTGCAACCCAGCGACCTGGAACTTCACTCTGTAGAACCAGGCTGGCCTGAACTGACAAGAGATCCACTGCCCTCTGCCTCCCAAGTGCTCGGATTAAAGGCGTGCGCCCACCCACCACCAGTGTTATATTTTTAAATGACCATGTAAGTATTGGCAAGGACATTGGCAAGGAAACAGAAAATATTACTGTGTAAAGTGCCCCCATGATTATGAAAATTTCAAGTGTACCTAGTTTTAAGAAAGCAGTAACATATACGAAGAGTACAGGAGGATTTAAATAAGATATATAAAATAATAAAACCTGAACATCAAGACTGTAATAGCAAGAACCATAAAAAAGCCAAGTATGTACTTATTAATAAAAATAAAGTTCACAAACAGTGCAGCTGTGAAGAAAGGTACCATGCTTGGGCTGGAGAAATGGCTCAGTGGCTAAGAGCACCAACTGCTCTTGCAGAGGAACCCGGGTATCGATTCCCCCAGCACCCACATGGCAGGCTAAAGAACCGTCTTAGGCTAGGCATGGTTGGCTACAACACCTTAATCCCAGACACTCCGGAAGGCAGAAGGCAGGCGATCTCTGTGAGCTCAAGGCCCAGCTGGTCTATCAGAGCAAGCTTCCCAGGTCGCAGGGTGGGATTAATAGGGAGACCTTGTCTGCAAATAGACCAAATAAATAGATAGGATAGATAGATAAATAAATAAATAAATAAATAAATATAAATAAATAAAATAAAATAAGAGGTACCGGGGCTGGAGAGATGGCTTAGCGGGTAAGAGTGCCGACCGCTCTTGCAGAGGACCCAGGTTCAATCCCCAGCACCCACATGGTGGCTGAGAACTGTCTTTAACACCAGTTCTAGGGGACTCGGACACCCTCTTCTGACCTCTGCGGCAATTGCGCGACCAGGTGGCACAACCTACATGCAGACACTAACAATTCATACACATACAAAATAAAATTTTTTTTAAAAAAAGAGGTACCCATGGCGTATGGACATGGTAAAACTGCATAATATGATATATATATAATATATATATATATATATAGTATATATATATTATATTTATATTTATATTTATATTTAATGTGGGTACAACATGTGCAAGGCAGGAATGGACCACGCCTGCACATAGCAGGACCAAAGGCAGTGTCCTTCTTCTACTGCTACCATCTTATTTTTCTAGACAGGGTCCCTCACTAGACAGGGGGCTCTCAGGCTAGCCAAACTGCCAGTCCAGCAAAACACTGTCTGTCTCCACCCAGAGGTTACAGGCTCAAGCCAACATGCCAGGCGCCTTCCCATGTGGGTCCCAGGGATCCAGACTAGGGTCCCTCCTATGTGGCATGGCAAACGCACTTTACCACTAATCAATCCTCCCCAAATCTCTGAGTACATATTTTTAAATTTTAGGTGAATAGTTGTTGATTTCATTTTTTGGGGCCAGAGGTCAAAGGACAAACTTACACAAAAAGTCCACCTGGCTACCCTTCCATTATGTTGGACCCTGAGGATGGAGACACTCAGGTCATCAGGCTTGGGAGCAAGTACCTTTAGACTCGATTTGAGCTATCGTTCACACAAACACACCACACACATACACACACACTGTATTTAGTTAATAGTTTTATTTTTTTTTAATGTGTATAAGTATATTGCGTATGTATATAAGAGGTGGCATCCAATGGTCCGTGCAATGCCTATAGACGTCAGAAGAAGGCATCAAGTATCCCCTGGAACTGGAAGTTAATGGACTGCTGTTAGCCACCGATGTGGGTTGCCTGGCAACCAGCAAATCCAGGCCCTCTGTAAGAACAGCCACCCAATGAGCCAATACTTCTCTCAGCCCCTACATGATCACATTTTTAGCTAAAACAAATCTGATTGTATTAAAGAATGAGAGATTCTTTTTTTTCTTTTTTTTGAAGACAGGGGTCTCCCTATAGCCTGCTGGCCTGGAACTCACTCTGTTAGAACAGGCTGTACCTTGAACTCAACAGAGATCCGTCTGCCATACCTGCTTCTAAGTGCTAGGATTAAAGGTTGTGCACCACCACACCTGGCTTAAACGACAGTTCTTAGCTGCCATGTAGGTGCTGGGAATGAACCCAAGGTCCTCTGCAAAAGAGCAGGCAGGCACTCTTAACTGAGCGATCTCTCCAGCCCAAGAATGGAGAGATTCTTAATTTGTACATTGACAAACTGTATTCTTTCACATTCTTAGAATGACCTTGTTACATCTATATTATTACTTAACAAAGGCATACCATTATAAAGTCTTGAGCACCAACATGATTCTGATAAACAGAAAAATGATGCTCAAGGGCTTGATTCAAAGTGAGCTGTACATGCCTACAATCTCTAATTTTTCCGACAATGCCACCTTGTAAAAGGACAGGATATCCTTACCAAGGTCTGGTTGTGTTCAAACTTAACTCCAGCGCATTCCTAAACGAGGTAATAAATATGGTATCCTCATTTGTAGCCAGGCATGGTGGTGAAGATTGGCTGTGAGCCCAAAGCAACCTGGGGTTAACATATTGATATTCTTATGCCAGTCCTGTGGCTACAAGTATGAGAACCCCCTATCTCTGGGAGGGGAGGGTATTTCCAAATTGTGGCTGTTTACTTGCTTCTCTAAATGAGTCACAGTGACAACTGAGGATCTTCTTTCATGAATGCTGTAATTGTCATGTGGCTATCTCCCCTTTAAGAAGTAATCTAAACACAGTTAACACGCTTTCAATAGGATTTATTCTTATTCTGTGATGGAGCTCTCTCTGTATTTTCTAAAAGTCTATATCAATCACTAGATACATGCCTGGCAAAGATCATCTCCAAAGCTATCGGTCTCTAGCTCTTCAATTCTCTGTAAGAGTTATTTTGAAAGCCCTATTTTAATTGCAGCCCTTCTGTCAAATTATTCTTTTTCTTTTTCACTGTTGAGTTTCATGTGAGAATTTATTCTTTAACACTTCATTTTTTTTTTTTATTTGGTTCTTTTTGAGAAGGGTCTCCTTTAGTCCAGCTGTCCTGGAGCTCGTTTTGTAGACCAAGCTGGCTGGCCTTTGAACAGAGATTCCGCCTGCCTCTGCTAACCCGAGTGCTGGGATTAAAGGCGTGCACCAGCATGCCAGCCTCACTATTTTTTATTTTTATGGTGTGAATGTACTATGTTAGTGTAAGTGCATCATGTCATCGTCACATACCTGACCTGACCACGGAGGTCAAAGGGAGGTATCGAGTTTTCACCCTGGAACTGACAGTTATCTATGACGAAGAGCGCGTCCAGGTGGGGTGTTGGGACAATCGGTGACGCAAAACCTGTGTCCTCCCAGCTGCAAAGAAGCATGCACAGTGCTGCTCTACCAAACTTGGCAATCTCTCCAGCCCTCAATTTTTCTTTTATAGACAAATATTTTTATTGTTCCACCTAGGAATCATTACCTAACTGGGGTCTCAAATTTTTTCTCTCCTATTTTCTTCTAGAAGTATTACCAAATTTTGCAAGTTCTACCATATAGTAAGTGCACAGCACACATTTTGCCGTTCTAGTACTTAGTGTTGTTGTTGATTGGAAATTTTTAATTTCTTTTGACCTTCTGTCAAAGAAAATGTAATTCCTATCAGACTGGCCAGGCCACAGTCTTGTTCAAATTATGTCTATTTTATGGGCGAGAGGTGATAATATTAATACCTTGTAAACTTCAATAATAAATATCTTGAAACTGGGAGAATTGGGCTCTTATGTCACTTTTTCCCAGTTTGGGGCGTGTGATTTTTCTATATTTTGTATTTTTTTAAAAATTTAAAAAAAAATGTGTATGAATGTACTGTCTGGATGCCAGGTTTTGGTGCATCCGTGTCATGCAGAAGAGAGTGTTAGATTCCCATGGAACTGGGGTTAAAGACGGGTTCTCAGCCGCCATGTGGGTGCTGGGGAATCATTTAACCCTGGGTCCTCTGCAAGAGCAGTTGGCACTCCTTTACCGCTAGGGGCCATCTCTCCAGCCTCATTTGGCTTTGTTAAGTTACTGAATTTTCAATATGAATTTTTTTTTTATTGGTCTAGGTTTTTTTTTTGCACATAAATTTATTTATTATTCTTTAACAAAAAATCTAGGACCGCGTGTTCCCGCTCAATTCCCCCAGCCCCGCCAGGCTCATGAGCATTCTGCCAAACATGCTTTCCCATCTCTTAGTCTTTCTCAATATTTTCCATGGGGAAGTTTACTGTTTTGAGCAGAAGTTCACTGTTTCAGTCAGTTCTTTGATGCAAAGTCTTTTCTGTTGTTGTGTTGTTTCCAAAATGCCGTTATGCCCCAACTGCTTTGGATAAAATCTCAGGGGGCCCTACACAAGAAATGCCTACAACTGGGAAAATTGGCTTTAGCACCCACAGATGAGGGACCCCATTCGTCATTTGTTTTTCTGGTTGACTGTGTTACTTTCACTCAGCATGATGTCCTCTAGCTCCAGCATTTTCCTGCAAAGCTCTGTGCAATGTCGTCTTTCTTTACTCTTTCATAGAACTCCATTGTGTGATGATAGCCTACATTTTTGTCATCCACTCCGTCAGTTGAGGGGCATTTAGGTTGGTTCAAACTCACTTGCTATTGTGGAAGAGAGCTGCAATAAAACATGGCCATGAGCATGTATTTCTGTGGTGGCATAAGTCTTGAGGGTAACATGCCCAGCGAGTGGGTATGGCTGGGTCGGGTGGCAAAGTTCATTCCATAGTCCCTTCCAAGGGTTCTCCACACTGCTTTCCATAGTGGGCTGTACGAGTTTACATCCCACCAGCAGTGGATGAAGTGTTCCCCTTTCCCCACAACCTCTCCAGCACATTGTATCCATTGGTTTTCTTGACCCTAGCCAGACTAATTGGAGTAAGATGATATCTTACGGTGGTTTTTCATTTGCATTTCCCTTAATGATTAGTGATTGTTGAGCAGTTCTTGAGATGTTTCTCAGACATCTTCTATTCCTTCGCTTGTGAAGTCCTCTGTTTCAGTTCTTTTGCTCCAATCTATTGAGCGGGTCATTTGTTTTCTTTCTTCTTTGTTTTTTGAGAAGTTTAATATATTCTGGAAAAATCAATGCTTTGTCAGAAATATCTGCAGTGAAGGTTTCCTCCCACTCTGTGGGATTTTCTCTTCTAGCCTTCCTTGATTGTTTCTTTTGATGTAACAGAAGCTTTTGAGTTGAAATTGAGGTCGCATTTTGGGTAAAATTGTCGACCTTTAATTCACTTGTGCAGATGCTGCCTGATTTAAGAAGTCTTTTCCTACGCCTATTCTTGTAGTCTGGCTGCCAAACTTTTTTCTTTTCCTTCGAGCCTTTCAGAGTTTGGGGTTTACGTTGAGGTCTTTATCCATCTGGAGTTGAATTTGTACAAGGTGAGAAAGGTAGGGGTTTATTCATTCTTCTACAAGTGTGATCCAGTTTTGGCAACACCAACTTGCTGAAGATGCTGTCTTTTCTCCATTGTGGTTTCTTGCCCCCTTGTCAAATATGAGATGGCTGAAAATTGTATGTGCTCAGATTTGGAATCTTTTGGTTTTGTCCAATTGGGTCAACAGGTCTGTGTTTTTTTGTGCCAGTACCCAGGCTGTTTTTAAATGACTATAGCCCTGGTAGTATAGCTTGAAATCTGGTAATGAGGATCCCTCCCTGTGTAGCTCTTTTCACTCAGGATTGGGTTTTGGGTATTCGGGGGCTTTTGTTTTTTCCAAATGAATTTAAAGAATTTTTTCCAGAGCCTGTGAAGAATCCCTTGGGGATTTTGATTGGTATAGCTTAAATCTTACAAGAGTTTTGGTAAAAATGGACATTTTTAACAATGTTAATTTTTCCCTCACTACCATGTGAGCCATATACTGCACGGGAGGCGTATGTTGTAGGGCCAGCCTCTTCGTCGAGCCTTTCTTTCTTCATGTTCCTTAGTTCCTTGAATATACGAGGGTTTAAAGTTATTGTTTGTGTGTATTCGTACATGTGACTTTTGGTGTCCTTTATGGTTAGGTTTGTTCCTAGGTATACTATTGTTTTTTGAGGCTATTATGANAAACATGTTTTATATATGTTCAAGAGGAACTAAACTTTAAAAATACATTATAGGTATTTGGAAAAGAATATGAGTTTGGGGGCTGGAAAGATGGCTCAGCAGTTAGGAGCACTTGCTGCTTTTCAAAAGACCCAGGTTCAGTTCCCAGCACCCCCATGGTGGCTCACAATCATCTGAAACTCGAGTTCCAGGGGATTGACATCCTCTTCTGGCCTCCATGGGCACTGTATGCACACTGTGCACTTTGCATGCAGGAAAATCTCATACACATAAAATAAAAATAAACCTTTAAAAATGAATATGATTTTGTTTATAAGTTATTTTATAAAACAAGTCTGTGAATTCCTTGGCATTCATTTGGAAAGGAAGAAATAATACAAAAGGAAACAAATATACTTCCAGTCCATGAATTACTGTTTCAAGCCAGGTGTGGTGGTGCACCCCTTTAACCCCACCACTCAAGAGGCAGAGGCAAGCATATCTGTGAGTTCAAGGCTAGCCTGGTCTATATAGTGAGTTCTGTGCCTGACAGGGCTACATAGAATATTCATGTCTTTATTCTCTTTTAATTTTTTTACATTTATCTTTTCTTTTAACATTTATTTATTTATTATTTATTTATTTGTATGAATGTCTGTCTGCATGTAGGTTTGTGCATCCGTGTCGTGCAATGCCGTGGAGGTCAGAAGAGGGCGTCAGATTCCCCTGGAACTGGAGTTAAAGACGGTTCTCAGCCGCCATGTGGGTGCTGGGGATCGAACCCGGGTCCTCTGCAAGAGCAGTCAGTGCTCTTAACTGCTAGGCCATCTCTCCAGCCCCTATTCTTTTTTAATTTTTATGCTCATACATAAGTATAGTCTTTGTACCATTTCCATCCTTCCCAGACCCCATCTAACTCCTCCCATGGCCCCCACAATCCCTCTAAATTTCCTGTTCCCTTCCTTCCTTATGATTGTTACATATACAGACATACATGTATATATATATATATATTTATATTTATATTTATATTTATGTGGGTACACATGTGCAGGCAGGAATGGACCACGCCTGCACATGCAGAGACCAAGGCCCAGTGTCTTCTTCTACTGCTCCATCTTATTTTTCTAGACAGGGTCCCTCACTAGACAGGGGGCTCTCAGGCTAGCCAAACTGCCAGTCCAGCAAAACACTGTCTGTCTCCACCCAGAGGTTACAGGCTCAAGCCAACATGCCAGGCCTTCCATGTGGGTCCCCAGGGATCCCAACTAGGGTCCTCCTATGTGCATGGCAAGCACTTTACCCACTAATCAATCTCCCCACATCTCTGAGTACATTTTTAATTTTAGTATATTATTTATTTGTGGGGCAGAGGTCAAAGGACAACTTACAAAAGTCAACTGGCTCCTTCCATTATGTTGGACCTGAGGATAGAACTCAGGTCATCAGGCTTGGGAGCAAGTACCTTTACTCATTGAGCTATCTCACACAAACACACACACACACACACACACACAGTATTTAGTTAATATTTTATTTTTTTTATGTGTATAAGTATATTGCGTATGTATATAAGTGCATCCATGTCGTGCAATGCCCACAGACGTCAGAAGAAGGCATCAGATCCCCTGGAACTGGAGTTATGGACTGCTGTTAGCCACCATGTGGGTGCTGGCAACAGAATCCAGGTCCTCTGTAAGAACAGCCAATGAGCCATCTCTCAGCCCCTACATGATCACATTTTTAGCTAAAACAAATCTGATTGTATTAAAGAATGAGAGATTCTTTTTTTCTTTTTTTGAGACAGGGTCTTCCTATAGCCCTGCTGGCCTGGAACTCACTCTGTAGACCAGGCTGACCTTAACTCACAGAGATCCGTCTGCCCCTGCCTTCTAAGTGCTAGGATTAAAGGTGTGCACCACCACACCTGGCTTAAAGACAGTTCTTAGCTGCCATGTAGGTGCTGGGAATGAACCCAGGTCCTCTGCAAGAGCAGGCAGCACTCTTAACTGAGCGATCTCTCCAGCCCAAGAATGGAGAGATTCTTAATTTGTACATTGACAAACTGTATTCTTTCACATTCTTAGAATGACCTTGTTACATCTATATTATTACTTAACAAAGGCATACCATTATAAAGTCTTGAGCACCAACATGATTCTGATAAACAGAAAAATGATGCTCAAGGGCTTGATTCAAAGTGAGCTGTACATGCCTACAATCTCTAATTTTTCCGACAATGCCACCTTGTAAAAGGACAGGATATCCTTACCAAGGTCTGGTTGTGTTCAAACTTAACTCCAGCCATCCTAACAGGTATAAAATGGTATCTCATTGTAGCCAGGCATGGTGGTAAGATTGCTGTGAGCCCAAAGCCAACCTGGGTTACATATTGAATTCTATGCCAGTCTGTGCTACAGTATGAGACCCTATCTCTGGGAGGGGGAGGGTATTTCATTGTGGTGTTTACTTGCTTCTCTAATGAGTCAATGACACTGAGGATCTTTTCATCTGCTTACATGTCATGTGGCTATCTCCTTTAGAAGTATCTACACAGTTAACACTTTCATAGATTTATTTCTTATTTGAGGAGCTCTCTGTATTTTCTAAAAGTCTATATCAATCACTAGATACATGCCTGGCAAAGATCATCTCCAAAGCTATGGCTCTACTCTTCATTCTCTTAAGAGTATTTTTGAAAAGCCTATTTTAATTGCAGCCTAATCTGTCAATTTATTCTTTTTCTTTTTCACTGTTGAGTTTCATGTGAGAATTTATTCTTTAACACTTCATTTTTTTTTTTTTTGGTCTTTTTGAGACAGGGTCTCCCTTTAGTCCCAGCTGTCCTGGAGCTCGTTTTGTAGACCTGGCTGGCCTTGAACTCAGAGATCCGCCTGCCTCTGCCTCCCGAGTGCTGGGATTAAAGGCGTGCACCAGCATGCCCAGCCTCACTATTTTTATTTTATGTGTGTGAATGTATTATGTATGTAAGTGCATCCATGTCATGTAATACCCACGGAGGTCAAAAGGAGGTATCAGTTTCCCCTGGAACTGAAGTTACAGACAATTGTTAGCCTCCAGGTGGGGTGTTGGGATCGAACCTGTGTCCTCTGCAAGAGCAGCCAGTGCTCTTAACCACTGAGCAATCTCTCCAGCCCCAATTTTTCTTTTATAGATCATATTTTTATTGTTCCACCTAGGAATCATTACCTAACTGGGGTCTCAAATTTTTTCTCTCCTATTTTCTTCTAGAAGTATTACAATTTCAAGTTCTACATTTAAGTGCACAGCCATTTTGAGTTCTAGTACTATTTGTTGTTATTTTTTTTTTATTCTTTTGACTTCTGTCAAAAAATGTTTCCTATCAATGGCCTCAAGTCTGTTTCATTATTTGTCTATTTTTATGGCAATGATATATTAACTTGTAACTTCATAATAATTCTTGAAACTGGGAGAATTGGGCTCTTATGTCACTTTTTCCCAGTTTGGCTTTTTTTTTTTTTTTTTTTTTTTTTTTTTTTATTCCTTGGTAAATTGTATGATGTAAACTTTGTCCTGGATGCAAGGTTTTTGCACCCGTTTCATGGCTATGCCTCGCGGAGGTCAAAAGGAGGGTGTTTAAAGACGGTCCGTTCTCAGCCGCCATGTGGTGCTGGGAATCAATAACCTGGGTCCTCTGCAAGAGCTTGGCAACTCCCTTTACCGTCTAGGGCCATCTCTCCAGCCCCCAGTTTGGGCTTTGTTTTAAAGTTACTGAATTTTCAATATGAAATTTTTTTTTTATTTTAAAAAAAAAAAGTTTAATTTTTGCAGTATATTTAATTTATTTTTATTACATTTAACAAAAAATCTAGACCCGTGTTTCCCGCCCATTCCCCCACCCCGCCAAAGAGCTTTCAGAGCATTCCCTGCCAAAAATGGCTTTCCCATCCTCTTAGTCCTTTCTCAATATTTTCCATGGGGAAGTTTACTGTTTTGAGCAGAAAGTTCACTGTTTCATCAGTTCCTTTTTGATGCAAAGTTCTTTTTCTGTTGTTGTTTTTTGTTTTCCAAATGCCGGTTTATGCCCCCAACTGCTTTTGGGAAAAATCTCAGGGCCCCTACACAAAAAATCCTAACATCTGGGAAAATTGGCTTTAGCAATCCCAAGATGAAGGGACCCAATTCGTCCATTTGTTTTTCTGGTTGAACTGTGTTTACTTTCACTCAGCATGAATGTCCCTTAGCTTCCAGCCCACCATTTTCCTAGCAAAGCTCTTTAATGTCGTCTTTCTTTACTGCTTGCATAGAACTCCATTGGTGGTAGATTGATAGCCACAAATTTTTTCCCCATCCACTCGTCATTGAGGGGCTCATTTAGGTTGGGTTCCGAGCTCTTGCTATTGTGAGAAGAGAGCTGCCCCAATAAAACATGGCCGATGACATGTATTTCTGTGGTGGCTAAGTCTTTGAGGGTAACATGCCCAGCGAAGTGGTAATGGCTGGGTCGGGGGCAAAGTTCCCATTCCCATAGTCCCCTTCCAAGGGTTTCTTCACACTGCCTTTTCCCATAAGTGGGCTGTACAGAGTTTTTTAACATTTCCCAACCAGCAACTGGATGAAGTTGTTCCCCTTTTCCCCAAACCTCTCCCAGCCAACTTGGTACCATTTGTGTTTTCTTTGACCCTTGAGCCAGACCTAATTGGAGTAAGATGATATCGTTAGGTGGTTTTTCATTTGCATTCCCTTAATGATATTTAGTGATGTTTGGACAGTTCTTGAGGATGTTTTCTCAGACATCCTCTATTCCCTTCGCTTGTTTGAAAGTCTCTGTTCAGTTCTTTGCTCCATCTATTGAGCGGGTTGCATTTGTTTCTCTTTCTTTTTTGTTTTTTGAGTAAGTTTTTTTATATTTCTGGAAAATCAATGCCTTTGTCAGACCGTAATATCTGCCAAAGTGAAAAGGTTTTTCCTCCCCACTCTTGGTGGGATTTTCTCCCTTCCAACTTCCCTTGATTGTTTCCTTTTTGAATGTAACAGAAGCTTTTTGAGTTTGAAATTGAGGTTCCGCATTTGTCCCAAAATTTGTCCCGACCTTAATCCCTTTGGTGCAGATGCTGTCCCCTGATTTTAGGTGACCCCCCTTTTCCTACGCCTATTCCCTTGTAGTCCCTGGCTGCCAACCACTTTTTTCTTCCTTCAGCTTTCCAGAGTTTTGGGGTTTCCCACGTTGAAGGTCTTTATCCATCTGGGTTGAAATTTTTGTACGGAGGTGGAAGGTAGGGGTTTAATTTACATCTTCTACAAGTGTGATCCCATTTGGCAACACCCAACTTGCTGGAAGAAGCTGTCCTTTTCTCCCATTTGTGGTTTCTTGGCCCCCTTGTTCAAAAAATATGAAAGAATGGCTAAAATTGTAAGTGTGCTCCCAGAATTTTGGAATCTTTGGGGTTTTTGGTCCATTGGGTCAACAGGCCCCTCTGTGTTTTTTTGGCCCAGACCCAGGCTGTTTTTAAATGAACCCTATAGCCCGGAGTAATAGCTTGAATCCCTGGTATAGAGGGACCCTCCGTGTAGCTCTTTTTTCACTCCAGAATTGAAGTTTGCCCGTATTTCGGGGGCTTTTTGTTTTTCCAAATGATATTTAAAGAATTTTTTTTTCCAACCTGTTGAAGAACTCTTCTTGGGGAATTTTTGAATTGGATATAGCCTTAAAATCTTATCAAGAACTTTTTGGTAAAAATGGACATTTTTACAAATGTTTAATTTTTCCCAATCCATGACCAATGGAGGTTTTTTCCCATCTTCTGAAAGTTCCCCTTTTTCCCCCTTTCATTTCCTTTCTTTTAAGGTTTTTAAATTTTGTTTGTAAGAGGGTCTTGTGGGGCTGTCCTTTTGGTTTTAGGTTTTGGGTTCCCTAAGGTATCTTTTAAATTTGTTTTTTGAAAGTATTGTGGGAAATGGGAAGGTCCCTCTTTGAAATCTTTTTTCCCCCCTCCAAGTTTGCCTTTGTTGTTGGGCGTTAAAAGAAAAGGCCCCCATTTTGATTTTTTTTTTTTAAAGGTTAATTTTGTATCCCCTGCCACTTTTGGCCCCTTGAAAGCTGGGTTTTTAATCGTTTCTAGGAAGTTTCTGGGTTGGAGTTTTTGAGGCATCTCCTTAAGGGTGAACCAATCAATATCATCAGGCAAAATAGGGAAAAAATAGTTTTTCTTCCCTCCTTTTTTTTTTCCACAAATTAGTGACACTCCCTTTTAAATCCCTTTTTTCTTGCCTTATTGACCTAGCCAGTTTTTCAAGCACAATATTGAAGAAGGAGTGGTTGATTAGGGGCAAGCCTTGCCCAATCCTTACCTTTTTAAAAGGGAAGTGTTTTCTGTCCATTCCCCCCTATTTAGGATGGATGATGGGCTGTGGGGTTTCCCCCTGTAAATGGCTTTTTGGAATAACCAATTGAGGAATGACCCCCTTCAATCCAATTCTTTTTAGGACTTTAAGCATGAGGGAATGCTGGATTTTTTAAAGGCTTTTTCAGCCACATTGAGAATGAAAAATGGTGTGGTTTTTTGTCTTTTGATTCCCCGTTTTAATGTGGTTTTTTTGATGATGTTTATTATTTTCATCGTTAGTAACCATCCCTGCATCTCTTCGGGTCAAATGAAGTCCAACTTGGTCATGATGATGATTTCTTGTGATGTGGGTCCTGGAATCGAATTTGCCAGTAAATTCCTTGTTTAGAATTTTGCAATCTGGGTGTTTCCATTCGAAAGGAAATGGGTCTAAATTTCCCCTTTTTAGTGATTCTTTTGCCCCTGGTTTTTGGTAATAGATAGGTTAAGGGTGTAATAGTGTGTGGCTTCCATAAGAAGGAATTTGGAGGAGAATTCCCTCTGAATTGTTATACATTCTTAAACATTTTCAGAAATAATGGTTGTTAAGGTCCTTTTTTGAAAATGAACTATCTTTTTATAAAGAATTCTGCTGTGAAAACCGTCTGGGACCATGGCTTTTTTTATTGGGATGGCTTTCCTTTACTAACATCCTCTAATTTCTTCAATATGCTGAGGTCTGGTTTTAAGCCTGTCTTGGTTTCCTTCCTTGGCCCAAGAGCTTTGGTTGGGATTCCAGGGATTTCAGAATATTCAATCCGTTTTTCTTCTAGGTTTTCAAACTTTGGTATTAGAATATAGGTTCTTGTAACATTCCCCATATTAATTTTTCCCTTTGAAATCTTTTTTCCTTGTTCCTGGTTGATTATTTCTCTCTTTTCATCAACGAATTTTGGTATTGATTTGGGAAAGTTGTTGTTTCCTCTTTGCTTCTTTTATCTTGTTAACTTGGCCCTAGAAGTCTGTCCTAATCTTGTTTTATTCTCTCCTTTAGAAGAACCAACTTTGGCTTCAGAGTCATGTTTTGTATGTTTCCTTTTTTCTTCTATTTCCATTGGATTTCCGCTTCTCGATTATTTTGGTTTAATTCTTCCTTTCCCTGTCCTGGTTTGCCGTTTTAGGTTCATACCTGTTTGTTGGCCCATCTCAAGGCCCTTTTTTACTGTCGGTTAGTCATTTTTTCACTGTTGCCCTCCTTTCTGTTTTATTCTAAATGTAGCACACAGTGGATGTTAAAACTTTCCCTCTTTTAGGACTGCTTTTTTAAGGTATCCCATTATAGGTTTTGTTGTTTGTATTGTCATTGGTCAATTCAGTTTCCGGCAATTTTTTATTTCCCTTTTCTTTTATCTCTTCCTTGACCCATTCATTATTCCCAAAGAAGTGTGTTGTTTAAGTCCTCCCCATGGGTGTTGTCTTGTAGGCAGGAGAGGCTTATGCCTGGTGTTGACATGTTGAGCTTCCAATTCGCACTTGTGTCTGACCAGGAATTGCATGAATGTTATTCAAATCTTTTTGTATTTGTAGGGTTTCTTCTGTGTCCCCCAGATGTTGGGTCCCGAATTTTGGAGAAATGTCCCGGGGGTCTTGAGTAGAAAAAGTGTATTCTCTGTGTAAATTAGATTGGAACCGTTGTCGGGTAGAAAGGGTCTTATGAGGTTTCCCATTGTCGGTATCTCATATCGTTCAGTTCAGTGTTCCTCTGGTTTATTTTTTTTTGTCCTGAGTTGACCCCTTATCCAAAGGACTGCCCAAGTGAGGGGTATTTGAAATCTCCCCCACCTATGGAAGTGTTGGCTGGGTTTAGTTCTGTAACTTTTGTCCTGGAGAAATTGTCTTTAAAAGTTGGCTGCACCCAGAAAATTTGGGGCATAATATTCCATAATTGTGGAAAATCCTTTCCTTTGGTGGATTTTGTATTTTCCTTTGATATTGAAAATGAATGGCCCATTCCTTTTGGTTCCTCTCTAATTAGCTTTTACTTTGAAGTCCTAATTTTATCCCCAAATATTAAATAGCAACACCCATTCTGCCTTTTTCTTTTTCCGGTAACAATTCCTTGCTTGGAATATTATCTTTCCGCCTATTTCAAGGAACCCTATGCGACCCCTTTCATTGAAAGTATAGAGTGCTGTCCTAAAATGTAGACAGGTTTCTTTAGGCAGTATACGCCAGAATGATTCTGTTTCCTAATCCAGTCTCCCAGTTATGTCTTTTTGAATGTAGGGAATTCTTTAGTCCGATTTAACTTATTTAAGGTTCAGTAAACTGATAAGGTTATTTGTGTTTTGCCCCTTCCTTTTGCCTTTATATTTCCAACTGCGGTTATTGATTTAGGTTTTACTCACCTCTGCAAGTTAATGCTTTTATTGAAAATTTCCTTCCTATTCCTGGGCTGAAAGCCTGGGAATTCGTGCTCCGCTTTTTATTTGTTTCCTTGAATATTCCTTCTAAAGTGATGTCTCTGGGTTTTTTCCCGGACTATATATTCTTTTCAGGTTGTTACTATGTCAATGGAAGATTTCTCTTCTTCCTCCACTAATGACATTTTTGCCCAACCCTTTTCAATTTTTCTGGGGGTACAAGGAAACAAAGCCCTGGGCAGCTCTGGCCCATCCATTGTTCCCTCACACTGGGAATGCTTGCTCCAGGTTCTTCTTGCCTTCATCATTTCTCATGAGAAGTCCGTTGTTAATTCCTGATAGGTTTTCCCCCATTATAAGGTCCACTTGTTTTTTTTTTCCTCTTGTTCGCCTTTAAGTTTTTGGTTTTGGTTTTGGGTTTTGTTCTATGATGTGGGCGTGGAAGGAAATTTCTTTTCTGTCTTTTGTCCCTGTTTTTTTGGAGGTTTTTAGTGCCTTTCTTTGGGTTTTAGTTGGGGTAATTGGGTTTTGTCTTTTTTTAGTTTTGGGGAATTTTTTTCCATCTTATTAAATTCTGTTTTGATAAAGATCTGATGAATACCAATTCTCTTGGGATTTCTTTCTTCCTTCCCTCTTATTCCTTGTTTTGATGCCCAAGAGGTTGAATCCCTTTTTCCATCAGTGGTCCCCCACAGCTCTGGTTTTGTTTCCATTTTTTTGGTGTAATTTTTAAAAATTTTTTTTCCCCGATAACCTTTTTCCTTGAAAGGTTTTTTAGTTTGTTCGTGTTACTTTCCAGTTCCCTGAATAAATTTCCTTTGTTCTGCCCTTCCCTCCCAATTTCTGCTTCCCCTGAAGGGCTTTTTCATTCCGCTTTCCCTCTTGGAAATGGATGGAAGTGGTTTTGAAAATGTTTTTCCTTTTTTTCTTTTTTTTTTTTTTTTTTTTTTTTTTTTTTTTTTTTTTTTTTTTTTTTTTTTTTTTTTTTTTTTTTTTTTTTTTTTTTTTTTTTTTTTTTTTTTTTTTTTTTTTTTTTTTTCTTTTTTTCCCTTTTTTTCAAAGCCATTTTTTTTTTTTTTTTTTTTTTTTTTTTTTTTTTTTTTTTTTTTTTTTTTTTTTTTTTTTTTTTTTTTTTTTTTTTTTTTTTTTTTTTTTTTTTTTTTTTTTTTTTTTTTTTTGTTTTTTTATGATTTTGTAGTTCTTTTAGTATGTTCCCAATTGTGTTCTGATGTCTGTGTCCTGGACCATCCCAAGAGGGATCCCACTGCATAGGGTCCTTTTCCCCTTAGGGGTTGGTAAGCTTGGGGCGTGGGATTAATCCCTGCCGCCTTTCCATCCCTCTTTCTTTCCCGTGATCCCTGGCATATGTGGGGCCCTTCTCCTTTTATTCCAAATGTTGGAGTCCCTAAATGCCCCTCTTACTGTGTTTGAAAAAGGCTTGCTTTTTGCTTGCCTCCTTCAGATGGCCTTTTTTTCGTAAACTTCAAGTTTTGACCGGGGGGGGGGGGGGGGGGCTCTTTTTTTCAGCCCAAAACGCCCCAGTTAAAAACCTTCTGCTGGGCTTTCAGAGGAGAAAATTCTTTCCAAAATCTCTTAAAAAATGAATTTTAAAAATGATTTTTTACCCCAACATAAACTAAAGAAATGATTTAGATCTTGAATAATATCAACGAATTGGGTTGAAAAATTCCAACCCATTCTAAAAGGTTTGGTCCTGTAACTCAACCAAAAAATATAGACAGTTTCCTCCAATTCTGAATGTAAAAGGTGTCCAACTTGAGTTAGATGTTTGGTTTTCATTGAAGTCCAGTGGGGGTCCCACTGGACCACCTGCTTTGACCGACCCTTCCTTGCCACACTTTGGAATTTCCTTAATGGCCTTCAGGGGGAAAGTAAAGGTACTTGCCCCCACCAAGCCCTGGAGGAAAACCTGAAAATTGCAAATCCCCTGGAAACCATAATATGAGGAAAAAGAACCAAACTCCCTGCAAGCTTTTTGTTCTCTTGGACCTTCCACTAGGCCCCATCATGCACATGTTGTGCATAAATCTTCCAAACAACACAACTAAACAAAATCCAAAATGAAAACAAATGGTAATTTTTTAAATTTTTTTGCTATTCCCTTTAAAAATGTGTATGAAAAATATGTTCTACTTGTCCTGCCCACTCAAGCTGTGGCCACCGTATCGTGCCCAATTGCTTGTGAGTTTCAGAAAAGGGTGTTCCGGATTTCCCCCCTGGGAACCGGGAGTTAAAATGTTCCTTCAGCTGCCCATGTGGGGTGCCCCTGGGGATGAACCCGGGTCCTCTGCCAAGAGCCAGTTGGGTGGCTTCTTTAAACCGCTAGGTTAATCCTCTCCCCCCAAACAAAAATAGGTAACTTTAAGATTGTGGTTATTGTTTTTTTGATTTCACTAAACACTGAAACTCCCCATAAGCAAGAGCACACTGTAATTGCCCTTAAAATGAAAGTGGTTTATAAGCAAGAGCTTTTTTTCCCTCCCATAAATAAGCCACATCAAGGGACTTTGTTTTTGAAACAGAACACTTACAACAGACCTTAAAATAAATAAACACCTGGGGAAATCCTTAATTTTTAAACTATAGATGAAGTTAACAAAAAAGTAAAGAAAGGGTGGAACACAATGAAAGAAAAAACCAACTTGGCAGTCCCTTTAAAAGCTGAAAACAAAGAGGGTAAAGGGCCTGAGGGAGATAGCCCTTCGGTTAAACACCAAACTGCCCTCTTGCCCCCCAGAAGGGCCCGGGGTTCATCCCCAAAGCCCACAACTGAAATTTGGGCTGAGAAACCGTCTGTTAATCCCAAATCCCCAGGAAAGAAACTCCCCAGTTTTTTCCAGGGGAATCCCGAGACCCTCTCCTGAACCTCCGTGGCATCCCACGACACGGGTGCCCAGACATACATGCCAAGACAGTACATTCATACACATACAAAATAAATTAAAAAAAAAAAAAAAAAAGAAAGCAGAGTGTAGACTTGTTCAATCTCAGGTGCCAAAGTGTACACTGGGTGACTCAAAAATTGGCACTTCTCTGTCTGCAAATAAAAGTGACATAAACATTGATGTGGGTGTCATGAATAATTTTAGTGAGTAGGCCAATTCATAAATAAAAAAGCAATAGGGGCTGGAGAGATGGCCTAATGGTTAAGAGCATCGGCTGCTCTTGCAGAGGACCCGGGTTCGATCCCCAGCACCCACATGGTGGCTAAGAACCGTCTGTAACTCCAATTCCAGGAGAACTCCAGTTCCAGGGGAATCCCGCGACCCTCTTCTGACCTCTGCGGCATTGCACGACATGGGTGCACAAACCTACATGCAGACAGTACATTCATACACATACAAAAATAAATAAAAATTTTTTAAAAAGGTTAAAGAAAAAAAAGCAATGGACAATCAGGATTAGTTATACCTTTCAATTTATTTAGGTACCCTTTCATTTCTCCTAGCAATAATTTGTAGTTCTTAACGTTCTTTAACATGTTTTCCTCAACTTACACATTACTGTTTCACTACTATATTTTTGCTGGTTTTATTTTCAGTTTTCTAAAATTAAGTCTCAAATTTGTGCTAATCCTCCTGCCTCTGCCTCACAAGCTATGGGATTACAGGTGTATACCAGCAAGCCCAGCTACTTCATGTTTTTGATGTTCGTGAAACCATTCATTTACTTTAATTTTTTATTCCTTGGTAGTGTGCTTTAGGAACTGTTAGTTTTTACATTGTTCTTAGAGCCTACAACCTTGCTATACTCACTCATGAGCTTTAGCAGAATCCTGCCAGATTTCCGATGCAGGCAATTAGTTCACTTACAAATAAAATTTTATTCCTCCTTTTTCAATCCAAATACCTTCTCTTGCTTAATTGCACTGGCTAGAACCATTATGCAAATGCTACACTCTAGTGAAAATGAGCATCTCTGTCTTGTTCTTGCTTTCTTTTTCAAAGTGTTCAATTTTTCACCAGTAAATACAATGTAAGCTAATGAGGTTTTTCAAAGATGCTCATTATCAGATGAAAGAAGTTCACTTCCATTTCTAGTTTGCTGAAGACCGTTATCAAGAATAAGTGAATCTGATGTTACAGTTTAAACTTGAGTTTAATAGTTAAATTTGGGGGGCTGAAGAGACGGCTGGCTCAGCAGTTAAGAGCACTGACTGCTCTTGCAGAGGACCCGGGTTCGATTCCCAGCACCCACATGGTGGCTAAGAACCGTCTTTAACTCCAGTTCCAGAATCTGATGCCCTCTTCTGACCTCCACAGCACTGCACGACACAGGTGCACCAACCTATATGCAGATAGTACACTCATACACATACAGAATAATAAATAAATTAAAAAATAATAATTAAATTTTAATGCATTGTCAAAATGCTTACAATTTTTCATAAGACAAAAGTACTTCACAGGAGAAATCAAGCAGCAATATTCCTAAAACTCATTCACTTGAATACAAATTATATATTGCTTCATTTTTGTTTAATGCTTATAAATATATAAAGTCTTGTTTTCTCTTTTCCTACCTAACCTGATTCATTATAACTCTGTACCTCAAAGCCAAAAATAAAGTTCTCCTACTAGAAAAGAAGCACTTTCCTTTTGAAAAGGCCTTTATTTAAAAATAAGAAGCACAAGGTCTCATACTCCAAATTAAGTATTGGTGTTCTCAGAAGTAGAAGTCAGCAACTTTTCTGGCCTAGGCTAATTTATGGCTAATTTACCATGAACACTCGATAGAAATCAATACCCTTTAAGTGGAGCTTTTATAAAGTCTTACACAGATGGCACCCAACTGTAATTCCAATATGAAGGAGGCAGAAGCAGGAGGACTGCAGCAAATCCAAGGTCAGCCTGGTCTACACAGTGAGTTCCAGACCAGCCAGTTATACCTAGTAAGACCCTCCCAACTCCACAAAGACCAAATAAATAAATCTTGTGTATTGCTCTCTGTTCCTGAAAGTTCCATCCAGATATATTTTTATATCTTCCATTTATTTTGACCTCATGCTTTTGTCCGTCCCCCCTTCTTAAACATTTACAGCATATTAATAGCAGCTCTTTAATGCCTTTGACTATTAATCATTAGTCTTTCTGGTCAATGATTTTTTAATCTTGGCTATGAGTCCTATTTGTCTCCTTTTTTGCAAATATTTTAAAGTGAGAGTGACACAACTTCAAATTGATCTATTTGAAGCAAACAATACAGTGACTTTTAGTGATTCACAGTACTTTACAACCACTATCCATATCTAATCACAAAACACTTTTCTCTCTCCAAAAGAAAACTCTGCTCCCATTAGGCACTTACATATTCACATTGTGACATGTACCAGTACTTCATTTTTTATGTGTAGGTAATGTTTTCTGAAATGTCAATACTTGTTTATCTGTTCATCCACTGATGAGTATGTCTATCAGTCTGTCTAACTGAAAATAGTACTACTATGAAAATGGTCACACATATTATTTGTTTGTGTACCTGTTTTTAAGTCTTCAGAGTATAGATGTAAATGAACATTACTGATTATAACAATTCTATGCTTTAGTTTGAGGAACTCTCAAACACCTTTCCACAGCAGACGAATCATGTAGAAATACCTCTAGCAATATTTAAGTTCATTTCTCTAATCCTCACAAACACATCATGTTGGTCTTTTGATTCCTTTTTTGTTTGGTCTTTTCAAGACAGGGTCTCCCTGTAGCCCCAGCTGTCCTGGAGTTTGCTCTGTAGACCAGGCTGGCCTTGAACTCACAAAGATCCACCTGCCTCTGCCTCCCAGTGCTAGTATTAAAGGCGTAAGCCACCACGCCTGGCTTGATTCCAGCTATCTTAATGCATAGGAAGTACTGCCTCCTATCATTTGGAATTTAAGGTCACATATGCTGTCATGAGAATCTTGGTGACTTGCACATCTTCTTTGAAGTATTATTTAGGTCTTTTGGCCACTTTTCGCTTGCTGGGTTAAAAATTTTAGTTTGGAGGGTCTTGAGAGGGGGCTTTTGACACTTGCTATGGTGCTCAGACTGGCCCTGAACTAATCTCTACTGAAACTCCTAGATCACCATCCTGAGTAGCTGAAACTGCTGAGAGGCACACACCACCACAGCCCAGTTCTTCTTAGATTTAGATCACAGATCTACTTTGAATTAATTTTTCACTAATATAAGGTAAGGATCTAACTTTACATTCTACATGTTTATCTTCAATTGTCCCAGAATAAGTTTAGTAGAGTTCTGCATGGATCACTGTTATCTGAAAATTGTTTTTTGTTTTGTTTTGTTTCTTCTGTCTTTTTGAGACAGGGTCTCCCTATAGCCCCAGCCAGCTTGGAACTTCCTCTGTAAACCAGGCTGCCTTGAACTCACAGAGATCCACCTGCCTCTGCTAGGATTTAAGGCATGCACCACCATATCCGGGTTTGCAAATTGTTTTATTTCTTCGAATTTACCTGTATTTCTTTTTCTTGCCTAAGTGCTCTTGCTATACTTCCCACTACAATTTGAATAAGAATGGTGAAAATGGATTGTATCTCTTTGTCTTGTTCCTGATAAGAGTTTCAGGTTTTCACTACAGAGTTAGATATCAGTTTGGGGTTTTCATAACTGCTGAATATTGAGGAAATATTAAAGATATTTGTGGGTAGCCAAAAAAAAAAAAGACTTAGGCCGGGCATGGTGGCGCATGCCTTTAATCCTAGCACTCGGGAAGCAGAGGCAGGCAGATCTTTGTGAGTTCAAGGCCAGCCTGGTCTACAGAGTGAGTTCCAGGACAGCTGGGGCTACAGGGAGACTCTGTCTCAAAAAAGCCAAAAAAAAAAAAAAAAGAGATATGTGGGTATTACTAATCCTGTTTCATGGACAGCTGTTGGGAGTCTGCCAAATGCTTTCTGGATTAATCAAAACACATGATATATTTCTCTCTTTGATCTATTAGTACAGTATACTATAATAATTGATTTCCTATGATGAAACCGGCTTTGCAATGGCCATGTATGGTACATATTCCTTTACACGTGTTACAGAATTGTGTTGCGGATATTTGTATCTATAGGACCCACTAATCTGTAATTTTCTGTCTTCATTTGGTTTGTTATCAGAGTAATACTGTTCTCAAAGGAAAAGTCAGGAATTATTGCCATTCCCTTTTCTCCTGTATTTTGAAATACTTTGCAGAGGATTGGTATAAATTCCATAAATGTCTATGATCCATGGCCCATGCTACATGTGGTTCATTTTAGGTTCAGGTATCAGCATGGAAAGTGTTGCGGGGGGTGGGGGGGTCAGTCAAAAAGTTTACCTGGTCCTGGTCCTTTTTTGTTTTTGTTTTTTAGTTTTGTTTGTTGTTGCTGTTGGGGCATGGGGGAATCTTGACTGGGTTTCTTGTTGCTGTTGTTATGGTCTGGGGAGTTTGAGTGCATTTGTTTTGAGACCGGGTTATACAATGTAACAGCAGAGGCTGACTGGAACTTCCTATGTAGGGGACAGTCTGGCCTTGAACTTACCGTGCTCCTGCCAAAAAATTCCACATGATGAAAATATAAGCATACCTGGCCCTCTTTATTTAAGGTCAAAAATTATGTGTCCATGTTCATTTGTTAAGTTGGTTCTAGGGATTTTTCCTTGGTCTGTTTAAAGGTTCCTCTACTTTGTTCATCTTTTGAAAGAACCACCTTCTGATTTCACTGATTCTTTTCCTGCTCTCCATTTCTTTCTATTATAACCTTATCTATTTCCTTTTTTCAGATAGCTTTGAGTTTAACTTGCTCCTCTTTTTCTAACTCCTTAAGATATATTAAGCAAAATATTAAATTCTATTTTTTATTTGAAATAAAAATAATGCTTTTTTTTTTTTTTTCATTTTGCTAGGATCAGAAATGAACAGCTAAGCTGGGTAGTCTGGCTCAGGAGCTCTCATAAGTCTGTGGCCAGGTACCACGGAGCGGCTACCTAGAGCAGGAAACTGGATGAGGATGGGAAGACTTGCTTCCAAGGCTCGCTGTACGCTGTTAGCTAGAGGCCTGAGTTCTTTGTTGGCTGCTATCAAAAGGACTTGATTTCTTGCTTCTTCCTTAGGCTGATGACAACATGGCAGATAATGCCTCTCAGAATGAGAGGAGGAGGAAAAAAAAAGAGAGAAAAGGGAGAATTAGAGTCCTCTCCAAAAACAAGGACTGAAGGAGATAGGGAAGGAGGAGGAAGGACACGAGGGAATGCAAAAGAAAAGAGGCCGCAGCCACAATGTGTTCATAAATACGTCTCTTCAAAGATGATCATCACTTCTGCCGTGTTCAGCTGGTCACAAAGACCAACCTCAGTAGAATGTGCAAAGGGATCTGACAAAAGAATCATGGAATGCAATGATCACTGAGGACCATCTTGGAAGATGGCTATGAATGGGATTAAGCCAATTTCTGTTATATCAGCATACGAGAAAGTAAAAGGTATTCTTATACATTTAACTCACTGTTTTTCCCATCACTCTAAGTGTGGAGCCTATGCTACAGTATGAGAAAGATGGGTGAACTACAAATTCTACTCTACACCCAGGAGTTGAAGAAAAATACAACTAAGTAGCAATAATCCTTAAGGGGAAAAAAAAAGTATAGTTTCTGGTGGCTGTGACATAAAAAATGTGGGTACCTGAAGCCAATCTGGCCCCAAGTACTTCATTTCCCCAAATACTCATGATCTCCCTGAATGCCTATCATCTACACTCCTTTCCCACCAACTTCCATACTGTAATAGCAACATTATTAGCAAGTAGTATAATACTGGGACCAACATAAATTCTGCTTTACTAACTCAATAGCTCCTCATTACAAACCTGTGAGACAGGCATCATTATTCTTTTTCTTTTTTTTTTTTTCTGTTGTATTTTTCGAAACGGGTCTCCCTGTAGCCCGGCTGTCCTGGAACTCGCTCTGTAGCACGCGGCTGGTTGAACTCAAGATCCACCTGCTCTGCCCTGAGTGCTAGGATTAAAGGTGTGCGCCACAGCCTGGCTTGATTCCAGCTATCTTAATGCTAGAGGCAACATTGTTCTTTAAACTCTAGGTCTTTTGTTTCTAGATAATCACAGCCTAGCTTTATATTAGATAGTATAATAACTTTATTCTAACAGCACTTGGCTCCTGCTTGCCCTACAGAGTTTCGCAACTTCCGCTTTGCTCTGCCTGTTTTCCCATTCCACTCTAGCCAGGCCTTACAGCTTCCTCTTAGCTTCCACAGTCTAACATCTACTTACAATCCTCATTATACAGACCCCGATAAAGTCCCTCTCTCAATGTCACAACTGCCTAATATAAACCTCTCCAACCCCTGGCTATCAATTCTGCTTCAATCACTTATAAAGAACCCTCCAAAAGGCCCTTTTTCAGCTACTTAACACTTATTTTACAGTACATCCGACTTACTAACTTATATTGCTACAGTTCAATGTCAGAGTAAGTTTTGCTCCCTAGAAACTTACAATAAGGAAAAAGGCCCTAAATACACTATGCCTTATCTGCTATGGTACTCTGGAAACTACTGCATGTCCTTCCTTTGTTGACTAATTTTAAAAAGTAATGATTACAATCCAAAGACTGTCATTTACAAATAACAAGGAAAAGGTGACAGTGGACTTAAAGGAGCAACTCAAAAATGGAAAATATGGGGCTGGAGAGGGCTTCAGTGGTTAAGAGCACCGACTGCTTTGCAGAGGACCGGGTTGATTTCCCAGCACCACATGGCGCTAAATGAAATTTTCTCAGTTCCGGGAATCCAAACACCTCTTTGACCTCCGCAGCATGCACACATGGGTGCACAACTACAATGCAGACGTAACATATGCATTAAAAAAAAAATAAGTAATAAAATTTTTTTAAAAATGCAATAAAAAAAGAAAATAAATATAAGAAAACCATGGAAATGCAAATTAGAATACCACTTACTATCAGATGGATTGGCAGAGATCGAAAAGGTGTCAGAGAAGGAAGGAAATGGGCATTTTCATATTTTACTAATAAATGTAATTTTATATTTTTTATAAGTCTAATACCTTTAATATCTGCATACTCTTTGGTATTTAACTTCAAATAATTATGTTATATTAGAACAAATATATAAAAAATTAAAAACCAAACCCTCACTCTGGACATAACTGGAAATATAAAATCTGCTCAAGCCAGGATTGGTGTCTTCACGCCTCTTCTAACTGCATTTGGGAGGCAGAGGGCGTGAATCGTTTGTTGAAAGTTCAAGGCCAGCCTGGTTTACAAGGTCAGGTCCAGGAAGCTGAGACTTACAGAGAGACTGTTCCAAAAAGACAAAAAAAAAAAAAAAAATCCAAAAAAAAATATCTGTCCAGGCTAGGTGTGGTGGTGCACACCTTCAGTCCCAGCACTAGGGACACAGAGGCAGGTGGATCTCTGTCAGATCAAGGCCAGCCTGGTCTACATAGTGAGTTCCAGGTCAGCTGGAGCCACTGTGAGACCCTGTCTCAAACAACCCCCCCCAACAAAAATCTGTCCAACAATAAGGACTTGGTCATTTGTTCATTTAAGTTTTAGCACTTCCAAACTAAAAATTCTAATTAAATCACTTCAGAAGTTTACATATTGTATAAACCTAGTTTTTTAAAACTATTCACATAGAAACATACCTGCACAGAAAAAACTCTCAAGTATACACCCCCAAAATGTTGGCAATAAGTATTTCTGCAAAAAACTAGTGGGATTTTTTGTGGGTTTTCTTTCTGTTTATCCATATTACCTAATTTTTCTACAGTGAGTTACACAAGGATAATAACACTTTCTCAAAAGGCAAAAGCAAAAACGAAGATAGGAAAATGTCATTGTAACACAACATAAAACATACCCATCTGTCACAATAATAATGTTAGGCAGATTTAATATCAAATAAATTATTAGATAACTTAGTATAATGTAGTACATTAGTAAACTCTCAATTTTAATTACTTTTAATAAGAATCTGTTGGGACAAGAAAAGCGTGCAGTTATTCAAGCGTTTTAGGAAAAAAACCTTCCAAATACAAACTTAGAACTAATCCTAGAGACAGTACTGAAAATCAGTAGTAAAAAGTTCAGTGTTTAAAGTTAAGAATCAGCTCAAATCCCTTTTCATCCCTTTTCTTTTTAATCTTACAAACCCTCACTCTCATGAGATAGCAATCACCATGAAAATAATAAAAGATAAAAGTCACTCCTAAGTTTAATAATTCAAATTAAGCTTCACTAATGAGAAAGTCTTTCCACTTCTACTATTCTCAATCATGTTAACTATTCCTTTCTGATTTGAACATTTTGAGGGATGAAACTTAGTCAATAATAAAAAAGGGGCTCTTAATTGATCCTAGGAATCCATGAAATTACAAGCTAATTTCATCTATCTCTGAGCATTAATTAAAATTTCTAGCCAAAGCCCTAGGAATTGTGTACAAAGCCTGATTCAATGACTTGCAATACAGCATTAGTAAATCTGCTCATTAGTACTAATCCATTCACTAATTTTCAATGAAGTTGAATAGCATAAAAATGAGTGATCATTTCTATCTGTACAGAAATATGAAAATTATTCTAAATGTACTCAATGTGGTAGTCAATGCCAGATATCGACTGAAAATTATCTGGTGACCCCTGCATACCTACAACAAAGTTTGTAAGACAGCTCACACAAAGTGACACTGATGCCTGCAGAACATGGTATGCTAAGAACTCTTCAAGCCTCTACTAGAAATATCTTTGATAAAAGCAATTTTTGTTGCACAAAAATATTTCCTGATATTGGGGGGGGGTCAAAGAACAATTTTGCATAAAGTGGTTTTTATATGTATGGTACTTATATAATGTAAAGATAAAATACCTAAACATATAGCATAATTGTGTGGACATTATGGAAAAGAATGGAGATCTTTGTTTTAGTAGCAACCCTAGTACCATTCATCTACTCATGTAGCAATTTTTTTTTTTTTTTTGTCTTTTCAAGACAGGGTCTCCCTGTAGCCCCAGCTGGCCTGGAACTTGCTCTGTAGACCAGGCTGGCCTTGAACTCACAAAAATCCACCTGCCTCTGCCTCCCAAGTGCTAGGATTAAAGGCGTGCACCACCATGTCTGGCAGCAATTAATTTTTAAGAAAAGAAAAAAAATTATTTGAACCTAGAAATATATACACAAGCAAAATCACTGCTTAATGAAGCATACACCCAGGAAGGAGGACAAATGTCACACTAAGTCAGCCCTTGTATCTCTCGAGATACTAAGATCTGTGGATGCTTGAGCCTCTTAGATAAAATGCTCAGTATACATATAGGTTTACATAAATCATCCTGTATCCTTTAATCATCTGCAAGCTACTTATAATATTTAGTGTTGATGCAAATGCTATGTACAGCTGTGTAGTTTAGAAAGTAATGACTAAGAAAAAAGTTTGACAGAGTTTGCTTTTTAATCTCACCCTATGAGTTACCAAAGGGTGTATTATCCACAGATATGGAAGGCTGCACTTCCATATATGACTGTAACTGCAAGTGTTGTAATGACAATGAATAGAAAGACAAAGTGCTACAGACAGAGCCTACGCTGGGAGCTAAGTGAAGCCAAGTAAGAAAGGGGAAAACAGTCCAGGCAGAGGCAGTCTGTGCAAAGGCCCTCAAGCTGGGAAGACCTTGCCCAATCTAGGAACTAAACCAGTCCAGGAGAGCTGAAGTACTGAGATTCTTTCTTAGGCACATATCAAGTATGAGATGTGTAAAGACATCCAAGTTAAGAGATAAACTGATAACTGCAGTAAGATGCTAGAGCTCAGAAGACGCCTAGACAGGCTTAGATTAGACTTAGCTTGATTTAGAGGCAGTATTCAACACACAGGAGCCAAAGCTTTTGTAGAGAAGGTGAGACTGAGTGGGGCATTGGATAACTCTTTCAAATCACACAAAACAAATTTAATTACTTGATTTTCAAATAAAACAAGTATTTTGGGGGGCTGGAGAGGTGACTCAGCCATTAAGAGCACTGGTTGCTACTGCAGAAGTCCCAGGTTCAATTCCTAGCACCCATATGGTAACTAACAACCATCCATAACTCCAGTTCCAGGGGATCTGACACCCTCATCTGCAACAGGCATTGCATAACATGGGTGCACTTACAAACAGGCATTACACTCATAATCAAAAAATAAAAATAAAAAATGTTTAAACTATTTTTGTAATATCATATTGTATTGTTTGCTTAAAATAAGGTAAAATAAGGGGCTGGAGAAATGGCTCAGAGGTTAAGAGCACTGACTGCTGTTGCACATGACCTGAGTTTGATTCCCAGCATCCACATGTTGGCTAACAACCATCTGTAACTCCAGTTCTAGGGGATCCAATGCCCTCTTCTGGCCTCCGCAGGCACTGCATAACATGGGTGCACATATATATTCAGGCATTACACTCATAAACATAAAATGAAAATAATAAATATTTTAAAAGAAAGGTAAAATAAAATGCATGCAGTTACTGGAGAAATGCCAAGACCTAAGAAAATTTACTTCTCTCAGTTAGTGTGAAGTATTATACACTAAAGTTTATTAGGCAGTGTACTTCCTTTAGTCCTTGTCAATGTCTTAGAAAAAGGATCTTTTTCATAACACAGAGCCTCTTCACAAGATACATCACTAAAAATGCTTTGAGTCCATAGTACTGCCAGCAACTGATGCTGCACACCAATCACAGATATTCTGAAGAGACCAACAAATCCCAGGGCATGTGACATCAGGAAGAAGAGACCAACCTTTTCTCTACACACCAACTTTCAGGACCGTCAAGATTTTCCTTAAAAGACCTACCCTACTCAGTCTCCAGTGCTTAGATAATATGTATTCACCATAAAGCAGTGGTCAGGTTATGGTTACAGAAAAGCTGAGCTACAATATTATACAAATTATATCCAAAAACCATGTTAATATAACATTCCTTAACACAAACTCACCTGATTTATTTGAAGCATGTTAGGACAATATTGATCAAATCGCTGTATCCCTCACGGCTCCAAAAACTGAAAAATTAAAATGAAGAAATAAAAGTTCAACTTAGCTGGTAACTTCAATGGCTACTGAATAATTTAAACACATGCTCTAGATCAAAATAAATAATAGTTAACCAGCCGGGAGTGGTGGTGCATGCCTTTAATCCCAGCATTTGGGACGCAGAGGCAGTCGGATCTCTATGAGTTCAAGGCCCACCTGGTCTACAGAGCAAGCTCCAGGCCAGCTGGGACTAAAGGGAGACCCTCTCAAAAAGACCAAATAATAATAATAATAATAATAATAATAGTCAGATTAACACAGAACGTAGTATGATAAAAATGTTCTGTGTTTGTGCTATCTAATCCAGTAGTAACATGTGCCACTACTTAAAATCTGTTCAGTACAACTAGGAAAGAAAATTTAATTTCCTGAATATTAATTTCAACTTCACTAAACACACAGGACTAGTGGCTACCATATTGGACAGTGCAGATTTAGACTGTTAAACCATGCCCCTTCTTATTCTAGAGTTCTAAGACAATCCAAGCAAAGGGAAGCTGGAAACAACTATGAAATCTTCAGATCGATATTTAATCTATACCCCACCCCACCACTTCAATCAGATTTCAAACAGCTTTGCTCCCATTCCCCCTAAGGAAGATGCAATATACAAAAGTACTCTCTTCGGTGTTGTAAGAAAATAATATGATATTATTATATATTAATACAAATGGATATCTTCTTTTATTATTATCAATATAAAAACAGTATGCACATAAAATTTGCTTTAAAAAAAATAGTAAGGGCTGGAGAGATGGCTCGGCAGTTAAGAGTACTTGTTGCTCTTGCAAAGGACCTGAGTTTGGTTCTCAGAACCGGTGAGACAGCTCACAATCACCTGTAACTCCACTTCCTGGAGATCCAGTTTCTGGCCTCCTTGGTACCTGCACTCACATCATATACCCACACACACAGTTATGCACACATAAACATAATTAAAAATATTTGGGGAGGTCAAGCATGGTGGTACATGCCTTTAATCCCAACACTTAGGAGGCAGAGACAAGTGGATCTCTGTGCGTTCAAGACCAACCAGAACTATACTTCCAGTTCAGCTAGTGCTACACAGTGAAACCCTGCCAATAATAATAATGATAATAATTTTAAATAGTACTATGATATACACATGGCTAAATAAATAGTACTATGATATACCACATTGCTAAATTTGGGTTTACTTCCCTTTAGGGCCCGACTTCCATACCTTGGCTCTATTTCTTTTCATGTGGTAAACCTCTTCTATACTTATCTTAAAAAGAGATGCCAAAAAGAAAAAAAAAAAAAAAAAAAAAGAGAGAGATGCCAAGCCAGGCGTGGTGGCACACACCTTTAATCCTAGTGCTTGGGAGGCAGAGGCAGGCGGATCTTTGTGAGTTCAAGGCCAGCCTAGCCTACAGAGCAAATTCTAGGACAGCTGGGGCTACAGGGAGACCCTGTTTCAAAAAGACCAAAAAAAAAAAAAAAGAGAGATGGAAATAGAACACTAATTTATAAATAAATGATGGCACCAGGCATGGTGGCACTTGCCTTTATTCCTAGCACTTGGGAGGCAGAGGCATTCGGATATGTGAGTTCAGGCCAGCCTGGTCCTACAGAGTGATTTCCGAGACAAAAAAAGCCTGGGGCTACGGGATACCCTGTCTCAAGAAAAAAAACAAAAAAAAAAAAAAAAAGATGATGCCAAGCCAGGCGTGGTGGCACACAGCTTTTAATCCTAGTGCTTGGGGAGGAAGAGGCAGCGAGATCTTTGTGAGTTCAAGGCCAGCCTAGTCTACAGAGAGAGTTCTAGGACAGCTGGGGCTACAGGGAGACCCTGTTTCAAAAAGACCAAAAAAAAAAAAAGGAGAGATGCCAAAGAAAGGAAATAGAACACTGATTTATAAATAAATGATGGTGCCAGGCATGGTGGCACATGCCTTTATTCCTAGCACTTGGGAGGCAGAGGCAGGCAGATCTTTGTGAGTTCAAGGCCAGCCTGGTCTACAGAGTGAATTCCAGGACAGCTGGGGCTACAGGGAGACCCTGTCTCAAATACATACACACATACATACATACATACATAAATAAATGGCTGTCATTAATGGAAAAATTCACATAAAATATAAATTGCATACAGGTGTCTCTCATTAAAAAAAAAATTAGCCTTCCAGACTATAAGGCATACAGGTTAAATCCCATAACTTAGATACAAATTTTTGTTATAAAGTTTTTCCTCAGAAGCAAAGGTGCATACATTCACAGACACACAAATATCTGGCTACCACTTTCCATCTCAAGATGGAAGCTTGAGGGGTTAATTCAAATTTACTTTGAGGGGCTGGAGAGGTAGCTCTACGGTTAAGGAGATGGCTCTGCAGTTAAGAGCACTGGCTGCTCTTGCACAAGACCCAGGTTCAAGTTCCACCACACACATGGTGGCCAACACCATCTGTAACTCTAGTTTCAAGGGAATTCAATTCCCTCTCCTATTGTCTTTGGGTATTGCATGACATAGGTACATACATGCAGGCAATACATTCATACACATATAATAAAAAAATAATATTTTTAGAAACAATGACTTTGGGACTGCCCAGTGGGTAAGAGTGCTTCCACACAAACATGACTGTCTTAGTTCAGTGCCTCAGCACCTACTGTAAAAAGCTGGGCACAGCCATGCGCACCTGTAACCAGAGCTTCAGGGGAGAAGAGACAGAAAATGGCTGAGGATCACAGCCAGCCTAGCAAAAATTAGCAAGCTCCAAGAGAGGTGACGGACCCTGTCTCAAGAGTATAAGGCAGAAAGTGATACAGCAAGACAATCAATATCATCTTCTGCCCCCCCCCGCACACACTACACACAATTACTTTCAATTTTTAAATATTTCTTATATTTCTTATAAGTGTTCTCAGTATCTGTATTTTTACTTCTTTTCTACCTGTCTTTAACAATTACTAAGGGAATGAGATGCTACTCAAAGAGCCTGGCTACTGATCACTTTAAGTTTTGGTCAGATAACCTTCCTTGCAAGCCTTAGTAAAATTATTGTATCTTTGAGTCCTTTTTGCTTTTTGAATCTTTAAAAAGAAAAAGTGGCAAGCACTTTTTCTTTTTATCTAACAAATAAGAGACAACAGGCAACTTTTAAGATTATAACTTTTAAGGTTATAAAAGTCATAGCTGTCACCAATGTCTTGATCATCTAAGCTAAAGATAGACACCATATTCTTGGTCGCTCTTGGACAAAGTAACAGAAGCCTCTGTCCAGCAGCCAGCAAAGACCAAGGCCTTCAGTCCAACAGTCCCAAGGCACTGCATCCTGTAAGAGCCATATTGAAAAAGTAGGGAATGCCGGGCGTGGTGGCGCACGCCTTTAATCCTAGCACTCAGGAGGCAGAGGCAGGTGGATCTACGTGAGTTCAAGGCCAGCCTGGTCTACAGAGTGAGCTCCAGGCCAGCTGGGACTAAAGGGGGGCTCTGTCTCGAAAAGACCAAAAAAAAAAAAAAATAAGAAAAAGAAAAAGTGGGGAACATCTTCCACCAGAGTTTCAGATGTGACAGCAACCCCAACTAAAAGTCTGCTGGCAGTTCAGACATAAAAGACCAGAGACCACAAGGAGCTAACCCGAAGAAACTGTGATAAGATGCTTGCTTACTGCTTTAAGGTCTGAGATAAATATTATGCAACAATAAATAAAACACAGCACCAATCCACCTCTAAAATTCAACATTCCTTTGGTGCTTTAGGGATTAGCCTAAGTAAGTTCCCTGTTCAATATGAGCAAATGGGTAACATTAGGGTTTGAAAGTGTTAAGTCTAGGAGCTGGAGAGATGGCTCAGTACTTAAGAGCACTGGTTGTTCTTGCAGAGGACCTAGGTTCAATTCCCAGCACCCACATGTCAGCTAACAAGTGTAACTGCTGTTCCAGGGGAATCCAATGCCCTCTTTCTGACCTCTGCCAGGACTGCACAACACAAGTACACTTACGCACATACAGGCAATATACTCATACACATAAAAATAAATACTTCTAAAATTAAAAAGAAAGTGTTAAGTCTAAAACTTAAACCTTTACATTTTTAATTCAAAAGCTAATAAAAAGTGCAATATTACAGATACTTGTAACTGGTCAAAAAGCTGAGAATAGTGAGTGCTGGGTGCTCAGTCCTAATGAGACACCTACATCAACCCATACAAGGCTCAGGAAACCCTGCAGAAGAGGAGGCAGAGAGAATGTAAGAGCTGGAGGATGGGGAGGAGAGCTGTGAGGTGCCATCTTCTGGACAGGACATGGCTGTTGCACTCATGAGCTCATAGCAGCTGTGGTGGTTACCTACACAAAATCTCCATAAGACCAAGCTAGTAAATAATTCCAGCATGGATCAGGGAGGGCCTCTTGAGAAGAGCTGTTGGAAACTGATGGCTGTTGGAGCTGAAAGAGACACTGATGTAGGTTGGCTACTTGAAAGCTGCCCATGTTCACGCAGGCAACATTAGTTGTACTCAGTGGGTTATTAATGAAAACTAATAAAAAATAAGACATGAAAGTGGTAGGAGCAGGTGTTAGGAGGGTCTAGGGAAGTGGGAATGGGGGATTTGGGAATGCATATGATCAAGATACATTGTACATGTGCATGAAATTTTCAAAGTTTAAACTTAAAATTTTTTTTATTAAAATTTCTTATTTTTTATTTATTTTTGTATGTGTATGAGTGTACTGTCTGAATGTAGATTTGTGCACCCGTGTCGAGCAATGCCGAGGAGGTCAGAAGAGGTCTCAGATTCTCCTGGAACTGGAGTTCTCCTGGAATTGGAGTTACAGACGGTTCTTAGCCGCCATGTGGGTGCTGGGGATCGAACCAGGGTCCTCTGCAAGAGCAGTCGGCGCTCTTAACCACTAGGCTATCTCTCCAGCCCCCGAAACTTAAAATATTTTTAACATACCATTAGTCAAATGGTCTTAAAGTACACAACATGTAACTAACAGCAAAAACACAATCACTTCTCTTTTTAATTGAAAACAACTCATCTGAAGGACAAAATTATAAGTAAACCACTAAAACCATCTTACTGACTTAGAGCACTTGATTTCCTAAAATTTTGCACTTGATAAGCACTTAACAACTCTGAGACATACTGTTTTTTATTTACTACGACTCTATAAATTAAAAATATTTACCTTTCTGGATGTGGTGGTACACTTCTTTAATTCCAGCACTGAGGAGGCAGAGGTAGGAGTTCCAGGCCAGTCTGGTCTACATAAGGAATTCCAGGCCAGCCAGGACTATACAGTGAGACCCTGTCTCAACAACAACAACAAAAAAAACTTGTTAAAAATACTTATCAAGGGTTAGAAAGATAGTTCAGCAGTTAAGAGCACTAGCTGCTCTTACAGAGGCCCTAGGTTTGATTCCCAGCACCCAAATGGCAGCTAACAACCATCCAGAACTCCAGTTTCAGGAGAATACAACATCCTCTTCTGACCTCCGCAGTTACTGCATGACACAGGTGCACTTACACACATCTAGGCAATAACTCATGCACATAAAATAAAAATCAATTATTTTTTTAAATTTATACACAGACCTGTATGTATTTCTCCAATACCAGAGTTTGGCAACACAAGTGACTTCAAGAAATAGGCACAGTAAGATAATGGGTACTGCCAGGCACGGTGGCACACACCTGTAATCCCAGCACTCAGGAGGCAGAGGCAGGCGGATCTCTGGGAGTTCAAGGCCAGCCTGGTCTACATAGAGTGTTTCAGGACAGCTGGGGCTGCAGGAAGACCCTGTCTCAAAAAGACCCTCCCCCCCAAAAAAAGATACTGGGTACTTATGTTTTATATATACACATATATGTATGTATGTATATATATATATATATATATATATATACACACACACACACACACACACACACACACACACACACACTTTAAGGGTCCCTTCCAATTATAAAATGACCTATATAAACTTAAACTACTATGTGCATAATAACACTCTATAACCAGATACCATTCTAAAACTATTCTGTTTCCAAGAAGCAAGCTACACTAGATTTACAACAATATAAAAATTATTATTTGTGCTGGGCATGATAGTGCATGCCTTTAATTCTGGTACTTGGGAGGCATAGGCAGGCATATCACTGTGATTTCAAGGCTAGCCTGGTCTATATAAGGAGTTCCAGGCCAGCTGGGGCTACCAGGAAACCTTGTCTCAAAAAGGCCAAAAAAAATATTTATTTATAACTATACCATGGACAATTCAGAATTCCAAGATGGCATGTTTCTTTAAAACTTCATTTCTGGGCTGGAGAGATGGCCTAGCGGTTAAGAGCACCGATCGCTCTTGCAGAGGACCCGGGTTCGATCCCCGGCACCCACATGGCGGGTGAGAACCGTCTGAAACTCCAATTCCAGGAGAACTCCAGTTCCAGGGGAATCCGACACCCTCTTCTGACCTCCGCGGCATTGCACATCACGGGTGCATAGACCTACATGCAGACAGTACACTCATACACATACAGAAATAAATAAAATTTAAAAAAATTAAAAAAAAAAATTCATTTCTTCTTTAAAGATATGCCCAAACTAGTGTCCCGTTTTCAACCATTTGATAAAACAAAACATAACAAAAGATTGAAACTTAGTACTTTTATTCACATTTCTCCAAAATGCCCTACAGTGATATCTGTTCAGGCAAATGAAGACATACAGTTCCAGACTCCAGGCCACCGAAAGAAAATGGAGAGGGTGCTACAAACTGGGGAAGACTCACAGCTCATGAGGAATGAAAGGCCAATCTGTTTCTGCTGACATAACATACTACTTTTTATTGTGAATTACATTTTTTCATGGTAAATTAAAAGCTATACCAGTTAAATGTAGAAGGGCATGGTGGTACACACCTTAAGGCAGGTGGATCTCTGTGAGTTCAAGGCCAGTTTGGTGTACACAGTGAGTTCCAGGCCAGCTGAGGCTACAAGGAAACCCTTGAGATAGGGGTCTCAAAAAGACAAAAAAAAAAAAAGGTAAGTGTGTATATAATCCTCATAAACTTTTTGTATCAGTACCTGTCCACAATTGGTAGGTTTCTCCAACCTAACTGCCCTATTTAAAGATGTGCAAGCAAAAACACTATCTTCATTCACAAACTGCACAGACTTGCATGCAGACAGTACATTCATACACATACAGAAATAAATAATAATAATAAATAAATTAAAAAAAAAGAACATGTACATGTGTGCTAAAATCCATTCAGGACTCCTGTAAAAAAAAAAAAAACTATACAAAACTAATTCAAAGCTTCTTACTCTAAAAATTTTGTAGAATTCATCCTTTAAAAAGTTTTTTGAGGCGATATGGCTCAGAAGTTAAGCACACTTGCTGCTTGTTTTTAACTTATTTATTTTTATTTTATGTGTATGAGGGTTTTGCCTGCAACTATGTAAGTACAGCCATGCCATGTCATGCCACGCCATGCCATGCCATGTCATGCCTGCAGAAGTCAGAAGAGGGCCCCTGCAACTGGAGTTACTCAGAGTTTTAAGTGGTCAATGTAGATGCTAGGAAGCAAACCCTGGTCCTCTGCAAGAAGAGCCAATGCTCCTAACCACTCAGTCATCTCTCCAGACCTTACTGATCAGTTTCAAGCACCTACATGGTAGCTTACAACCACCTGTAACTCTAGTTCTAGGAGACCCAACACCCTCTTCTGACCTCAGTAGGCACTGCATGTACATGGTACAAACATACATTTAAGCAAAACACTCATACACATAAAATAATCAAAAAAACTTTTTAAAAATTTAAAATGTGGGCTGGAGAGATGGCCTAGCGGTTAAGAGCACTGACTTCTTTTGCAGGGGACCTGGGTTCGATCTCCAGCACCCACATGGCGGCTGAGAACCGTCTTTAATTCCAGTTCCAGGGGAATCCGATGCCCTCTTCTGACCTCGAGGCATTGCACAACACAGGTGCACAGACCTGCATGCAGACAGTACATTCATACACATACAAAACAAAAAATTTTTAATGTTTTTGAATGTCATTTTCATTTTTAAGAAGATACAAAAAAAACTGCTGTTAAGAAAAATTAAATTATAAATTTTAGGATTTCCTAAAAGCCACTGAAAGATTCTAAGCATACAGAAGTTTCACTCAACTAGCTACGCCATACCACCAGCCAAGAAAAGGGACACCAACATTTACCAAACACCAATTTTATGACAGGTGCCATATTTTGTCAATTCTGTACTCGTTTAGCCCTCATTAGCTTGAGATGTAGGTTCATATTTCTAGAGGATGGGCTATCTGCCCAGTTCAGACAGATCCAAAGTCCTCTTCTCCTCACTAAATACTAAATTATGGAAGATCTACTTCTTCAAATGTTTCCTGTGCCAAACTAAAAGACTTGGCTGGGCATGGAAGCACAAGCCAGTCATCCCAGCACTTAGGAGGAGGAGGAAGGAAAATCAGTTCAAGATTATCCTTGCTACATAGCAAGCTCAAGGCCAACATGGGGTATGTATCTCAAAAGAAATATAAAGAACAAAATAACCAAAAAGAAAAGGTCAAGGGCTTAATGTCTAGGACAACAAAATGGCAAAGCAGCTATAAGAAACTTTGGGGAGGAAGCTTTAGAGATGGCTCAGCAGTTACAGGCACTGGCTGCTCTTATAGGACCCAGGTTCAGTTCTCAGCACCCACATAGCAGCTCACAACCATCAGTAACTCCAAATCCAGAGGGACCAACGCCCTCCTCTGGCCTCTGCAGGCACTGCATACACATCATGCATTTATATACATGCAAGCAAAACACTCATACATAAAATAAAAATAAAAAGAACTTTGGGGAGTTATTCAAATTCAACCAATGACATAAATATAAATTATAATTATTAGATAATAGCAGTCCTCTAATATCTTCTGGAACACCCATGAGCAAAAATTTCTATGTATGATTTATGCAGCACCTATCTCTATACAGTCTAGTATTAACAGGTAATTCAACTTATATTGATAATTAATATTATCAGGAGACTATTTTTCTCTCCATACATATAAATGATCAGACACTGTGTACTTACAGTACAAAAGAAAAGGAGGGGAGACTAAGGCAAGAAGACAGGGAGCTTAAGAATAGCATAGGCTAAAGAGCAACATCCTATCCCCAAAAGAATTTTTAATTAAAAACAGAGCAGCTGGAAAGATGGTTATCAGTTAAGAGCACTGGCTGCTCTTACAGAAGACCCAGGCTTGATTACCAGCACCCACATGGCAGCTAACTAACAAACATCTGTAACTCCAGTTCCAGAGCATCAGATACCCTCTTCTGGTTTTTGTTTTTTGGTCTTTTTGAGACAAGAGTCTCCCTGTAGCCCCAGCTGGCCTGGAACAAGATGTAGATCTGGCTGGCCTTGAACTCACAGAGATCTGCCTGCCTCTGCCTCTCAAGTGCTAGGATTAAAAGTGTGAGCCACTACACCTAGCACAAAATATTTTTTTAAATCTGTATTATTTATTTCAAAACAAAACAGAGCATATATTTTTGGTTGTTTACATTTTGAAAGAGAAGAAAGTTGTGGCTTAGAATTAACACCAACAACAAACAAAACAATAAATTTAAAAAGTTCATATGTTACCTTCAGAGCAAAAGTAAAAAATCAGAGTTAAGGCAATTTTTCACCTGAAGTATTGGGTTCTTTTTTTTTTTTTAATGTAGTTTAAGGAAGAGATTTATTCATTCTCATAAATCTCAGAGACATGACTCTCAAACTATGTCCTTAGTGACATCAGAGGATGCAGTCTTGTTTTTACTAAAAAGAATACCCAGCTTGACTTACATATAAGGGTTTGGTGCTAGGATCCACAAATGAGGGACACCATACATGGAAGAGAGAGAGGCGGAGTTGGGCTAGGGATATAGCTCAGTGGTAGAGTACTTTCTCAAAATGTGGGAGGAGCTGGGTTCAAAAACTAAGAACACTAAGGAGGTTAGAGGTACAAAGAAAAATAGTCCAGTATTTTGACCAACTTCTTAGTCTAGGACCTAAACGGGAAATCCTTCCAGCCTCACTTTTTCTGTCGACTATATTTTTAATATATTTTAATTATATTTCGTTATTGGGGGGTGTGCATGGGCCACGGTGCAAGCGTGGAGGTCAGATGGCAACCTTTGAGACCTTGATCCCAGGGAACACATGGTGTAAGGGGAGAACTAGCTCTAACTAGGCAGTATATGCCGTCCTTGAGCTCCCATTCCTATTCCACCAAGCCTGATGACCTGAAATCCCCAGGACCCACAGGGTGGGAGTACAGAGCCCATTCAGACAAACTGTCTTCTGACCTCCACAAAGCACCATGGTACGGGCTACCAGCTGAGCCATCAAGACAACCTACTATCTTATTTTCATGTTTCTGCTGAAAAGCAGATCACACCATTCTTTCCTAGAACTTCATTCCACACAAGCCAAATAAGGTAAAATATAAAATTCCATGTAGATGGGCTGGAGAGATGGCCTAGCAGTTAAGAGCTCCGACTGCTCTTGCAGAGGCCCCGGGTTCGATCCCCAGCACCCACATGGCGGTTGAGAACCGTCTTTAATTCCAGTTCCAGGGGAATCCGACGTCCTCTTCTGACCTCCAAGGCATTGCACAACACGGGTGCACCAACCTACATGCAGACAGTACATTCACACACATAAAAAAAAAAATTCCATGTAGATATAGAAGCTGTGGCATGCCTATTTTGCCCATAAATAATACAGGAAGGAAAAAATACTGTATATAACAGAAAGTAAATGGCATACAAATTCCATATACTGCCATGCAGTGAGATGATGCAAAGGTGACAAGAGCTGAGACTTGGCAAGACAAATCAGGTAGTTCAGCATCACTTGCTTCACACATTTAATACAAACCTGCTGCAAAATGAAGCAAATCCACAATCAATTAATATGTGACATCTTGGGTTTGCAGGAAATGGAGACAAACTGAACAATGAAAAACTTGCTATATTACAAAGCAATGTAGCAGAGTGAGTCTCCTTTTTTTTTCTGTTAACATTTTTCCACTATAGTTCAAGTCATGATGGAATTTTTGAATCACCTTAAGAGAGAGGATGGAACCAGGCTTGATGGTGCACACCTTTAATCTCAGCACACGGGAGGCAGAGGCAGGCGGATCTCTGTGAGACTGAGGTCAACCTGGTCTCTATAGTAAGTTCTAGACTAGCTGGAGCTACAGGGAGAATGTCTCAAAAAAAAAAAATTTTTTTTAAAGGATGGGGAAGAAACATCCTACTGAAGAATTTTACAAGGTTACTATCTTCCTTCCTGCCCATCAGTTTTGATTTCAAGCATTTGCCTTCCTAAAAACTTGTTCAATGCAAGTTCACCAAAATTGTGAGATCAAGCACTCATTAATGAAGATTTCCAGTTACTGAAATTCATTTAAAGGATCCGATCCTTTTTGCAGGATGCATCCACTTTAAAATTCTTTAGTCAATTGGCTGGTCTACTCTCATAGGATGGTCCCTCTCCACCCAAGTAGTCTTCTACCCTTCTGAAAGGTGGGGTGGGAGAACATCACTGGAAATATGGTCCCACCAAAAAAAAAAAAATATGCTCTCAATGCAAAATTTTGCACAGACACAAATATGACTTCTCGTGGAATTATTAATAATGGCCGGATTTCCAGAACTGCCCCCTCCCAACTTGGGCCATTATCCCCGCCCCTAACCATAGGGGCTCCCGCCTTCAGGGTCGCCTCAATCGCCTCTGCGGAATCCCCCCTTCCTCCTTAATGATTCCCCGCTCGCCCGAGGCAGAGGACTGGGTCCCTGCCTTCACACAGTGGATTCTGCCATTGAGCTTTTGTCTCTCGCCCAACTCCTTTCGCCCCGGCAAGGTCACGACTGCCAACTACCCCTTTAAGCCGAGCCATCACAGCAGTAGTTCGTAAGAGCCACGGCAGAACTTGCCTGTCATAGGATATATTTTGTCCCCTGGGCCCCACCTACCTTCCCCATTACGGCGAGTTACGTCTTCACCACTTGCCCATTATACAGTAATAGCCACCGCCGCCAGCCCCGGGCAGTCCCCGTGGACCCTCCCGGGCCTCGCAGCCTCCCAGCCCCGCCGCCCTGCAGGCCCCCGCGGCCTCTCCGCCAGGCCCACCCCGTCATGCTCGCAGGGGTCCCCATACTGCCCGCTCCTCCCACACGGCCCTGTGCAGCCCACACCACCCCCCCAACGCCCGCCGCACACGCCCCCCCCCACTCCGGTTCCCCTCCCCCCCGGCCGCCGGCCGGCGAGGATGGCGCGGGGAAGCAGGCCGCGAGGGGCCGCTCTGCGGCTCCCCAGCGCCCTCTGCCTCAGCCGGCCACGGGGCGGAAGTCGGGCCTCCCGGGTGCCCCCCGCCTGGGGACTCACCTTCTGGCCGCGGACGCTCAGCAGACGGCTCCCACATTGGCAAGCGCTCCGGAGGACTGACCCCGCTCGGCCGCCGCCGGCTCCCACCCCTCGGCTCCCGCCCCCCGCCTCCGCCCGCCTCCCCGCGCTCCCGCCGCGCCCTCCCGGGCCCGCGCCGCGCGCCCCCGCCTGCGCCGCCGCTCCCGCGCCCCGGCACGCCAGGCCGCGCGCCCGCGCCGGCCCTCCCTCCACCCCGCCCCGCGCCCGCCTCCCGCCCGACTGAGCGGCCATTGTTCGCTGCACCGCCCCTGCCCCCTGGCGGCTGCCCGGCCCCCCGCAGCCCAGGGCTCTGCGGGGCTGCAGCGGAGGACCCCGCCTCGGGGCCCAGCCGTGCGGCCGGCCTAGGGAGCAGCGGCAGGCGAGCGCGGGAAGCGTCCGGTCTGCGGCCCGGGTCCCGCGAGCGCCTGCCGCCCCCGCGGTGTGAAGGCCGCCCGCAGCCGCGGCGTCCGCACCTGCCCGCGCAGCCTCTCCCGCGCCCACCGACCCTCGGCCCTGCTCCGGCCTGTTCCTGGATGCCCTGCGCCTACCTTCCCAAGGCTCTCTGGTTACCCGCCTCTGTGGTGCTGGGGACCCGCGACCATCCCGCGTGGGCTCGGCTGCGGTGCAGCGCACGCTTCGGCGGATCCTGCACCTTTCCAGGATGGAGGAGGGAGCAGGGGAGGAGGCTGGCTCTCTGTCTCACCCAGAACACTAGTGAGCCCTCATCACCTACTCCTCTGCGTTGGCGGGGCGCCCAAGCATCATTCTCCAAAAAATCCTATGCGGTCATGTGAAGAAAAAAATCCTTAGAACTAAAAATGAGGATCATCTTAAAACAATGTCCTAGGTTCTTTGAAGTAAGTGCCAGAAAAGTCAAATTACTTCTTCATTAGTCCTGGTTTTGATGTGGGTTATGTCTGTATGGCCAGAGAACTTCAACCCAGATTAGACCAATGAAACTCAGCCCTTTAGTAAATGGCATCAAAATAATATAATAGAAGTCTAGAAATAGAACGATTAGCGTGTTCTTACAGTTACCCACTGGCATTATTCTTCCCAAGGTTCACTTACCTGCCCAGGAAATGCCTTTGAGGCCTGTGACTTCAGTCGTTTGTTTAAAAGCAAGTCTACAAATGAGGAGATATATTGTGGGCGTGTTACCTTACCCATTCGGTTTTTTGCTTTTTTTAGAAACTAAATGTGACGGTATGTGTATAAAGTACCTATGAAGCACTCTAAATAGCATGGCATGCGGCAGCTCTCAAATGGTAGACTGTGGGCTGCCACTTCATTTGTCTCCTAGAGATGTTTCTAATGCTCCTTTCTCCCTTTCACCTCTGCCAGTTTCCTCAAATTTAATTTGTAAATTTCTTCCTAAATGGCACCACTCCTTGATTAATGACTTCTAGCTGCTTAGGCATTATTCCGATTTTCAGTGGTTCAATTGACTACAGGCCCTTCACACCAGGGGACAAGCTTCCCACTTCCGTTCCTTCCCAGGAGCCATTCCCTGCCCTTAGGATCTATCCTCCCTTCACCATTTGAACACATCACTAAAATCATTCAGAAATCGCCTCTCTTCTAACTCCTTTGAGCAGATGGTGCTCTTCTCTTGATGCCCTATTCTCTGACACTGCAAGTGTATTACATTGTTTTCTAGCCTGTCTTCTCCTGCCAAATAGCACATTGTTGAGGGGCAGGCTGTATCTCTTTCATCTCTGTACTCTGTGCATTTGAATGGACATGAGCAGGTGAATGGACAGTAAATGCTTTTGGAATAAACTGATGTGCTCATACTTTCAGAAATGACACTAAAGAGGTCAGAAATTTTTATTACCTTTGATTTACATCATTAAATTGAAAACTTTACCTTTGCTGTAACTTTTTCTTATACAGTTATAAGGTATTTGTCTTTTTTTTTGTTTGCGACAGGGTCTCCCTTTAGTCCCAGCTGGCATGGAACTCACTATGTAGACCAGGCACGCCTTGAACTCACAGAGAGCTGCCTGCCTCTGCCTCCCTGAGTGCTAGAATTAAAGGCATGTGTCAGCACATGCCTTTATTTTATGTGTATGAGTGTTATTTCTGCATGTGTGTAAGTGCACCATGTCATGCATTGCCCACAAAAGTCAGAAGAGGACGTCCCAGATCCCCTCAAACTGGGATGGTTGTTAACTGCCATGTGGGTGCTGGGATTCAAACCCAGATCTTCTGAAAGAACAGCCAGTGCTGTTCTCTCCAGCCCCAAAACTTATAAGGGTTTTTTTGGTTTTTGGTTTTGGTCTTTGAGACAGGGTCTCCCTTAGTCCCAGCTGGCCTGGAGCTCACTATGTAAACCAGGCTGGCCTTGAACTCATAGAGATCCTCCTGCCTCTGCCTCCCAAGTGCTGGGATTAAAGGTGTGTGCCACCACGCCTGCAAAAGTTGTAAGTTTTAAACCCCAGATAGAATGGGGTAGGCTTTTTTTTTTTCCGAGTCATCAGAAAGATTATTTTTAGCCTTAATCAGTGCTTTCATTTTTTCATTTTTATTTTATGTGTGTGTTTGTTGGCATGTATATAAGTACACCGTGTGCATGCAATACCTGTAGAGGCCAGAAAACAGATCCCCTGGAACTGTAATTATAGAAGATTATTAGCTGCCATGTGGTACAGGGAACTGAACCCACATCCTCTGCAAGCGCAAGAAGTGCTCTTAACTGATGAGCCATCTCCCTAGCCCCTGAACCAGCATTTTCAACTGCTCAAAACAAATAGGGGTCAAAATATGACATTATCTGAGTGATACAGAAGTCACAAAATCTGTAGCCATTATAGTATTTATTTTAATAAAAGTATTTAATAACTTTATTTTTATTCAATTTTTGTGATTTTCATATAATATAGTCTGATGGTATTTAGATCCTCCCCCCTTTCCATACCTCCCTCCTCTACCTCCCACCCACCACCCAATTTAATATATTCATATATATATGGTCCATAGAGTCTGATTTGCGCCCCCAAATGTCCTTCAGTGTGAGTCTGTCCACTAGAGTCCCATCCCTGTAAGACACTGTCTCTCCACCTCCCAGCAGCCATAGTTGGGTTCCTTAAGTTGGGTTGGAATCTCTTTTTATTTTATTTTTTTGGAATCTCTTTTTCAAAATACAATTTACTAATTATTTTATTTTATGTGTATGAGTGTATTGCCTATATGCTTGTAAGTGTACCTGTGTCCTGCAATGCCTAGGGTGGTCAGAAGTTGTCAAATCCCCTGGAACTGGAGTTACAATTGTTAATCACCATGTGGGTGCTTGGAATTAAACCTAGGTCCTCTGCAAGAGTAGCCAGAGTTCTTAACCGCTGAACTATCATCTGTCCAGCCCTGGGGGACGGACACACGGCTGGCAGGCTGGAGCAGATGATGAATCCTCATGTGTGAAGCTGAGAGGGAAGAAACCCCAGGGTGCAGCTCAGCTAGCTTCCTCCTCCCCTTTATTTTGTAATTGATTATTATTATTTCTCTTTTGTCTTTTTGAGGCAGGGTCTCCCTGTAGCCCCAGCTGACCTGGAACTTGCTCGACCTTGAATTCACAGTGATCTGCTTGCTTCTGTCTCCCAAGTACTGGTATTATTTTCACTTTATGTGTATGAGTGTATTGCCTGCATATTGTAAGTCCATTCATGTTGTGCAATACCTAGTGAGGCCAGAGGAGGATGTTAGCCACCAGGTGGGTGCTAGGAATTGAATTCAGGTCTTCTGCAAGAGCAGCCAGTGCTCTTAACTCCTGAGCCAGCTCTCTGTACCCCCCACCTTCCCCCTTTTTATTCTATCCAGGACCCCAGTGTATGAAGGTGGTGCCACCCACATTTCAGGACAGGTCTTCCCTCTCAGTTAAATCTCTAGAGAAATAACTTCACAGACATACCCAGAGGTGTGTCACCTAGGTGATGCAAAATCCAATCATGTCAACAACTAAAATTAATCATTACAAGCATTAAAGAATCCCTCTAGTCCCCAGAAAATGCTTTTTTATTGTATTTATTATTTTTATTTTGCAAGTGTTTTGCCTGCATCTATATAAGTACACAACACTCAACCAGTACCCATGGATGCCAGTAGAGGGTGTCAGATCCCCCTGAAACTGGAGTTATGGGGGTGGTTGTTGGCCACATGTGGTGCTATTAACTAAATCCAGGTCCTCTGGAAGAACAGCCAGTGGTCTTCACTGCTGAACCATCTGTCCAGTTCCCAGGTAACGCTTCTTAAACAAGTTCAATTCCTTCTTCATACACTTGTTTGTCTGTCTGTCTGTCTGTCTGTTTTGAGACAGGGTTTCCCTGTAGGCCAAAGTGGCCTAGAACTTACTATGTTGACCAGGCTGGCCTCAATCCTGCCTCTGCCTCCTGAGTGGTGGGATTAAAGTTGTACACCACCACTCCCCACCTTTAAATACTTTTTTTTAATGCTTTTTAATTGTGACTATTTGACAGGTATTATCTTAGTAATCACCTCTCCCTCTTTCCTTTCCTTATTGACCCTATACCCCAAAAGCCTCCTTAGCTTTATAAGACATTCTTTCTCACTGCCCACTTATAAAGAAGGACAAACGAGGCTGGAGAGATGGCTCAGTGGTTAAGAGCACCGACTGCTCTTGCAGAGGACCCGGGTTCGATTCCCAGCACCCACATGGTGGCTAAGAACTATCTTTGACTCCAGTTCTAGTGGAATCCAACACCCTCTTCTGACCTCCGTAGCATTGCAGGACACAGGTGCACCAACCTACATACAGACAGTACATTCACACACATAAAAAAAAAAAAGAATAGGGGCTAGAGAGATGGCTTAGCGGTTAAGAGCGCCAACTGCTCTTGCAGAGGACCTGGGTTCGATCCCCAGCACCCACATGGGGCTGAAAACCATCTGTAACTCTAGTTCCAGGGGAATCCAGTATCTCTTCTGACCTCCACGGCATTGCATGACACAGGTGCACAGACCTACATGCAGACAGTACATTCATACACATAAAAAATAAATAAAATTTTAAAAAATTTTAAAGTGAGGTCCTGTGTCAGGGCTCAGGAGCAGCCTGCCACTGCTCCAGGCAGGTACTGGGGCATGGGCTAAGTCAGGAATATCCCCCCCACACTGGAATTGAGGAGAGAGTATCCAGTGGATTAGGAGAACCTTCAAAACAGGAAAGGAAGAGTGACTTAGACTTCCAATATCCAATATATAAACAAAAGTGAAAGCCTGAAACCTAGACAAGTCAACACTCCATAAACGGGGGGGGGGGGGATCAGAAGGAGGCAAGCAACATAAAGAAGCTCTCAAGCCTTCAACACATGAAAAGGCATTGAGATTTGAATCACAAAAAGGGAAACCCATCTGCCAGTGGACACGACAAAGGGACAACATGGGAAAGGTGCAAGATCATTCTGCACCAAGCTCTCGCAGCCCCCCAGTAGGTAGATAGCTACAGTGGTCCCCCTGGATGTGGACCCCCGAAGCAAGGACCTTAGAAGAATAATTGCAGACCTATGCAGAGAAATTAAGAACCTAAAGAAGAATTCAGAGAACTAAAGAGAAAGAGGAAGAGATCGAAAAACTCAAAAAGGACCCCTAGAGGGATACAATGAAAAACTTCGAAAAGAACAAAAGGAAGGGATTGACCAACTCCAGAAAGAACTAGACGACGAGAAAAAAAAAAACCAAACAACTTAAGGAGGTAGAAAGGTTAAGAAAACACTGGAAAAAGGAAGCCAACAATGAAGTAAGGAGCAACCAAGAAGAGATTGAGAAAAACTCAAAAGGAAAATGGCTATATTAAAGAAATCACAGGATTGAAATGAAAAAGGACCCCCCTCTTCCCTCTAACGAACACTCACTACAATCAGAGAAAAGGCAAAGGAAAAGGCAAAAGCCTTTTTCAGAAATAGAAGGAGGGGAAGCAGAACAAAGAATATTAGATTTGGAAGATAACACAGAGCAAACTAAAAAACTCAAGATTATGAAAATTTAAAATTACGCAAAAGTGGAACAAAAAACCAGGAAATAGGGGACACTATGAAAAGATCACACCTCCACCTCCATAGGACTAGAGGAAGGAGAAAGAATTCTCAAGAGAATGGTCTGGATCAGATCTTCAACAGCTAAAGATGAAAACTTCCCCAAGCTAAAACTAGACAAACCCATTCAAATAAAATAAGCACATAGGACTCCAACTCAGACAAATAGAAAAAGAAGACAAAACTCCCCATGCCATATCCTAGTCAAAAATGCTAGATGCCCCAAAACAAAGATAAAATTCTGAAGCCACGAAAAAGAAAAAAAGTCAATACAAAAGGGAAAAATCATCAGAATTTACAAACTGCCTTCTCGGCCCCAAAACTATGAAAGCAAGAAAAGAACTGGAGAAAGCATTCCCCAGTTTTAAAGGACTATGGATGCCAACCCAGAATGCTTTAAAACCCAGCAAAATGTCAATTACATTTGAAGCGGAGGAGAAAAATCTTTCCAGACATAAACAATGTGATAGAATACATGTCCAGAAAGACAACCCAACTCCTCCAGAAACTACTTGAAGCAATTCAAGTGCAAGAAGAGAGGAGCAACTATCCTCAAGCACCTAGGAAAAGAACCTAATAAAAATATAACCGTAGGAGTAGAATCAGAGACTTAAAAGTCCAAATGGATTAAGAAGGTGAAAGGAACCAACATCCCTCTTCAATTATAACCTTAATATCAATGGATGACCACCAATCAAAAAGCATAGACTGGGAGCGAATGGATTAGAAACAAAACATCCATTAATTCTGTGGCTACAAGGAAACCCCATCTCAATTTCAAGGATCAGCACCGACTTAAGGGAAGGGGTTGGAGAAAATAGTCCAAGCACATGGTACCAAAAAGAAAACATGTGTTGCTTACTTCTAATATCAGACAAACTAGATTTCACAGCAAAAGAAATCAAAAAGAGACAAAGACGGACATTACATCTTCATTAACGGACCCATTGATGATGAAATCTTCACAATCATGAATATTACGCACCAAATACACCCTCACCAAAAACTTTGTAAAGAAAATTCTTCAGGTTCTCAAGGCACAGGTTAACCCAGCACACTAATAGTAGGGGACTTCAATCACCCCCCTTAAGTCCTTTTGACCAGATCAACAGGAAAAAAAGGATAAACCGAGGGACATCTCGACCCTGAATGTACAATACACAAATGGACCTACAGACATCTATCGCATATTCCACCCACCCACCAGAGAATACACTTTCTTACTCAGCACCCCCATGGAACATTCTTCAAAAACGACCATATACTGTCACCCAGGGAAAAACTTCAACAAATACAAACAGATTGAAATAATCTCATGCATTCTATCAGACCACAGTGCCAAATAAAACTCAATATCCACACAAGGATAAAACCCTACAACCTACAAGAATACCTGGAGAGACTAAACAAACACTCTCCTGAATACTGAATGGTTAAGGACGAATAATAAAGAAAGTAATAAACACATTCCTGGAACTGAATGACACTGATAATACCCAACACAAGAAAAAACCTATTGGACACTTAAAAAAGCAGTCCTAAGGGGGGAAATTTATAGCTGTAGTTTCCTACATTAAAAAATAGAAAGAAGCACCAGTGAATGATCTAGCCACTTGCGCTAAAAGCACATGAGGCAACAACAAATGAACCTAAAATGCAGCAGACAAGAAGAAAATAACAAAAACCGCGCAGAGCTCAAGAAATAGAAACAAAGGAAAAACCATACAAAAAAAAAATAAATTGATGACTCCAAAAGTTGTTCTTTGAGAGAAATAAACAAGATAGAACCTCTAGCCCAGTTAACCCAAAAAAGAAAGAAGGAAAAAACTCCAAATCAAACAATTTGTATTGAAAGGGGGAATATCACAACAGACAATGAAAAAATATCAAGACCATCATATGCAGGATTACTTTAAAAACCTCTACTCTACTAAGTTTGCAAACCTACAAGAAATGGATGAATATCTGAAATCTGGGAATCACCAAAAGCTCAACCAGAAAATATCAACAGCTTAAATAGACGAATAATACATGAAGAAATTGAAGATGTAACAAGCAGCCTTCCAACCAAAAAATGCACAGGCCCAGATGGTTTCATGGCCGACTTCTATAAAATATTTCAAAAAAGACCTACAAACCATTAATACTCAAGTTGTTTAGCAGGATACAAATGGAGGGCGTTCTCCCAGATTCCTTCTATGAAGCCAGAATCACTCTATTACCCAAAAACCAGGCAAAGATGCAACCACAAGGAGAACGATAGACCCATCTCCCTACATGTGAACACCGATGCCAAAATTCTTAAACAGGATACTGGCAAACGCATACCGACCCACATCAAGAAGTCATCCATTAATGACCAGTTGGATTCATACCAGAGATTTACAGGGATGGTTCAAAAACATACGAAAATCAATTCTCATCACGCATTATATACTGGACGACAGACAAAAAACACCCACATCATCTTCAATTGATACAGAGAAAGGCCTTTGACAACATCAGCATCAGTTCATGTTTAAAAGTCCTAGAGGGAATTGGATTTGGATTGGAGGGATCATTCTTAATGTCGTCAAAAGCCATATACGGGAAACCCATAGCAAATCATCCAAATGGGGAAATCGACGAAGCATTCCTTAAGGGAGGACTTGGCATAAGGCTGCCCACTGTCACTCAAACTACTCTCTTCATCAAACAAGTTGCTTGAAAACCCTTGCTAGGCATAAGCTCTAATGACAATAAGGCAAAAGGAAATATAAAGGAATTCTAATCGGACAAAGAGTGAAAGTCAAAGCTAGTCCTCTTTATATTCCTCATGATCCATGATTATCTACTTAAGGCGCATGCCTACAAACTCACACCAGGAAACTCCTAGAAATGAATTAATAACTTCCAGCAAAGTGGGCAGGATACAAAATAATATCATGCAGAAAGTCGGTGGCCTTTCTCTATCACCAATAATAAGCAACTGAAGAAAGGAATTACAAGGAGACCTTCTGTGTTGGATAGGGCTGTTGAAGTATCAACTTGACACCATCTGGGGTTGAGGGAGCTCAGTTGGGGAATTGGCTCCTTGGATTGGCTGTGGCCACATCTGTGGTGTATTGTCTTGATTGTTGAGCAGGTTTACAGTATAAAAGGCAGGCTGGCATGAGCCAGAGAGCAAGCCAGTAGAGAGCAAGCAAGTGAACAGCGTCCTCCATGGCGTGCTTCAGCTTTCCTGCGTTCCTGCTAGTTCCTGCCTTTGGGCTTCCTCAAGTTGATGAAACTGGACCCAGGAGTGTTAAGCTGAATAAACCCTTTCCTCCCCAAGTTGGTGTTGGTCAGAGTGTTTTGTCACAGCAATGGAAGACAAACTTGGACACCTTCCCACTCCACAATAGCCTCAAAAAAAAACAATAAGAATACCTAGGAACAAAACCTAACCAAAAGACACAAGCTTCTACAAACAAAATTGACAACCTCTGAAGAAGGAAATTAGAAGAAGAAGAATCAGAAGATGGGAACAAACCACACCATGCTCATGCAGGATTGGGAAAATTAAAAATAGTTGTAAAAAATGTCCATTCTACCGTAAACTCGCTCAGATTTAATGCAGATCCCAATCATCAAAATCCCCAAGAGCTATCTTTCCGATTGGAAAAAAAAAATCCTCCAAATTTCATTTGGAAAAAACAAAAGACCCTGTAATTAGAGTCACGTTTTCTGTTGCTGCTGATACAGAACACCATGACCAAGGGAAACTTATAAAAGGAAGAGTTTATTTTGAAGCTTACGATTGACAGTTCCAGTGAATTCAGAGTCCATTGTGGCGGGAGAAGCATGGGTGGCTGGAGACTGGAGCAGAAACCGAGGGTCTCACATCTCTCAATGGGAGCACGGAACATGAAAGAGAGAAGGGTGATTGTAGACCACGAGGCTTTGTTAACTCACTAAGGCCGGCCCCAATAAGTACTTCCTCATAGCATGCCACGACTTCTAAGACCTCCAAAACAGTGCACACCAACTGGAGACCAAATGTCCTGAAGTACTTACACCCTATGGGGACACTCATTCAACACCACCATATTCCAACCCTGCCCATCGGCTCCATGGTCCGACCTATAAAATGCAAGAATGCATTTAGTCTACACTTTAAAAGTCCCCTTACTGTCTTACCAGTTTCAAATGCCATTCAAAAGCTCTACAGTTCAAAGTCTCATTCTGAGACTCAGGCCACTCTTCCTAAACTGTAAGCTCCTGTTAAAATCAAAAGGGGGGGACCAAATTACATACTCCCAACATTACAGTGGAACCAATACACTTTCCCATTACCAAAAGGGAGGAAAGAGGACATACTGGGACCATACTGAACCAAAACAAGAACGAAAAGCAGCAGGACAAACCCAAGTCCAGTAGCTCCACATGAACTTCTGGGAACTTGACTTCCAAAGGCTTAGATGGCTCAGCTCTCCAGCTTGCATGCAACATAACATCTATTTCTTAGGCTCGGTACCACTCCCTGTATGCAGCTCTCCTTGGCAAATATCTCACAGGTCTGGCATCTCTGAAAGCTTTTGGGGTCTCCGCTGCCAACAGGCTTTCACATTCACAGCTTCACACAATTGACCTATCAGGGCCTTTTATTCAGGGAACTCCCCTGCCAGCCAACTCTGCCTGAACCTGAGCTCTCTGAAATGTGGATGGAAGAACTGATGACCTTCCTTCACTCTTGCAAACTTCATACCTCCAAAGCCAGCACACAGACAACGTGAAGAAAATTGACCGAAACTGGCTGCAAGGTCTGGATGGAATCTCTTCCTTAACCACATTTGCAGATTTTTTCTCTGCCCTGGACTTGGGTAGAAAACGCTTTTCAGTATTTTCCTTTCAAAAGCTGGAGGATTAGCTTGGGTGTGGTCTTGCCCTGAAGGTTACTGATTCTTTGGTTGTTACTTGTAAATCTCCAGGCCTTCCTTAATCCACTTTAGTCTCCTTATGCAAAGGGAAGCCTTCTCCTTCCTTGCCTTGGCCACCACCTTTAAATCTTCCTAGTGTACTTTCTAGATCCAAACTGTACATTCTGCTCTTTCCTTCGCCTTCTATTCTGCTCTTTCCGTAGATCGTATAATATTCACCATTAAAAGCCACGCCACTTTTCTACATTAGGTGTCTTGAAATATCCTCTGCCAAAATCAGTCCATTGCTTTTCAAACTTATCATCAGGCAAGCATCTGGGCCGTGGGCAAACTGCTTGCCAGACTCTTTACCAAAAATCCCGGTTGCCTGCCTAAGATCTTTATTTCCTCTGGAACTACATTTTTGCAGCATGCTTTCTTCCAGGCTTCTACTAAATGGCCTTTAAGCTCTGCTCAGTGTCAGAGCTTTCTAGCCCAAATTTCCTAAAGTCTTCCACATTTTCTTAAAACAGCCACATGGTCAAGGTTTCTTCCGAACCGCCAAACACCCCCCACTCCTGGTACCAAATATAGCTGTCATTAGTCAATGTTCTGTTGCTGTGATAAAAACACCATGACCTAAAGGAACTATAAAAGAGGAAGAGTTTATTTGCGCTTTTTTTTTTTTTACGATTGATGGTTCAGGGAATTGAGTCCAATTGTGGTGGGAGGCATGGCGGCTGGAGATGGAGCAGCAACCAACTGAGGGTACTTCTCTTAGATGAGCACAGGAAGCAGAGAGAGGAGGGCAACTGGATAGCCCGGAGGCTTGTTTAAATCTCACAAAGACTGCCCCAATAATGTTACTTCCTCTAGCAGGCCTATTCTTCTAAGACCTCCAAAAAGCAGGCCACCAACTGGAGACAAATGTCTGAATACTTACAGGGAGAGGGGAACAATCATCCGCCATGTGGAAGGTTAAACTGTTACACCACTTGGGAAGCAGTTTGGTAGAACCCTTAGAAGACTCAAAATGAGCCTGCCATTTGACGCAGTCCATACCACTACCTGGGTATATCCCCAAAGACTCATCTTACTGCAGAAATACATGCACAGGCTATGTTTTTATTGCAGCTGCGTGTTCAACAAATCAGCAAAGAAGCTGGAACAACCCAAATGCCCCTAAACTTATGCAGTGGATAGAGGAAATTGGTACATGTACACCAATGGAATTCTATCAGCGGTAAAGAAAAGACAAACATTCATGATCTTTGCGTGTAAATGGATGGGCTAGAAGATATTATATAAAGTGAAGTAACACAGTCCCAGAAAAACAAATGACAAATGTTATCCCTCATATGTGGATGCTAGTGCCAATAACCCAGTTATAAATATTTCTTGTGGAGAGGGATGCATATTAAAAGTACAACAACAGAAAGACTGCATCAGAAAACTGACTGAAATGGTGAATTGGGAAGGGTGGGAGGGGCGGGAGAGGGACACGGGTGTATATTCGATTAATGCATATTTAATTGATGTGAGTTCAACGAGTATCCAGTTTTGCCCAGACACTGTCTACAAGTTACATGGTGTTTTAGGACTTAGTAAAAGTAAATATGTGTATATTAAACAACATTGGTTTAAAGGCTCTGATAAAAATGGTAATGCATCTGAGTTAATTGGAGATATAAATTGCTGTTGTCCAAATTTGTTTTACTTAAAATCTGTATAACAATAACTTTGGGATTGGCACATACAAACGTTCTCTATATTTTTTTCTGTTGTACAGTATCACCTTGTAGCATTCTCGTTCACCTATAGGATGATTTATGAACATACAGGACTACAAGAAATAAATTTTTGTTCTATATGAATGACTTGGTCTGGGTCTAAGGATGTGGCTCAGTCATACAGTGCTTGCCTAGCATGCACAGAGCCCTGGAACTCTGGAACTGTTGATACTCAACAGCCTGGTGAAACTCAACTCTAATCCCAGCACTCAAGAGGTGGTATCAGGAAGATCAGAAGTGCAGGACCAACCCCTGTTCCATAATGAGTTGAGGCTAGGCTGAGATATATGATATCCATCTAAAAAGAAAAAATTCTCCAGTCTAACATAGTTAACCCAGTTCACACTAAGATCACACTAAGATACAGCCCCTAGGCTGGGGATTTTGTGAACAGACAGATGAGCACACTGAGCTCTGGGGCTCAGATTCTGTAAACTGCTCGTGGCTTCCTCAGTGCCTATAGCTCAGAAACTCTAACTTCCTGTTCCACTCTTTGTTAGTGCTTCTGTCCACTTCTTTCCTTTTTCTTCTCCTTTTTCTTCTGGAACAAAAGGAATTAAAATGCTCATCATTCAATAACTATCAAGTGACAACTTTTCCAGCACTTCCTTCTGAAGCACTCTCCATGAATACTGTCAGGTAAACACACCAGCCTGTTTAAGGACAGGACTAGCAATAGTGACCATGGAAATTTTGGAGCTATTTAGTGACTATGGAAATTTAGGAACTATTGTTACCAGAAATTTGAAGGAATTCCTTTGTTGTTGCCATATGATACTGGGGCAATCAGGGTCCCCTTGTAGTTCTTAGTTTTGTTAAAAGGAATTCAAAAGAGACCCAATGGGGCTGGAGAGATGGCCTAGCAGTTAAGAGTGCAAACCGCTCTTACAGAGGACCCGGGTTCGATCCCCAGCACCCACATGGTGGCCAAGAACCATCTGAAACTCCAATTCTAGGAGAACTCCAGTTCCAGGGGAATCCGAGACCCTCTTCTGACCTCCGAGGCATTGCACGACACGGGTGCACAGACTTGCATGCAGACAGTACATTCATACACATACAGAAATAAATAAAAATTAATAAAAAAAAAGAGACCCAAGTGGAAGCTAGCCAGGCGTGGTGGCACATGCCTTTAATCCCAGCACTCGGGAGGCAGAGGTAGGCAGGTCTCTGTGATCTCAAGGTCAGCCTGGCCTGACTCAACCCTATCTCAAAAAGACAACAGCAACAACAACAACAACAACAACAACAAAAACTACAAGGTTAAATAATGTCATAAGATTCAAGACAGTAAAACTTAAAAGTTAATTACGTGCATAACAGTTACCATAATTTAAAAGGTATTAAAAATTCCTTAAGTCAAAATGAAATGAACGGATATAAGTTCTCTAACTCTGAAATCTACCCATTTTGGAAAACATTATCACCTCATAAAATAATTAATTGGAAATAGTTCAGCAAGTTAAGGCACTTGCCACCAAGTCTGACTACCTGAGTTTGATCCCTAGGACTTATGCAGTGGAAAGAGAAAACCCACAGCTGCAAGTTGTCCTCTGTCTCCCCAAGTGTGCTGTAGCACACTCATGATGCACATATACACATAAGTAAAATACAGAATAATTAATGAAAATGACAAAAGTATGTAGCTGGGTGTGGTGGCACACGCCTTTAATCCCAGCACTTGGGAGGCAGAGGCAGGCGGATCTCTGTGAGTTCAAGGCCAGCCTTGTCTACAGAGTGAGCTCCAGGCCATCTGGGACTAAAGGGAGACCCTGTCTCAAAAATATTAAAAAAAAAAATAGAAAAAGAAAATGAAAAAAGTATTGTATGAATCATCTTTGCTAAAGAGACATACAATAAGCACTTTTAAAATGATAACAAAAAATTCAGAATTGATTTCATACTCTTTACACAATGAATTCCAAGGATATAAAGAACTAAATGAACAAGAGGTAAAACCAGATGATTGTCTCAACTGGAAAAAATACTCTATCAGAAGTCTCTTCAGCACCAACGAGAAGGACCCTATCAGGTACCTCTAATAAATGCCCCCTGATCGGGGGGCTGGAGAGCTGGCTCAGTGGTTAAGAGCACCGACTGCTCTAGCAGAGGACCTGGGTTTGATTCCCAGCACCCACACGGTGGCTAAGAACCACCTTTAAGCCGGGCGTGGTGGCACATGCCTTTAATCCTAGCACTCAGGAGGCAGAGACTGGGGCTACAGGGAGACCCTGTCTTGAAAAGACCAAAAAAAAAAAAAAAAAAAGAAGTCAATACCTACATTAGAAAATTGGCTTCAATCCTGACACAGTAGCATTCGTGCCAATTTCTGGTTGGAATGTTGACAACATGCTGGAGCCAAGTGCTAATATGCCTTGGTTCAAGGGATGGAAAGTCACTGTAAAGATGGCAGTGCCAGTGGAACCACACTGCTGAAAGCTTTGGGCTGTATCCTTCCACCAACTCATCCAACTGACAAGCCACTGCTACTCCCCCTCCAGGAAATTGGTGGTATTGGTACTGTCCCTGTGGGCAGAGTGGAGACTGGTGTTCTCAAAACTGACATGGTAATTACCTTTGATCCAGTCAATGTTACAACTGAAGTGAAGTCTGTTGAAATGCACCACGAGGCTTTGAGTGAAGCCCTTCCTGGGGACTACATATGCTCCAATGTAAGGAACATGTCTGTCAAAGATGTACAACGTGGTAATGTGGCTGGTGACAGCAAAAATGACCCACCCATGGAAGTAGCTGGCTTCACTGCTCAGGTGATTATCCTGAACCATCCAGGCCAAATTAGTGCTGGCTATGCTCCTGTGCTGGATTGTCACACAGCTCATAAGTTAGCTTGTAAATTCGCTGAGCTTAAAGAAAAGATTGACTGCCGTTCTGGTAAGAAGCTGGAAGATGGCCCTAAATTCTTGAAATCTGGTGATACAGCCACTGTTGATATGGTTCCAGGCAAACCCATGTGTGTTGAGAGATTCACTGATTATCCTTGTGACATGAGGCAGACAGTTGCTATGGGTGTCATCAAGGCCATCGACAAGAAGGCTGCTGGAGCTGGCAAGGTCACCAAGTCTGCCCAGAAAGCTCAGAAGGCTAAATGAATATTATCCCTAACACCTGCCACCCCAGTCTTAATCAGTGGTGGAAGAAAGGTCTCAGAACTGTTTGTCTCAATTGGCCATTTAAGCTTAATAGTAAAAGACTGGTTAATGATAACAATGCATCGCAAAACCTTCAGAAGGAAAGGAAAATGTTTTATAGACCTTTTTTTTGTGTGTGTGTGTATGTGGCAGTTTTAAGTTATTAGTTTTTATAATCAGTACTTTTTAATGGAAACAACTTGACCAAGAATCTGTCACAAAATTTTCAGGCCCATTAAAACAAGTTTAATGAGAAAAAAAAAAGTTGGGTGATAACCATCTTCAGTTACATGCACAGTTAATGACCACAAGAAACTAAACTCAAAACTGGGTTGATAAGTAAAGGCTCTTGCCAATTCTGACTTTGATCCCCAGAACCCATATATGGAAGAATCGAGTCAACTCCTGAAAATTTCCTCTGACCTCCACACATGTGCCATGAGACATGTGTGTATGTGCACACAAATGCAGTAAATAAATAAATGTGAACGTTTTTAAAACTCAACCCCCTCTAAGAATATTTCTATTAACTCACTCTTTTATAACATGTCATAAATTCTTTTACATTTAGATGGAAATGGCAAAGCTAACTCCATTTTGTTCTAGCTTTTTGCTTTAACCCCATGCTTTGACCCAGCCATTCCCACCGTAGCCATCCAGGCAGAACATCTCCTGCAGCCAGTTTCAGGGAGCACATTGTTTCTACAATACTGGGAAACTTGCAAGTGGCCAGGTAGCATGTCCACATAGCCCGTCCTCCCTCCCAGCTATACCTGCATCTCCATGGAGACCATTGTTTCTCCAATTCTGAGAAATTTGTCTTTTTCCTAATCAAAACTTCTTGTTAACCAAAAACCTCTTTGTTAACTGATCTGCTGCAGGTCTGATATAACTATGGTTATTGGCTTTGCCCCTGGAATGTGGTTTTAAGCTTTATAAATCCTGCCCTGCTTCTCCTCTGGGTTGACAGTTCTTTTGAGCATCACCCCCCCCCCTTTTTTTGGTCTTTTCAAGACAGGGTCTCCCTATAGCCCCAGCTGTTCTGGAATTCACTCTGTAGACCAGGCTGGCCTTGAACTCACAAAGATCTGCCTGCCTCTGCCTCCCGAGTGCTAGGATTAAAATCTTGTGCCACCATGCCCAGCTCAGCCCCTTCTTTAACTACCAGCTACTAATAAAGTACTCCTAATTTGACCATCACTATGTGGTGTTCCTCTTTGTGTCTCTCTCAGTACTTCATTTGGAAGCCCCAGCAAGTTCACCACTCAGGGGCTCACTCTAGATCTCCCCAGCTTGGTGAATTGTGTGGGAGACAAAGAGTGCCTGAAGTGACAGGCTGAAGAGAAATGGCGCTTGGTCTGTAGCCAAAAGGCGGTGGCTGAAGAACACAGTGCGCATGCTTCAGTAACTTTTAAGATGATATGTTATGTTACCTTGTCAACCTCATGAACAGAACATTTTACATAAGGAATTGTATTTATAGATGCAAAACTTATCTGTTGATTGGTCCATTACTGTTATATAATCTGTCTCCTGATTGGCTCACTACTGGTATAAATATTCTTGGTTTCTAGGCCGTTGTTGTTAGTAATGGTTAGTAATTGCTAGCAGTTGTTAGTAGCATTAGGAATAATAGAAGAAGGAAATGGTACCATTAAAAGAAACTACAAAGAACAAGTTAAACGTGTGATTAATTCCCAGTCCACCTCCAATGATTCGCGCCACTGGACGGTGCAACTGGTGGCCCGTACGGTACTGGGACCTTGCTGCAGCACTTTAGTTTCATCGGCCCGGTGGAGCAACTGAGAAACCCTGCAGGTAAAAAGCTCTGGCGCCAGAGTGTTAAGGGAGCAGGGATATAGGATACAAAAAAAAATAAAAACTAGAAGTAGAAAAATAAAAAAGAGAAAAAGGGAGCCAGAAAATAAATAAAATGGGCTCAGAAATATCAAGAAATCGGATGACTAGAGTCATAAAAGATTTGTTAAAGTCTAATGGGACTGCTATAAAAGATAGTATAGCAAAAACTTATGTGGAAACATGTTAAAGGTGAGTCCATGGTTTCTGGAGGAAGGTTTTTTAAACGTTCCTCATTGGGAACAACATAAAAAAGACTTAGAAAGACAAGAAGATTTGGAGCCACTTCCTAAGGGAACATTTCCAATGTGGCAGTTAATTAGAGAATGCCTTGGCTCCTCTAAGCCTATGGTTAAAACTCAAATCTCCCACGGGAAGGAAACATTGGAGGAAATAAGAGAGCGGGAATCCCAAAGAAATGGAGAGGAATCAGAGGGGGAAGAATTAAATGGGGATGAGTTAGAACAAGATTTGGAAAAGGTTCCACTTCCAGTGAAGCCTCTGCCTCCACCTCCCCCATGGGAAGAGATAAAACGAGACAGAGGGAGGCCATGGAGAGAGATAAAACAAGACAAAGGGAGGCCTTTAGCCTCCCTCTGGGATGTTGATGAGGTCACCACCTGTATAAAGAGGCTATTTAAAGTCAACAGCGACTCCAAAAGGAATGGGAATGGCTTGTCATAGAGGACCAAAATCAACAAATATATCACCAGCCACTAGATTTTAAATCAATTAAACAATTAAAAGAAGCTGTGGCTTCTGGTCCTCAGGCGCCTTTCACTGTTAGCATGCTGGAAACTCTGGCTGGTATGAATTTAAGCCCTGAAGATTGGAAAAGTTTATGTAGAGCAGTCCTCTCTGGTGGTTCCTACTTGGTTTGGAAGAACACCTGGCAGGAGCTGTCTATGGAAACTGCCCACAAAAACGCTGCGGCAGGAGTTCCACAAAGAGACATAAACATGCTCACTGGTGAAGGTGATTATGCTGCACTAGCAGATCAGATACAATATGATCCAGGAGTTTATGCTCAACTTGCTGCAGCTGCTACTCAAGCTTGGAGATCTATTCAAGGCCTAGGTGATTTACAGGAACAACTATTAAAAGTGGTTCAGGGAGAGAATGAACCTTATGCAGATTTTGTAGACAGACTAATCCAAACAGCAAGTAGAATATTCGGAGATGTGGACCAGGCTATGCCACTGATTAAGCAATTGGCATATGAACAGGCTCGACACATAGTAAAAAATTGTCAATCCTATGGCCCTTTACTACTGGTCCCTCACTATGGCATCAATCCTAAGGGACTACGACCTAATCATCTATGGCAGATGGATGTCGCTCATGAGCCCTCATTTGGCACTCTAAAATATATACATGTTTCAGTAGACACTTTTCCAGGATTTATTCATGCTTCCCCCCATTCAGGTGAAAAAATAAGGGATGTCATTGCTCATTGTTTACAAACATTTGCCATACTTTGTGTTCCCAAAGTCGTCAAGACAGAAAACTTTTGATATTACTCATAAAACTCGTACACCATATAATTCACAAGGACAAGCCATTGTGGAGTGCAGTCATCAAACTCTAAAGAATATGCTTATAAAACAAAAAGGGGGAGATGTGTGTAAAACCCCTAGAGAGAGACCAAACCTTGCTTTATTTACTCTATTTTTTTTTTAACTTTGGACAAGGAAGGCCGCATTGCTAGTAAGCGTCACTGGAACCCTTCCAGGACAGAAAAACCCCTAGTCATGTGGAAGGATGTGTTGCTTAATAAATGGAAAGGTCCAGATCTGGTACTGATCTGGGGCTGAGGCACTGTTTGTGTTTTTCCACAGGATGAAGAGGTGCCGAGGTGGATTCTGGAATGGCTGATTATACAGATAAGCCCTCCAACAGACAATCAGGATGATGCCAGGAATGAAGGCAATGCAGATCCTAGATGCTAACCCATCTAAAAAAGTTGTAAAACACTTTACTGCTGAAAATTTGTTTATAGCCATGTGTGTTATACTTGCTGTTATTTCTTTTGGCCAAGCAGTGAATGTAAATTATTGGGCTTATATCCCTAATCCTCCTATGTTAGAACCTATGTATTGGGAAGATATGGATTTACTAGTTTATACTACTCCAAAGATTCTCTCTCCACCATGGAATGATTTTACTTCTTTAAATATTAATGATGGCACGAAATATAATTTTACTCATACCATGGAAAAGATTCCCATTTGTTTAGGCTCTGGCGAATTTTGCTTGCCTTTGGCATACCAACATTGGTTATTACCAGGAATAAATATAACTGGAAGCCAGACACACTTACAGCAGCTTTCTGCATGGTCTATAAATCAGACATGGGATAATGTTATTACAGAAATGAAACTGACATTGCCAAAATGCCCTGATTTTACTTATATTGGATTAAAATATAAGCCATTTATATGGTCTGAATGCTTAGGTAAATTTGGAAAAATTATTAAAAACCGATGGGTCAGAAAAACATGGTGGTAATGAAGTCATCCTCTAACAGTAAATTAGAGCTGACTGTTATAGAAGTAATCTCTTATAAAACTGGTAAAACTTCTTTCTTTAATTGACTAATATACATAGGAACTGTAAAAAGGATTATTGTCTATTCAGAACCAAATATAATACTAAAGTCTCTTTAAGTGGTGCATATAAGCAAAATAT